>CM044001.1:96129519-96459519 GCA_024085815.1 Flaveria linearis | reverse complement strand
CGTACGCTGGCTCGAAATCAAGCTTCCTCCAGTGTGGATCTACCGCATCGAGTGGAATACTTATGACTGGATTTAAAGGTTAAATTATTAGTGAAAAATATGCAATCGTGTGACAACAGTAAAAAAATGTATTAAGAAAAATATAACCTTCTCGGACGTATATCTCCAAACGACAAGCACATGGCAAGCCCATGGACGTGAACAACTGGTGTCCACATGAACCCCCAGACTCCTGAATCATTTCCATTTTCGTCAACTCTGATTCATGGAGGCTAAGGCAAAAAGTTGATACTTTATAATGTAATCTTGAAAACAATGACAGGCGATGGTCTTTTTTAATTTTCACACGGGACACCTCGAATGTTTTACAAATTTCAATCTCCTGGCCGCGCACGAGGTCACAAACATATCCGACAAGTGTGTGTAACGTATTGTTGGTCCCTGTGAGGTAACTCTTGAAGTTGGCATGTTGGCCCTCAACCCGATTAGTTGTAAATTCACCAAAGTTAAGGCGGTCGTACATCTAACAAGTAACAATTTTCTCTTTGTACGGCACCAACCAATTATTCCAAATATATTCCCATACCTCTGAAAGAAAATAAAAAATTTTAGAAATGAACAAAAAAATTGTTAGAGTAAAAATAAATATGAAATTCTTACCACTTTTACCATCTTCATTTAACTTTTCTTCCATCTTCCTGCAATTGTAATCATACATTGCCTCTGTGGGAGACGAACACAAGGTCTTCCACCAGTATGAAAAATCCATCCACATGTCGGTTTTGAAAAGGATATTCCACCGTCTTTTGATATTCTCCCGAACGTGCCACCTGCATAGGTTTTTAGTAGCACTCGGGAACACTGTGTCACACGCACTCATCAGGGCCAGGTCCCTGTCTGTGACAATAATGCGGGGCTCCACACACCCATCGAGCATATCTCTGATCTGCTCCAGTACCCATGTGAAGTTGTCTTGCCGTTCCCTCGATATAAATGCATGCGCGATACAAAACGACTTCGACGTCGACGTAACGCCAATAACCTGAACAAACGGAATGTTGTACATGTTGGTCTTTTACGTCGTGTCTATCAACATCACGTGCGGGAATGCGCGCCACATTTTATACGAAGTAGGATGACAAAAGAAAACATCTTCCACGGCCTTAGTAGTTGCATTCGTTCTTGTTTCATACACGAACTCTTTAGATTGTACGTGTTCGGGAGAATATCTGTACCCTTCACCGTAATCCAGCTCTGTTTGTGAGTGGTACGTGTTCGGGGCATGCCCGTAAGAATTGCAAGGGGGATATCTGTACCCTTCACCGTAATCTGTCGGTCCAAATAAAGAGTTGTACGCCTCTTGAGCAAATGTGTTCGACGGGTGGGTTTCCTCCTCCCCCCCGGAGGGTGACTCCCGTATACGTAATATTCCTAAAAAAGATAATGGTTAGATATTTCAAATAATAAGTTATAATAAAACATATACTAGTTCAACCTGGTTCGAATCTTCGATATGTGGCACCTCATTCAAATCTGGAAGCTTCGGCTTTTGATAATGATCTCCCGAACCCGACATTGTTTTCGAATTAACGCGTTTTTGGAATGACGAAGGCTGAAAAATCTCGAGTGTTGGATGAATGAAAGCTCAAAATCCAAGGTCGATTAAAAACTGAAAATTTGGATTACGAAATTGCGAAACGGAAGTTTAGAAATGGATATGCCGATTGTTCTAAGTTGAAAGGTATTTAAGGTCAAATTCTGGTGCACAAACCGTCACGGTTTGGCCTCCACGTGACGGTTTGTGGCGCGAATCCCGGCCTTTGTCAAAATCACATCTACGTCGTACCTTAAACTGAGACCTCGTACCCTAGAGGTCACGGTTAGGCCAAACCGTGACGGTTTGGTGACCGCTTTTCAACTTTAACAGCCCATTTTGTCGTTTTGTTGTCACGAGGTCACGGGGACTACCACCCCAAACCGTGATAGCAAGCCCATGCGATCACGGTTAGGTTGCAAAATGTGACCGCTAGACGTAACCGTGACCGTTTGAACCGGCCTACCCCCAAAACCCATACGGTGTCCCCATTAGGACTCAGATAGTATGAGAATGTGTGGTTGAATCGTTTCACGAGCCGGTGCATGATAAATGTGACTACGACAACGCGAGCAATTGGTTTGATGGTTTTGTCAGTACCTTAATCGAATACAGAGACGAATGTTTATGTGTTAAGGTTTGACTCACCGTACTAATGGTTTCTCTTGTTTCCATGACTTTTATAAGGTACTGGTGGTAACATTCACATGATGGACGGGATAAAAAAAGACTCAGATCCGTCATTATAGCCAAACACATAACCAGACTTTTCATCTTTAAATAACACATAAACACATTGCACAACAACTTAAGTAACATGGGCAAATTCCGCATAATATACCCGTTGTCACAACATAAAAAATCAACAATGTGCAGCAATGCAATGCCTGATGAGACTCAGAACTGGTAGTCGAGTGTGGCTACAAACCATAAACGGTCACTAAGCCATGCTAGCCAACACCATTTCGCTCTACAATCATAGCCCTCGAATTACCAACAACCAAAGGTCTCATATGAACAGTGATTCATCATCATCGACACACAAAACCAATAAATTACAACATGGAAACCGACTACAGAACCGGATCTTAGATGAGATAGTGCTCATCGTCATTTAAACATCTGTCAGAAACAAAACACGTAAAATGAACCATGATAAGAGGGGCCACAAAATCGTTTACACAGTCACCATCGCAAACCGATCCCACCTCAGCCGTGAAGGGAGGTCGAAGGGTCATCAGAGGGAAAGTCATAGCTTGAAAAAAACCATCAGATCTGAAGACTCTAAGTCATATCGTCTTTAGATCTGAAATCAGATTCTGAAATCATAGAGGTGGCAAAGGGCGGTGTTATCGGAAACACGTGGCCAAAAGCCGACCAGCTACACTTGGACGCCACCAAGGCGGTCCACAAGGACCCCCGGTGGCATCCAACCCCACCGTCTCTGCCTCCTCTAGAAGCTCCACCGACATCGTTCTTATGATCTAGATCTGAGTAGCAAAATCCGATATATGATCCTAGAGTTCATTTTTTGTAGAAAAAATTAAGAAAATAAGTCTTCTGAAATCAGTTTCAAAGCACCAGTTCATGTTCATACTCTCTGTTCCCCATACATTTTAAACATTACCCTGTACATAATCATTTCTTCTTTTTTCTTTTCAAATTTTATGGGCATATTTTTATAATTAACAGAGAAATATATTTTCCGATCATCGTCTCCATTTTTATCATGATTTCAGGGCTTCCTCCGATCATCATCTATGAACAAATCTACCATCAATCGATGTTGCTAATTCTGATTCTCTTCACAACCGCTGCGTTCCTAAACCCATCGCCACCGCCACTCGCCGCCTGTTTGACGCACATTCCGCCACCATCACCGGACCGTTGCTGGTGGTTATGTTGTTCAACTCCGGTCATATAGTTCCTCACCTCCGTTCTAATCATCTCTTGCATCACAGACAAAAACTCTGGAGTAAATGGCGTGAAAGCCTTCTCCGGTTGATCTACCGACGACACCGGATCTCGTGATACTTTAAGATGATGCATCGCCGATGAAATCGCCATCGGAATCGAAGACATCAGGTCTGCGTTGTGGCTAGGGTTAGGGTTTGATATCCCCTTATAAACAGGTAGAGACCAGAGGGGGTAAAACGCAAAAGAGAAAAGATGTGTGGCCAAAATCAGAAAACCATAAAACCCCACTATTCATTCCAATTGCTTTTTAAATATTATGTAATTATGTATTAAAGTGTGATACCGTTGACTTCAAGCAATTCACTAGTTTGAAGAAAATATGCCTGACTTTTGTTTTCATAGATTTTTTTTGAATGGTGACTTTCTTAAGAGTGACTCAATGTCACATCGCCCCCTGGGCGACCCTAGCCAAGATCTGCCCCAGACTACGTTGTCTGAACCGGGTCCACGTTGGATTGTCAGACTTGGTTACGACGTTCCCCCGGAAACCGTACTGCCTCCACAAGGGTTGCCCCTCTGGAGTAACAGCCGGATGAAAACCGGGGTCGAGCTCTGAGAATCGGCCTTTGGATAACCACTGGCTTAAAGGAAAATTCTCTTCATTTCTCTATATGTCCCCAAACTAGTACCAAAGAGGTTCGAACCCCTGACCTCCACTTAGGGAGGGGGGACTCTCACCGTTGGACCAAAGTCTGAAGGACGTTTTGTTTTCATAGATCTAGCACTCATTTGTGCGCTCATCAAATCAAAATATCTCAAAAGGGTACATCTTGATAACATTTTATCTGTGATTCAATAAATATGTATCAGGTAATCGATATAGCTTCTGCATATACACATATACATATACCTACACGTATACATATCCATACATACACATATACATATACATGCGCATGCGCATGGGCATGCGCATCTGCATGCGCATCTGCATGGGCATGCGCATCTGCATGGGCATGCGCATCTGCATGGGCATGCGCATCTGCATGGGAATGCGCATCTGCATGGGCATGCGCATCTGCATGGGCATGCGCATCTGCATGGGCATGCGCATCTGCATGGGCATGCGCATCTGCATGTCCGTCTCCGTCGCCGTGTCCGTGTCCGCGTCCGTGCCCGCGCCCGCGCCGACGCGCCCGCGCCGACGCGCCCGCGCCGACGCGCCCGCTTTCGCGGATCCGCGTCCGCGGACGCGTCCGTGTCCGTATCCGTATCTGCAGGATCGTATGTTGGTCACTCAACAAGTGATTCTTCTCTCAAACTCACCTTGAATGACACTCACAAAGAGTCTATGAAGAGTTGATCACAATATAACAAGCAACAATCAGTAAATAAACACAGGATGTAAATTTTCAAGGTACTTTTATATATTGCTTCTCAACTCAACGGATTACACGATTCTTGGACTCGATCTCTACTTTATGAGTTACAAAGAGAAAATATATATAATACTACCTACAGCCGGATATGCTTTGATACCAGCTGGAAACCTCTAACCAAACATCTATACTACAAGACTATAGGTGAGGTGTTTGGTAGGCAGGACATGTTCCTGACTTACCTTTTGTCACCAACTAAAGTTGGTAACATATACTATCATAAAAGGTATACAGTAGAATAAAGTATGGTCAACACCATGGTTCTTTTAGGAAGAAGCCATGCTGTATCAGAGGTCTGCAGCGGTCTGTTAGAGACCATACTTATGTCTACTGGACATAGCAATGTCTTTCGAAGGATAAGTTTCTTCAGAAGAATAACTTCTTCCGAACCCACTTATACTTCGGAAGACTGCTTCTTCCGAGGCTTGGAATCTTCTTTGTCTTCGGAAGGAGACTTGGTCTTCAGTTCTTTCTTCAGACTTTGTCTTCAGAAGTCTTCAGACTTTGTCTTCCGAAGTTGTTCTTTAGACTTCGGAAGATCCCATACTTAGCTTCGGAAGCCTTTTGAATGTAGCACCAAAATGACTATGTGAAGTGGTTTTGGTTGCACCAGCCTTATAATGACCCAATAAACTCCCCCTAGGCTGATGCTACCAAAACTTCACTTCTCTCTTCTTCTCAAAACTTTCAGCACCATGGAGAGTAGATATTTATCCGTGTCATTGTTTTTCCCTGAAGAGGTGCTGAGAAGTTTGTACAAATCCTTGGTAGACAGAACATCCAGTCTGTCACCTTGGATTATGTGTACCCTTTGTTGTGGCCCTTTGAAAAGAGTTAGTTGATGGGAACTATAGTCATATTCCCATCTAACTAAAGGTTCCAATTCAGGACCCTCCACCATCTGTAGAAAGGTTGCACCTTTAGTGGTGGGTCTTTCCTTGTCTTCCTGTCTTTTCAACTTCAACTCTTCTTTGATCTTGGCCTTTGCAGCTAGCTCGGCTAGATGAAGACTGCTGAGATAGTTTCTGATGATAGCAGCAGTCTCAGAGTTGGAGGGGTTGGAGAATGGCTTCTCTGCAAGCTCAACAATGTCAAATCTGCTGAGATGCAATAGAGAAGTGGCATTAAGCCTGTTGGTTTCACCATTCTCCCTTTCCGTAACAAAGTTGTGAGAAGGTTCATCAAACCTCCACTGGATTATGACTTTCCTAGGTCCAGGAGACTGACTAGGAATCCTGTCCTCCTTCCTTGTATCCAGTAGAGTCACCAGTTTCCTTCTTAGTCTCTTCTCTTCAGCATTGAGGGTATCAGAGTTGAGACCAAGAAGTCTTACAGCCTGGCCCAAAGTACTTCTAGGCAACTCAAGAAATTGACCTAGAGTAAGGGAGCTTGAAGAGTTATCAACATAGGTGATGTTGATAAGGTCTCCCTTACAAGAGATGCTGCTCATAGTAGTGCAGTTGATGAGTCTTGTCTTGAGCTCCTTTATTTCCTCAAGAAAGAGATGTTTAGAAGGCTGAGGGGATGATCTTGGTTTCTGTTGGGTAGGTTTAGGTTTAGTGGTTCTAGGTTGTGTTTTGGGTTTAAGGATAGGAAGTTTAGGTGGTTGAGGTGATGAGGTAGGTTTGGGTAGAGTTGTAGGTTCAGGGGTGTAGGTTTCATCTAAGGGTTCAGTTTTGATGGGAAATGGAGATGGTTCTTCTGGTGTGGGTTGTGGTTGAGTGGTTGGTTGTGGTTGAGTGGCTGGGGTGAAGACCATTCCCTGTCCCCTCCTATACATCTAATTCTTCTTCCCCAAACGGATGTCAGCTTTTATCTCACTGACTATCCGTTGGAGTGTCCTTTCGGACATGGGTCCCACCTGCCTACTAGAGAAGCCGTGAGCCCGGAGATAGTCTTTCATCCAGGCTTTATCACTGAGTTTCTTGGTGGCAGTGACCCTCTCTACCTCCTCCCTTTTCTTCTTCTCCTTTATCTTCTCCCTTACAGCTCTCTTCCTTTCCTTCTCCATTTGATCTTGCTCTTTGTTGTGGAGCAGCAGGATCATGTCATCATCATGTGGAGACAGTTCAAGAAGACAGAAGCCTCTTAAGAGCAGGAATTTGATCCTAGCCTCTCTCAGCTGCAGGGCTGCTTTCCTTTGTTCCTCTTCTTCTTTCTCCAAGGCCAACATGGCTTCTTCTTCTTGCTTTAGCCTGGTTGTCCTCTCCAAAGTCACCAACTCCTCTAGTGGTAGCAGGAGTGTCTCCTCATTTGCAACTCCTAGGTTGATGAGCTGATTAATGAGTTCCTCTCTCCTTTTATTGTTGATAGCCTCCTGATTGGCTGCAGCTGCCTTTGAAGTAGCAGCTAACAGCTTCTCAGTCTGGAGTCTACCTTTTCGTTTCAGCTTTGCAATCTTCTCCTCTTCCTGAATCTCTTCCGCGGTCATTTTCCTTTTGCCTTTGTCTTTTGACTGTGGTGGTTCTTGGGTAGAGGGTTCAGATTAAGAGAGAGGCAGAGATGGTGTTTGGGATGGAGGTAGATCAGAAGTGTCCTCCTTGCTCATCTCAGATGCTATTTCAGCAATAACATCTGTGATGATCAGCTCCTCGGAGATTTTGAACAAACCTTCCGCAGCTTCCATCTCAGCTTCGGAAGACTTGTCTTGTCCTTCCAAAGTTTCAACTTTAGCTTCGGAAGTTTCAGCCTGAGCTTCGGAAGAAGAGACTGATGCAAGTTCTGTCCCGACTGTTTCAGTTGCTGGGCCATCAGTCCCCATTTCCTCTTCGAAGTTAATCTGAGGTTCCATGTGGACCTTAGGTTGACCAACTTCTTCCACAGTGGTAGAAGGTGCAGTCAGTCTTTAATCTCTTCAGCCCCAAAGTATATGAGTGTGGTGTCGGGGCTGGGCTGTTCTAAGGAGTTACTCAATACGAACTTTGTGAAAAGTATGTAGAGATCATGAAGCATCTGTGAGTCAATCTTCAATGTTGATTGAGATGACTCAGGTAGGGTTATGAGTTGGGAGGTAGAAGACTGGATCTGTGGTTCCCCGGATGTTTGTCTCTGATCTTTCTCCCCCTTTTTGGTAGCATCATCTTGAGAGCTAGATGAGCTAGAGGAAGAAGTCAATGAGACCTGAATAGGTACATGCCTAACAGACCTCTCCGTCTGTTTCTCAGCTAGTTGTGCCTTGAGATTGTCAATCTCAAGTTGTTGAGTGGCTGTCCTTGTTTCTAAGATCCTCACATGGGATTCCAGGTTTGAAACCTTAGAGAACAAGTACTGGAGTGTGAGTTGCATACTTCCCTCATCTTCATGTGAAGAATCACGAGGGAGATGAGATAACATACCTAGTATGTTCAGTCTCACCACCAGATGTGGCTTCTTGGCACCCTGGATACCCTTGCTCAAATTCATCTCTTTCAGAGATGTCAATGGGCAAAGTTGCCGTAGTCTCAGTCTGATTGTTGTTACCACTGTCCTTAGAGCTCAATGAGAGACTCTGAGTAGTGGCAGCTGAGCCTACATGAGTCCCCTCCACATCAGTGGGACTCACCTCAGTAGTTGGCTGCTGATGGGGGCTAGAGATAAGGGATCTCTCTTGGCTCTGTTGATCTTTGAGAAAGTGTTGTAGATCAACTTCATGGCCATGGAGAAATGTTATCTCTTCATCAGTGCAGCGTAAAAGGTCATGAAAGATAAAGAGGTTAAACCTACTGACCCGGGACCTAGATCAATGTCTACAGGCATTGAGCCTGTGGTGGGGCTGTCCCTTGAAGGCTGCACAGGGGAGTGTAGAGACTCACCCTGTGGGCTAAAGGCTTGAGGTTCGGGCTCTTGGGTTTGAGACTGAGGAGGCTCAAAACCCAAATTGAGGTCAAATGAGAAGGATGGTGTGACCTCGGACTGAGTGGGAGCCCATGATTCCACTCTAGGCCTTTTGGTTTGAACTGGAGGAGCTTGTTCAATCAGAGTAGACTGAACAAGGGTTCTTTTTGGGACGTCTCTGATATGTAAATTTAATGGGTGGGGAAGGTATTGTTGGCATTGTGGTGGAGGTTGCTGGTGTGGGGTCATCACCTGTGGGGTTAATAGGGATGTCACCAGGAGCTATGCGCTCAATCATCTGTGGAGGTAAAGGAGTATACCTTCCAGTAAAATTGGTGGACACCTTCTTCAAAGTTTTGAAGATGGTAGGTCGCACTTGGGGAACAGTTAGAGCAGCTGCACAGACAAGCTTGCTCTATTCCAACTCGCAGTTGAGGAAGTGTTGAATGTATCGGGGATACATGAAGAATGTGTTCCTTTGAAGATTCCCGATTAGGTTGTTCAACACAAACCTTGAGTAGTTGAAGCGCAGACCTCTCACCAACCCGTGAACTAGGCACCCTAGTTCGTATGGGATTTGATCCCATCCCCCAGACTTGTTGGATAAGCAGTGCAGAACGATATGCAGCAAGAACTTCCAATGATATGAGAAGTTGAACTTGTAGACTGTTGATCTACTCACATCGCCACCATATCCCATGAGGATGTATGTGCTATCCAAGTCTTCTTTGGGAAACCCAGTAGGAGCTCCATCATCCTAAAGCTCAAGATGCTCCCTTATGAGTTGTTCACTGATGATCAACTCCTGTCCATAAATGCGGGTTCTCAGGACGCGAACCCCATTTAGAACTACAACTTGACCGTTACTCCAGAATTCAGTCATGTGGTTGGAGTAAACGGTGGGGTTAACAGTGAGAGCCGTGAAGTAGGTTGATTCAGAAAGAAAGGTGATTATTTGGGTGAAGTCGGTATCTCTTGATGAATCAAGTAGTGCGACCTGGTTGTGCTGAGGGTTTAGCGCCATTGCAGAGAAAGTAAGCTTGAATTAGGGTGAAATTTCAGGTGTGACAGAGAAGGGAATAGTTAGGGCAGTAAATTGGTAAAAGAAGATGAAATTGAACAGTCTGGATTATTTAAAGTGGAAATGGTGGTAGTAGAGGTAATAGGGTAACTGTTTGGGGTGATGGTGGTTTTCGGCTATGAAATGACAGTGGTGGCAAGGGATAATTTTAAATAATCTGACCATCATTAGCAAATTTTTACCTTTTATAGAGTGGAGCCCAAAGATATCCGTTACACATAAAAATTTTTCTTTCCAAAGGCAAGACATTTCCGAAGGTAAGTATCTTCCGAAGACAATTTTCTCTTCCGAAGCAAGGCATTGCTTCCGAAGGTAAAAACTGTCTTTTCGAATGTTATAAGCTTCGGAAGTAGATCTGATGTAAATTCAATCGCTTCTTCCGAGACTAAAAACTCTTCCGAGAAGAAAATTTCCATTGAGGAATTTGGCTTCGGAAGATATTTAAGAATATCTTCCGAGAGTTAAGTCCTCTTCGGAAGGAATTTACACTTGGAATAGAAAGATCTTTTATAACAGGGCTTAAATTGTATTGACACAAGACATTACACATTAAAAGTTTTTCAAAAAGGTAGTTAATCAATGTTTATCATCCTAATAGCTGATATGAGATACTTAAATCTTTGTTCATCAAAACTTTTGTGAACAAATCAGCATATTGTTCATTTGAGTCAACTTTGATTAACTTTATCAGATTTTTCTCATGAATTTCTCTAATGAAATGATACCTGATATCAATGTGCTTTGTCTTGGAATGCTTCACTGGATTTTCAGTAATAGAGATAGCATTATTGTTGTCAATATGGATGGGAGTAGTCATGAAATTGAATCCATAGTCCAACATCTGATTTTGAATCCATAGCAGTTGAGCACAGCAGTTAGCAGCAGCAATGTATTCAGCTTCAGCAGTTGATGTAGAGACACAGGATTGTTTCTTGCATTGCCATGAGATAATCCTTCCACCAAGAAATTGACATCCTCCTGATGTTGATTTCTTGTCAATGTTGCAGCCACCATAGTCACTGTCAGAGTATCCATAGAGATTGAAATCACTATTTCTTGGATACCAGAGACCTAGTTTAGGTGCTCCTTTGAGTTATCTGAGGATTCTCTTTGCAGCAGCTAGGTGAGACACCTTTGGAGCAGCTTGATATCTTGCACAAATGCATGTGGCAAACATGATATCAGGTCTACTAGCAGTGAGATACATCAGAGAACCAATAATTTCTCTATACTGATGTTGATCAGTATCCTCCCCCTCAAGGTCAGGGCAAAGATTATGGTTTCTGGGTATGGGTGTCCTGGCTGGTTTACAGTCCTTCATTTCAAATCTATCTAAGATGTCTGAAACATACTTAGATTGATTTATGAAGAACCCTTCCTTCATCTGTTTCACCTGAATTCCAAGGAAAAAGTCCATTTTTCCCATGGAACTCATCTCAAATTTCTGCTTCATAATGCTCTCAAAGTCCTTACACATTTGGTTATTTGAAGAACCAAATATGATGTCATCAACATAGATTTGAACAAGCAAAATGTCCTCTCCAATCTTCCTGATGAAGAAAGTCTTGTCAATGGTACCTCTGGTGTAGCCATTCTTCAGGAGAAACTGAGACAAGGTCTCATACCACAGCTTAGGTGCTTGGTGCAGCCCATATAGAGCTTTATCCAGTTTACACACGTAGTTGGGGTGCTGTGGGTCTTCAAATCCTGGAGTTTGACATACATAGATTTCCCTATCTATATCCCCATATAGAAATGCACACTTGACATCAAGTTGGTAGACTGTGAAGTTCTTGGATGCAGCATAAGCAAGGAAGATCCTAACTGCCTCAAGTCTTGCAACAGGTGCAAAGACATCAGTATAATCGATTCCTTCCTCTTGGGTGTATCCCTGAACTACTAATCTTGCCTTGTTCTTGATAATCAATCCTCTTTCATCTTTCTTGTTTCTGAACACCCATTTAGTGCCTATGGGTACTTGACCAGATGGTAGTGGGCATAGAGTCTAGACCTTTTGTCTTCTGAATTGAAGCAGCTCCTCCTGCATCGATTCAACCCAACTACTATCCTTTAAGGCATCTTCTACCTTCTTGGGTTCCATCTGAGATAAGAAGCATGAGTACAAGCAGACATTCCCATGATGAGTTTGTCCTCTTGTTCTTACACCCTCAGAGACATTTCCTATGATGTTTTCAGTTGGATGAGTGTTATGAATCCTAAGACGAGGAATCACTTCCAGTTGCAGGGATAAGTCCAGATTGGACATATTCTGATCAGGAACTGGATCACTCTGTCCAGCTGCTGTTTCAAAATCATTCAATGAGGACTGATTGAATGATTGAGAAACATCATCAATGGTTGGTAGTGAAGTAGTATTAACAGTTGCCTGTTCCTTCAGAATACTACTTTCTTCAACCTGGTGTTGTAATGGATCACCTGAAGAAGTTTGAGGTTGATCAAGTGATTCACTTGTTGAAGCTTCACTATTCCTGGAGATAGTTACACTATCAGACCTGTGGATGGTTGAAGCTTGTTGTCTTTCAGCTCTTGGAGAATTTGGAAGAGGTCTGGGTAGCTCAAATAGTTGATCAGCATCAGCATCATCTTGAGCACCTGTTCCAGCTGAAACATTCTCACAAGATGGTTTAGAATAGTTTGGAAACAATTCTAAATCAAAGATATAATCAGGTCTATTCTCCCTAACACAAGGAGTGTGCTCATTAACAACTATATTGGATGACTCCTCAAATTGTTGATTCTTGATGTTGTATACTCTATAAGCTTTGGAGCTAGAAAAGTATCCAACAAAGATAGCATCATCCGACTTTTCATCAAACTTTGCTAAGTTGTCCTTTGTGTTAAGTATGGTACACCTGCAGCCAAAGGACCTTAGAAAGCTAATGAACGGTGGCCTCTTGTTCCATAACTCATAAGGGGTTTTTCCATAGGGCTTAACTACAAGAACCCTGTTCTAGACATAGCATGCAGTGCTAACTGCCTCTACCCAGAATGTTAGAGGTAGTTTTGAATCAGCTAACATGGTTCGAGCAGCCTCAATAAGTGTCCTGTTCCTCCTCTCAGCAACACCGTTTTGTTGAGGAGTTCTGGGAGCACTATATTGTCTGGCAATCCCTTTTGAGTCACAGAATGAGTCAAGAACAAAGTTCTTAAACTCAGTCCCTTGATCACTTCTAATGATCTTAACCTTGTGATCAATTTGATTTTCTATTTTAAGAATAAAAGATTTTAACGTTTCAGCAGTTTCATCTTTACTTCTTAAAAAGAATACCCATGTAAATCTTGTAAAATCATCAACAATCATAAGGCAGTATGATTTCCTTCCGATGCTCATTGTACTTATGGGACCAAAGAGATCCATGTGCAATAAGTGTAATGGAGTAGTGATAGAGTTAACACATTTGGATTTATGAGATGATCTGTGTTGTTTCCCTTTCAGGCATGCAACACAGTTATCTTTGCAGAAAAATTCCTTTTTAGGCAAACCATGTACCAAGTTATTTTTAGCCAGTTTATTCATAGTTTTAAAATTCACATGACACATGCGTTTATGCCATAGTTTGACTCAATACTATCAGCTTTGGAAAGAAAGCATGATACTTCACCCATAGGAGAAGCATTGTTCATATCTAGCTTGTACATATCCCCTTTCTTGGGAGATCTAAGAAGCACCAATTCCGGAGGAATTGTCATCCCTGGTTTGAGGATAATGCACTCATGTTCTGTGAAAAGCATTTGATGCTTTTGGTCACAGAATTGAGAAACACTTAACAGATTGTGTTCAAGCTGTTTGACAAAGTGAACTTTGTCAATATTTATTCTACCATTGGATATACTTCCTCTGCCAGAAATATATCCTCCAACCTCACCTCCAAATTGGACAGGCCCTCCATCAAAGTTTTGGAATTATTGAAGGAAAGATCTGTTCCCTGTCATGTGCCTGGAGCATCCACTATCTACAATCCAAACATTGTTGTTCTTGTCAAATGGATGTCCCTGCACATAAGATGAGATGGTTAGTTTTGTTTGGAAGCCCAAGCCTTGCTGGTCTTGGGCTCTTCCAAAGATAGTGACATAATTGAACCAAAAGATATACATTGGGGTTCAATAGAGGTCGTTGAAGAAGAGGTTTGGGCTGTAGCATCTTTCTTGATCTTCCAATCCATCCCTTGGTTGACCTTTGAGGATGAGCTTGTTGAAGCTTTTGCAGCATGGTCTTCTTCCGAAACTTCTTTCTTTTCGGAAGAAGCCTTCACCACCTTTTCTTCCGAAGGAGTCTTCTTCTGGGATGGTTTCAAGGGAGCTTTCCTGTTCTTCCGAACCTTAGAAGCTTTGGCTTCCGAAGCCATTTTCCCTTCGGAAGAAGTACTTTCTTCCGAAAGCAACTTGGCTTCCGAGACCAATTTTCCCTTTTTCATCATTTGAACCGTTTGAAATGATCCAAATGAGAAACTCTCCCTGACTCCTTCTTTCCTAACATTATTTGCATAATGTGTGCTTGCTGGATTGTAATAACAATCCTTAGCCATGTGGTTGTGCAGACCACACATTATGCATGCAATGTTAGTCTTCTGGGAATTTGCAGGTTGTTGTTTCTTGGATTTCTTCTCTTCATCAGCAACTTTCCCTTTCAACTTCTGATCCTTTGGTAGGACAGGAGTGCTGGTACTACACTCATTTCCTGAATCAGAAGTACCTACCACTTGGAATCCAGCAGAGATGAAGACACGCTTTTGCTTTGGGTCAATCTTCAGCTTGGACTCTGCAACCTTTTTGGCAGTCCTTCTTGCAGCTTTAGCTCTGCTTCTTCTTGCCTTGGTGGTTAGGATTTGGTCTTCACAGGTGGAGATGAGTGTATCTTCCTGTTTTTCCCCTGTGGTGGCCACTATTTTTACCTCATCCTCTAGTTCCAATGGAGAAGGGTCAGCAGTTGGAACCTCTTGCTCTTCAGTACCACATCTAGGTAGTCTAATAGACTCATAAGAGTGTGGTGGAGCTATTTCATTGGTTCCCAACCCTCTTTGTTTTGATAAAACATTTTGGAATGAGAGGATGATGAAAGAATAGCTTGGAGTTTTGCTCAGCAATAGCTTGCTTCCTGGCCTGAGCCTCAGCAGTGACCAACTGGGCATGAACTTCAGACAGTTTGGATATAAGATCTTTAATTTGAGTCTTGTAGTTGGTCTTTTCATGTTTTAAAAGAGACACAGTTTTCTCTAACTCCTCAATTTTCTTTTGATAGTCGGATTCAGCTCTTTTAAAATCAGATTTTAAGATATTTAAAGACTCAACATCAGATCTGATTTCCGCATTGTAATCCTTATAGAGTTTAACTTTAGCAATACAGGCAGCAGTACAAAGATGTTCATATACCTGATCATCATCTGTTCCGGCCATGAGTGCTTGAGCGGGAGTCACATCCTGTACCATGAAGCTCCAGTCAACTTCTTGAGCTATTGCAGCTGTTTCAGTTGACTTCTCTTCATGCTTTGAAGCTAAGGGATGTGTGGAGGCCTGTGGGGTTCCCGGTTGTTCTTGGGAGCCTTGCATTCCCTAGCAAAGTGACCTAGTTGGTTGCAGTTGTAACACTTTGCTTTGCTCTTGACAAACCCAAACTTGTTGTTGGCTGGGTTTTGAGGGAATTGCCTTCCAGTTCTCTTGAAGAACTTCTTCGCTCTGTAAGTTAAAAGAGCCATCTGTTGGACAATGTCCACATACTCCACATCATCTGGACTGAAGCACTCAAGATCATCAAAGCAATATTGAAAATCACCAGAGTGTCCACTTCCAGAGACAAAGGCACAACTATCCTGAAAGGAGTTGTGTTGAACCTTTTGAGACTTTGGAGTCTCAGTTAGAGCAATGTAGGGTCCACTATGTGAGTTGTCAGGATAGCACATCAACTGATGTTGTGGTTCTGTGATTTCCCTTTCAACCATATGAAGGGCTGAACTCAGTTGGTTATTGGAGTGACTAGAGGAGTTCTGCATGTTCATCTCCATCTGGAATGCACTTAGGATACCATACAACTCTGTGAGAGTAAGAGTCTTAAGGTCCAAAGTTCTCTTGATTACAACACAATAGTGTGTCCATAGTTTAGGAAGGGAAGACATGAACTTCCTAACTATGTCTCTGTTCTCAAGAGCTACTCCAATATCCACCAGAGTATCTACTATCTCAACATACCTGAAGTATTGTTGTGTCAAGGTCTCACCAGCCTTGAAAGTAAAGTTCTCAAACTGCTGCTTCAAGAGATCCTTCTTGTTCTCTTGGGTTTCCTTGGATCCTTCATACATAAGCTTCAATGCATCCCATAAATCTTTGGCTGTCTTGCACTTCTTGAAGCCTCTGTAGATGGAGTTTAGGGTAGCAGTTTGAAGACAAGTCATAGCCTTTGATCTAGCTCTATTCTCTTCCTATCTTCTTCTGAGTAATCATCAACATTTTTTGGAATGATGCGATTACCAGTAGCAGAAGTAGTGCTTGGTATGAAGGGACCATTGACAATGGAGTCCCACATCCTTGAGTCTTGACACTTGATGAAGCCTTCCATTCTAGTGCACCATGTGTCAAAGTCTTCAGGAGTGATCAGTGGGGACTTGGTCATGGTACCGGTCTCCATATCAGCCTTAGTGAGAGCGGCCATTTGAGTGAGTGGTTTGAAGTGAGGAGTGAAAGACTGGTTGATTTGGATGGTAAGATCACATAATCAAGAGCCTGGAAGCTCTGATACCAATTGCAGGATCGTATGTTGGTCACTCAACAAGTGATTCTTCTCTCAAACTCACCTTGAACGACACTCACAAAGAGTCTATGAAGAGTTGATCACAATATAACAAGTAACAATCAGTAAATAAACACAGGATGTAAATTTTCAAGGTACTTTTATATATTGCTTCTCAACTCAAAGGATTACACGACTCCTGGACTCGATCTCGACTTTATGAGTTACAAAGAGAAGATATATATAATACTACCTACAGCCGGATATACTTTGATACCAGCTGGAAACCTCTAACCAAACATCTATACTACAAGACTATAGGTGAGGTGTTTGGTAGTCAGGACATGTTCCTGACTTACCTTTTGTCACCAACTAAAGTTGGTAACATGTACTATCATAAAAGGTGTACAGTAGAATAAAGTATGGTCAACAACATGGTTCTTTTAGGAAGAAGCCATGCTGTATCAGAGGTCTGCAGCGGTCTGTCAGAGACCATACTTATGTCTACTGGACATAACAATGTCTTCCAAAGGATAAGTTTCTTCGGAAGAATAACTTCTTCCAAAGCCACTTATACTTCGGAAGACTGCTTCTTCCAAGGCTTGGAATCTTCTTTGTATTCGGAAGGAGACTTGGTCTTCAGTTCTTTCTTCAGACTTTGTCTTCGGAAGTCTTCAGACTTTGTCTTCAGAAGTTGTTCTTTAGACTTCGGAAGATCCAATACTTAGCTTCGGAAGCCTTTTGAATGTAGCACCAAAATGACTATGTGAAGTGGTTTTGGTTGCATTAGCCTTATAATGACCCAACAATATCCATATCCATATCCATATCCATATCCATATCCGTCTCCATATCCGTATCCGTATCCGTATCCGTATCCGTATCCGTATCCGTATCCGTATTCGTCTCCGTCTCCGTATCCGTCTCCGTCTCCGTCTCCGTATCCGTCTCCGTATCCGTACCCGTCTCCGTCTCCGTATCCGTATCCGTATCCGTATCCGTATCCGTATCCGTCTCCGTCTCCGTCTCCGTCTCCGTCTCCGTCTCCGTCTCCGTCTCCGTCTCCGTCTCCGTCTACGTCTCCGTCTACGTATCCGTCTACGTATCCGTCTACGTCTCCGTCTACGTCTCCGTCTCCGTCTCCGTCTCCGTCTCCGTCTCCGTGTCCGTTTCCGTGTCCGCCTCCGCCTCCGCCTCCGCCTCCGCCTCCGCCTCCGCCTCCGCCTCCGCCTCCGCCTCCGCCTCCGCCTCCGCCTCCGCCTCCGCTCCGCTCGGCTCCGCCTCCGCCTCCGCCTCCGCCTCCGCCTCCGCCTCCGTATCCGCCTCCGTATCCGCCTCCGTATCCGTATCCGTATCCGTATCCGTATCCGTATCCGTATCCGTATCCGTATCCGTATCCGTATCCGTATCCGTATCCGTATCCGTATCCGTATCCGTATCCGTATCCGTATCCGTATCCGTATCCGTATCCGTATCCGTATCCGTATCCGTATCCGTATCCGTATCCGTATCCGTATCCGTATCCGTATCCGTATCCGTATCCGTATCCGTATCCGTATCCGTATCCGTATCCGTATCCGTATCCGTATCCGTATCCGTATCCGTATCCGTATCCGTATCCGTATCCGTATCCGTATCCGTATCCGTATCCGTATCCGTATCCGTATCCGTATCCGTATCCGTATCCGTATCCGTATCCGTATCCGTATCCGTATCCGTATCCGTATCCGTATCCGTATCCGTATCCGTATCCGTATCCGTATCCGTATCCGTATCCGTATCCGTATCCGTATCCGTATCCGTATCCCGTATCCGTATCCCGTATCCGTATCCCGTATCCGTATCCCGTATCCGTATCCCGTATCCGTATCCGTATCCGTATCCGTATCCGTATCCCGTATCCGTATCCGTATCCGTATCCGTATCCCGTATCCGTATCCCTATCCGTATCCGTATCCCGTATCCGTATCCCTATCCGTATCCCTATCCCTTATACATATACATCTACATATACATCTACATATACATCTACATATACATCTACATATGCATCTACATATACATCTACATATACATCTACATATACATCTACATATACATACGTATACATATAAGCGTACGCGTACGCGGACGCGGACGCGGACGCGGACGCCGACAAACAGACAGACGCAAACAGACAGACAGACGCAGACAGACAGACAGACGTAAACAGACAGACACAGACAAACAGACAGACGCCCACGCCCACGCCCACGCCGACGCCCACGCCGACGCCCACGCCGACGCCCACGCCGACGCCCACGCCGATCCCCACGCCGCCCGACGCCGACGCCGACGCCGACGCCGACGCCGACGCCTACTCCTATGCCTACGCATACGCCTACGCATACGCCTACGCATACCCCTACGCATACCCCTACGCATACCCCTACGCATACCCCTACGCATACCCCTACGCATACCCCTACGCATACCCCTACGCATACCCCTACGCATACCCCTACGCATACCCCTACGCATACCCCTAGCATACCCCAACGCATACCCCTACCCCTACCCCTACCCCTACCCCTACCCCTACCCCTACCCCTACCCCTACCCATACACCTACCAATACACCTACCCATACACCTACCCATACACCTACCCATACACGCACACATACACGCACACATACACGCACACATACACGCACACATACACGCACACATACACGCACACATACACGCACACATACACGAACACATACACGTACACATACACGTACACCTGCACGTACACCTGCACGTAAACCTGCACGTACACATGCACGTACACATGCACGTACACATGCACGTACACATGCACGTACCCATGCACGTACCCATGCACGTACCCATGCACGTACCCATGCACGTACCCATGCACGCACCCATGCACGTACGCAACCATGCACGTACGCATGCACGTACACGTACGCCTGCACGTACACGTACGCCTACACGTACGCCTACACGTACGCCTACACATACGCCTACACGTACCCATACACGTACCCATACACGTACACATACACGTACACATACACGTACACATACACGTACACATACACGTACACATACACGTACACATACACGTACTCCTACCCGTACCCCTACCCGTACCCCTACCCGTACCCCTACCCGTACCCGTACCCCTACCCGTACCCCTACCCGTATCCCTACCCTACCCCTACCTATACACTACACATACACATACCCCTACACATACCCCTACACATACCCCTACACATACCCCTACACATACCCCTACACATACCCCTACACATACACCTACACATACACCTACATATACACATACACATACACATACACATACACATACACATACACATACACATACACATACACATACACATACACATACACATACACATACACATACACATACACATACACATACACATACACATACACATACACATACACATACACATACACATGCACATGCACATGCACATGCACATGCACATGCACATGCGCATACACATACACATACACATACACATACCCCTACACATACCCCTACACATACATATACACATACACATATGTATACACATACACGTACACATACGCGTACACATACGCGTACACATACACGTACACATACACGTACACATACACGTACACATACACGTACACATACACGTACACATACACGTACACATACACGTACACATACACGTACAGATACACATACACATACACGTACACATACACGTACATATACACGTACACATACACGTACACATACACGTACGCATACACGTACGCATACACGTACGCCTACACGTACGCCTACACGTACGCCTACACGTACGCCTACACGTACGCCTAGACGTACGCCTACACGTACGCATACACGTACGCCTACACGTACGCCTAGACGTACACATACACGTACACATACACGTACCCATACACGTACGCACACACGTACGCATACACGTACGCCTACACGTACGCCTACACGTACGCCTACACGTACGCATACACGTACGCCTACACGTACGCCTACACGTACGCCTACACGTACCAATACACGTAAACATACACGTACCCATACACGTACCCATACACGTACCCATACCCGTACCCCTACCCGTACCCCTACCCGTACCCCTACCCGTACCCCTACCCGTACCCGTACCCCTACCCGTACCCCTACCCATATCCCTACCCTACCCCTACCCATACACTACACATACACATACCCCTACACATACCCCTACACATACCCCTACACATACCCCTACACATACCCCTACACATACCCCTACACATACACCTACACATACACATACACATACACATACACATACACATACACATACACATACACATACACATACACATACACATACACATACATATCACATACACATACACATACACATACACATACACATACACATACACATACACATACACATACACATACACATGCACATGCACATACACATACACATACACATACACATACCCCTACACATACCCCTACACATACATATACACATACACATATGTATACACATACACGTACACATACGCGTACACATACACGTACACATACACGTACACATACACGTACACATACATATACACATACACATACACATACACATACACATACACGTACACATACACGTACACATACACGTACACATACACGTACAGATACACATACACATACACGTACACATACACGTACACATACACGTACACATACACGTACGCCTACACGTACGCATACACGTACGCCTACACGTACGCCTACACGTACGCCTACACGTACGCCTACACGTACGCCTAGACGTACGCCTACACGTACGCCTACACTTACGCCTACACGTACGCCTAGACGTACACATACACGTACACATACACGTACCCATACACGTACGCACACACGTACGCATACACGTACGCCTACATGTACGCCTACACGTACGCCTACACGTACGCCTACACGTACGCCTACACGTACGCCTACACGTACGCCTACACGTACCCATACACGTAAACATACACGTACCCATACACGTACCCATACACGTACCCATACACGTACACATACACGTACACATACACGTACACATACACGTACACATACACATACACATACACATACACATATAAATACACATACACATACAAATACACATACACATACAAGTACACATACACATACAAATACACATACATATACATATACACATTCATATACATATACACATACATACGCGGACATATACGCTTATGCTTACGCACGTGCATACCCATGTGCATACGCGTGTGCATACGCATGTGCATACGCCTGTGCATACGCCGTACATACGCCTGTGCATACGTATATGCATACGCATGTTCATACGCCTGTGCATACCCATCTGCTTACGCCTAAGCCTACGCATGTGCCTACGCATATGCATACACATGTGCATACGCATGTGCATACGCATATCCATACATATACACGTAGGCACACGCATATCCATACGCATAGGCATAGGCATACGCATATCCATACGTATACGCATACGTATATCCATACGCATACGCATGCATATGCATAGACATATGCATGCATACATATACGCATGCATACATATATGTATGCATATACATATACGCATACATATACGTATGCGTGTACGTGTACGTGAACGAGTACGCGTACGCGTACGCGTACGTGTATGCCTACACATACACATACACATACATATACATACATACATACATACATACATACATACATACATACATACATACATACATACATACATACATACATACATACATACATGCATGCATGCATACATGCATGCATACATACATGCATACATACATGCTTACATACATGCATCCATACATGGATACATACATGCATACATACATGCATACATACATGCATACATACATGCATACATACATGCATACATACATGCATACATACATGCATACATACATATATCCATACATACATATATCCATACATACATACATACATACAAACATACATACATACATACATACATACATACATACATACATACATACATACATACATACATACATACATACATACATACATACATACATACATACATACATACATACATACATACATACATACATACATACATAAACATACATACATACATACATACATACATACATACATACATACATACATACATACATACATATATGCATACATACATTACATGCGCCAACACATGCGCCCGTACATGCGCCCGTACATGCGCAAGTACATCATGTGCCCCTACATGCGCCCCCCACACGCCCCTATACACGCCCCTACAGACGCCCATACACACACCCATACACACGCCTATACACACGCCCATACATGCGCCCATACATACGCCCAAACATACGCCCACACATACGCACATGAAAACGCACCTTCATACACACATTCATACGCACATTCATACGCACGTGCATACGCACGTGCATACGCACGTGCATACGCACCAGCATACGCACCTGCCTACGCACCTGCATACGCACCTGCATACGCACCTGCATACGCACCTGCATACGCACCTGCATACGCACCTGCATACGCACCTGCATACGCACCTGCATACGCACCTGCATACGCACCTGCATACGCACCTACATACGCACCTCCATACGCACCTGCATACGCACCTGCCTACGCACCTCCATACGCACCTCCATACGCACATGCGCACCCACATGCATACGCACATCCATACGCACATCCATACGCACATCCATACGCACATCCATACGCACATACATACGCACATACATACGCACATACATACGCACATACATACGCACATACATACGCACATACATACGCACATACATACGGACATACATACGCACATTCATACGCACATACATACATGCATACATGCATGCATACATGCATGCATACATACATACATACATACATACATACATACATACATACATACATACATACATACATACATACATACATACATACATACATACATACATACATACATACATACATACATACATACATACATACATACATACATACATACATACATACATACATACATACATACATACATACATACATACATACATACATACATACATGCATACATACATGCGTACATACATGCATACATACATACATGCACATCTACATACACACATACATTCATACATACATACATACATACATACATACATACATACATACATACATACATACATACATACATACATACATACATACATACATACATACATACATACATACATACAAACATACATACATACATATAAACAAACATAAATACATACATACATACATACATAAATACATACATACATACATACATACATACATACATACATACATACATACATACATACATACATACATACATACATACATACATACATACATACATACATACATACATACATACATTAATAGATACATACATACACAGATACATACATAGATACGTACATACATAGATACATGCATAGATACATACATAGATACATGCATACATGTATACGTGCATACATGCATACATGGATACATGCATATATGCATACATGGATACATGCATACATGCATACATGCATACGTGCATACATGCATACATGCATACATGCATACATGCATACATGCATACGTGCATACGTGCATCCATGCATCCATGCATCCATGCATCCATGCATCCATGCATCCATGCATCCATGCATCCATGCATACATGCATACATGCATACATCCATACATGCATACATGCATACATGCATCCATGCATCCATGCATCCATGCATCCATGCATCGATGCATCCATGCATCCATGCATCCATGCATCAATGAATCCATGCATACATGCATCCATGCATCCATCCATCCATCCATCCATGCATACATACATGCATACATGCATACATGCATACATGCATACATGCATACATATATATACATACATATATATAGGAGCGGGTTCAAATGTTAACACTCTATTATTACGATAATCGTGTTAACTTTTCTAGATCAATAAAAATCATTACATGTTTTGTTGGAATAACAATATTACACATATACTAAAAAATGTGTGTGTGTGTTGTGTTTATGTGTATGTATATACGTCAGAGAGGTTGTAAGGACCCAAAACCAAGAGTTCTTAAAGTTGGTCATTCATAGCGCAAAACATTTATAAGTGTATCATTTGTAGAAGAAATTCTACTTTAACATTAAATAAAACAAGTCTTGGATGATCATTCAATTGTATTTAAGCATCAAAATGAAATCTTATGAAAATCATTTCAAAATTGTAGATGTCAAACTTGAATTATCCCAGTAGCTTCCATGTCCATGTCTGCATCTCCTTAACATCAACCAGTACCTGCGAATTACTATACACACAAAGTCAGCAACGCTGAGTGATATATAGTTTTATATCAAAATATACTTTCATATTTTAAAACATTTGCCTTTTCGTATGTGAACACACATCCATACATACATATTGATATGCACATTTCATTATCTTTTATCATCATTCCTTTCATTCATTATCATTACCTTTCACTGTTATTGATCAACGTCATATGCTAGACCCCCAATATAAGGCACAATGCTTAAATCTGTGCCAAGGCCTACAAATTGAACCCTCATGGTGAACAAATACGAGAGTACAGGCCTGAGGTCCGATGATAAAGATCTCCTTTCATTCATGGTCATTCATATTGTTAGACTCTTGTGTCCATCCTCCTTGGCTAGTTAAGCCGCAAATCAGTTGAGCTAATAATAACATGATGGTGCACCTCTTTTCATTTTTCTTGAAAGTCCTTCGTTCGTTCATTATGTTTCAGTTTTTGTTAACTTGATCTTTCACTTTCTTAACATAATACTTACTTATAATAATACATAAACACACCAAGCAACATTTCATTTAAATACCCTTAATGTTTGAAATTAGTTTAAAACATATTAAGTGAACATATTTTGCACAAATAGTCACGCGAGAACCTAGCCCCACGTGAGAACATTATCATAGGCGAAAACATCTAAGCATGCTAGAGCAGTGAGTATGCGAGATCATCATATTGCACGAGAACAATATGCCATGCAAGAACTACATGTCACGTGAGAATATCCCATAATTTGAAACCCTTGTAGCCCAAGTCACCTATTTCGTGCGAGAATATTTTATCAAGCGTAACTTACTGGTTTACATACGTAAACATCACAACTCGGCCTAAACATCGACTCAGAATCAGCTATTTCCATTCATAATGTAACCATTCCAATTAGAATTATTATATTAAGCTTACATAAACATAATAGTATGCATAACAACCTCAAAACTTGTAAAACTTAACATACCTTATCACACAATAGTATGCATAAACATAATAGTATGCATTTTAAAGATAATCACACAATGAAACCCTTTTTTCAAGATCCCCTCAACACCAAACTGTATATTCGTACATCATTTTCATTACTAATCGCTCATTAATAGATAAACAATCAAGACTCGAAATACATACCTTAAAACTATTTTTTCTTGTTTTCTCTCTCTAACTTTAGCCCCTCTCTCTCTAAACAATAGCATCAATAATATTTGCATAAAGGTGGGGAACAAGGGTTCCCTGAATCTTTTATAGGCTTTCCTCATTTCAACATGTTCTCGCGCAAGAACTACTATCTACGCGAGAGCTCCCTTTTTGCACAAGGACTTTTACTTTTCTTTGATTCCTTGGAAATTTCAGGTGTTACAGAGGTTTCCACGTGATGTAGCTGGAAACTTAACATTTAAAATTTTACTAAAAAATAAAAATGGAAATGGAAATAAATAATCCAAACTATCACGCATTTGCCGATAATGATCCATGCTATTAATTTGGCCGATCACACTCACAACTTTCACTTTGTTATCGGTAACGCTCCCAGTAACATAGTCGTCAAATATTAACACTTGATTTGTACTTGATTTTACTCATGATAATGATTATGAACAAACTAAAATAACATACAAGTGAAATCGAGTAAGAAATATTTTAAAACCGAGTGCGAATCTATAACAAAATAACTATACACATGTATTTAGCATCAAATAATTTGTTATGACATAATGACCTGTATAACTTAAAGCAACTCAGTCATACATGTCAACTCTCGTTAGTGTAATCATTATTCGCATCTCCTTATCATCAAAATGACTTGTTATGACCTAATATGACTTTAGTTTTTTTTTGAACGGCTTGTTAATTGTTAATTATTAATATCATCAAGTTAGTAATATTTCATAAACATATTTTTAGTAAATCGATAAGTTAACGTCATATTTTTTGGGACAATTGCATGGTACGGAGATTCTCTTATGGAGGGTGCATCGGAACGTCTGCCTAGATTAACTAGTAACTAGATAAAGTGGTGTAGCGTGATTCGATTTTCATCTGAACAAGATGCAACCAAATACTACAAAATGGCAAATTAACATTTAGGTTTTTGTAAAATTAATAGTTATACAAAATAATTAAAGCTCATAAAATATCAATTTTACATATAATAAATTTTAAGAAAAATATATAATTTTTTTAAGAACTTAAAAAAATCGATTCTCTCAAATCATCTATTTGTACGGACTATCGATACCCAACGAACCAAAACCCCAATGAGAGGTTTATTATTGTTAGTGGGTACCTTTCAAATACTGGGTCCATAAACGAACTAAATAAACGATGGAATTGAAAGAAACCCGAAATTGTGACATGTAACCTTTTTCGTTAAATATATAACAATAAGTGTTTAATAAAATATTAACATTATCTATCGTGTCATGTCTAATTATTTGAATGATGGTTACAACAACAGCAATCAAGAAAGAACAGTATTAGTTTACAAGAAAGAACAGTGTTAGTTTACAAGGAAGACTAGAAAGTGATATGTGACATCCAGGGCGGAGTTTGACAATTCTTGTATGGAGGCGGGGGCAAAATTAAATTTTTTATGGGGGTGAACTCCAGATTTATATAAAAATTTACACTAGCGGACCAAAAATTTACACTATCGGACTAAAGTTTAACACTACCGATGAAAAAATGAGGGGCGCCCCCCTATCCTCCGCCATTGGTGACATCATTGGCTTAATTAGGTAAGGGATGACTAAATATTATTGAAGAAACTATGGACTTTAATATCTGGTCATAAATTGAAAACCAAACTAAATTGAAAGAATCAAATCAAATTTAGTTATTAGGTTTCTTTTTAAATGGTAAATAATTTTTTTTAAGTTCGATTATCCGAGTAAACCTATTGGCGAAAGGTCATCCACGCATGCGAACACAGACAACGCTGGTGATCCGGCACGCCTACCATTACAAGCAAAACCCACTACCCAAATGACTACTGTAAAAAAACTCAGAGCATTGAACCCATAACCTTTGATTTAAAAGATTATTGGATGTCTTATCTCAAACAAGTTGATATAAAGTTCATTGGCAATTATTTGGTTTGATGAATATCAATCAATTTGGTTAAACCAAGGAAAACAAATTCATGTATTTAGCCTATTAAAAAACTAAGAAAACCAAACTAATGAAGAAAAAGCAGAAATGACGAATCTTC
Source organism: Flaveria linearis (assembly GCA_024085815.1). Lineage (NCBI taxonomy): Eukaryota > Viridiplantae > Streptophyta > Magnoliopsida > Asterales > Asteraceae > Flaveria > Flaveria linearis. The sequence goes on along the minus strand of CM044001.1, from coordinate 96,431,252 downwards.
TCTTTGCTAAAATTTTGCGATTAAGAGTTTAAAATTGAAAACAAACCGATTTCAAATTCTGCTTTTAGGTTTAGGGAAAACAAAAACTTTTTTAAACCAATGAAACTAAAACCCCCCGATTAACACTCCTGAAAGAAACCTTAGAGGAAAAAAGTAATAACAAACTAATTAAAGAACAAACTTTGAATATTTAACCTAACAATCTAGAAAATATTTATTACACCCTTAGGAACTCTCCTTTTCTTATCACGCGTGTCTTGAATGCTTCAAGTATTCTGATCTAAAAGCCATGTTTTTCTTCTTTTTTTTTAAAAAAAAGAACGACCATATGTATATCTAAAAGTTTTGAGTCTTTATTTCTTTGAATGTCTAATCTAACGCAGTATATTGTGTTTATTAAGCAACTTGTCCAAAATGTCTATCCTTAATATGGATAGATAAAAGATTTTATCAATATTACAATACAAATCTTTTTCTAATTTTTTATCCTTTTAAAGTTGGAATTAGGGTTGTTCACGAAACGAACCGAACCGAACGAAGACTCGCTTGAACTCGGTTCATTTACAAATCGAGCCGCTCAGTTCGGTTCAAATTTAAGAAATCAAACAAAAAAGCTTCGGTTTTAAACCGAGTGCTCGTTTTTACTTGGTTTCATATTGCAACTTAGGACAAAACTAATAATTTATTCAAAAGTTTCAAGTTTCAACTCAAACTCAATAATGTAACAAAAGAAAACATACAAAATAAGTTTAAGTTTTAACTTGAGCTTAAATAAATGACAGTAAAACCCACGCCCACAACCTCTATTGCGGCCATTTCCACGTCCACTACATCCGCTTTGATGAAATGTTTAAACAAAAGTACAAAAATCCAAAATATGATGTTTAAAAAATTTAAAAAGGAGCAAATGTAAAGCGGTAAATAATTAAAATGATAACGTCCTAAACTCTAAATAAAAAAACTAACATATTACATATATAAAAGTTATATTTAAAAATAATTTGAACGAAACCGACCGAGCTTACCTTTGCTCGTGCTCGGTTCGTTTACAAACCGAGCCGAGCGGATCGGCTTGTTTACAACCGAGCCAAAATCAAACGAGCAACTTTTGAGCTTTTTTCGAACGAGTTTCGAGCGAGTTTCTGTAGAAGACTATAATAGGCTCGGCAAAACAACTAACGCTAAATAACGATGGTTTTGATGAAGATATGTCGTGCGAACTGAAGATGTTATGCGAAATGAAGTCACGCGAGTCAGAGATGTCGCGCGAATTGATCATCCGTGTGAAAAGCTTATTCATGCTAGAATCTTGTTGTTTAGTATAAATATTTGTTTTTCGCTTTTGTATAGAAGTTCGAAGCAGTAGTTCTTAATTTTCTAACTTTCACTTGTAATCACTCTGTGCAATTCGCACAAGGTTGTAATCGTTTGATTATCAATTGAATCATTTTGAACTATTGTTTCTCTTCTTTCAATCTCAATTACATTCCGCATTCTTGAGATTGAGATCTTGGTTTATTGTTCTTGGGAATTTACCGAGTTTTACAATTGGTATCGGAGCATTTGGCTCTAGAACCAAGATTTGGAGAAGAATTTGATCGATTTTCTATGTTCTTCATGTGATTTTCACATTTGGTTACTTGAGATTCCAGTTTATAGTGCTGTTGTGCTGCCAAAATTTTGAAGATATTGATTACTTTGGACTGAATTAGTAAACTTTGATTGAATTTTAATCAAATTTAAACTCAAAAGTGAACGAAAATTGACAAAATTGAATTAAAATGAACCAAAGTGGAACTAATCGGTGAATCTGAGGTGAAATTTCGTTAAAATTCACACTTCAAAAGCTATTTGTGTGAGAAAGTTTTTGGACTTTTTGCACGCGAAAATACACTTTTCGCACAGAGAGTTAGTGTGCTTTTCACGCAATTTCGCGTGGTTGAAAAGTTGGGATCTCGCACGAGTCAGCTTTTCGCACGAAAGGGTTTGTTGTGCGGTTTGTCGCGCGGTTTGGAAGAAACTTGGTTTATTTCAACAACATGTCTTCAACAACATGTGCTGAGTATGATTGGTCAGATCAGATGGAAGCACTTGACTTAAAGCTATCTACAGCTTTGGTTGCTCAAATTGTTACTAAACCAGAGGAAAATGAGAATCTGTTTGCTGAGTTTATATCTGATGATCTTTTGGATGGAGTGTTTGCTGAGGAGGAAAAGAATGAAGACAAGGTGGTTGAGGAGAAGAAAGAAATGGAAGAAGTTTTGGTTGAGAACTTGGCTGGAAATCAATTTGAGATGGATATTCTTGAAACAATCATCGAACAACAAGCTGTTGAGATGTCTCCAGCTGCAAACATAGAAGTGAATGTGGAAGAGAACACTGTTGAGCCTCCAGTCAAATGTAATTTTGAAGATTCAAAGACTGTTGAAGTTGCTCCAGTAAAAGAAAATGCTACTGGGATAAAAGCATTTATGGTGAAGAAGGTTGAAGAATCAGAAAATGTCAGCTCAGAATCAAAGGTATATGACGATTTATGTACAGATATATGTATTGATAAAGTTCAAAGGTACAGAGTTCATAATGAGAACTTGATAATGGAAGTTGAAAAACTTCAATATCAAGCTCGAAAACATAAGTCAAATGAAAAGATTTTCAAAGAAAAACTTGAAGGTTTAAACAAAACTGTGTATAATTTACAATTAAATCTTCACGATAAAGAATGTACAAATAATGATTTGACTAACAGAAATAATGAACTCGCCTTGGAAATCAATCAACTCAACAGTGAACTAGCCTCGGCTAAATTGACTGTTGAAAAGTTTGAACTTTCATCAAACATGGTTGAAGGTATTATCAAATCTCAAATGACTCAGAAAATAAAAGGAGGAAAATGTGGTGTTGGATTTTTGAACATCGCTCCACCAATCAATCATGATTATTCATGTTTGCCTTCGTCTGATGTCATTTCTGATTGTGATATGAGTTATGGGATAGGTTTTTCACCTTTCTCAGACTTAAAACCTTCAGTCAAAGCAAATTTGACTGTTGATCCTATCACAATAACAAAAACTAAACAATCAACTAAAAATTTTTGTGCAGATAATTTGAAGGTGGATAGTTTGGTTGAAGAGTGGGAAAGTGATAGTGATTGTGAGAATGAAAGAGAGAGTTTGAAAAATAAGAATGTAAAATATTTCAAATCTGATTGTAATCAAACTTCCTTAAGGAATGAAAAAAATGTTGCTTTAAATGAAACAAAACCAAATGTCAACTGTAATTTGAATGAAATCCAAAGGGCTAATCATAAAATTGATCTTGAAAAGGATTTTAAAAGTAGATTTGTTCTAAAGATATAATTGAAAATGAAGATTATATTTTTAAAGAAACTAATTTTCGATTCTTTAAAAATAAACTTCATAAGAATGCTAATCCTGTGAAACAAGATATGTGTAGCCCAGATGTGCAACAGACTGGTTCTTCTCCATCAACTCTGAAACTTCAAAAGCCTGGTCCTTCTCCAGCATCAATCTGCATAACAAAGCCTGGTCCTTCTCCAGCATCAATCTGCATAACAAAGCCTGGTCCTTCTCCAGCATCAATTCGAATATCAAAGCCTGGTCCTTCTCCAGCAAAATCTAAAACTGATCCAATTCCAGCATCATTCGTTCAAATAGCCAAAGCAGATAAACCTAACATTACAAGTGTTCATAAATCATCCATTTCCTCGAATCTTTCTAAGATGAACAAGCAATTAGGCAATGAAGAAAAGATTCGAGAGACTGTGCAGAAAGTTAAACCAAAATGTCAATCTGATTTTGGTTTTTATGACAATTTTCATAATTGTCATCTACAGTTTGTTTTCCACACACAACAACGGAAATGTTATCAGTGTGGAAACATAAATCATCTTGCAAATAATTGTCCTTATCGACAAAAATCTCCAAGCAGACAACGATTTCATAATTCTATTGCTCATAATAGAAAAATGTTTTTCACTCGTGAAAAATTTTCAAAACCATTGAGAACAAAAGTTGTATGTGCTAATGATGTCGAAAAGAACAAGTATTCGAAAAATGATTTAAGAAACAAAATTCAATTGAGAAGTGTTAAAGATACTCTTGATGTGCAAAGCAAATACAAAAATCTCAAATCATTTTATCTAAATGCAACACAGAATGTGCTCAAGTCTTGTTTGACTTGGGTACCAAAGACTAAGTAATTCTCTTACTTATGCAGGAACGACCGCAAAAGTTCATAGAAAGTTTATGGCATGTAGACAGTGGTTGTTCAAGACATATGACTGGAAATTTATCTCTACTTCAAAATGTTCAATCATATAACGGAGAAATTTGAAAATACGCTTTGAAAAAATTTTTCTGGTCTTAGGGGGAGTCAAGATTGGATTAATAAAATGAATTTTCATGATTAAATGAGAAATGATATTATACAGTTCAAAACGAGTCTAAGTACTTTCAAAGGCTTACATATAAGTAGACTTGGATTATGTTTGATGTGTCAATAGGCTTTGCTTTCAGAAATAAAAAGATCATAAATGAGTAATTAAACTTGAAGTAAAGTGATATGATTTAGTGGGGAACATATCAGGATTCTGTGACAATACCAAAAATGTTCTAAAACAGACTGAGAGTTATATTCTTGTCATACTCAAGCATGTTATTGTTTGATTCAGTGATTATCATATATAAATATGTATATATATACAAAAGAAAATACAAAAAGATATGCAAAAAGAAATAAAATATATAAAAGAAAATAAATGAGCAAAAAGATGCCAAAAAAGGTCATATAGGATATAAGATGCCAAAGAGCATAAATCAAAAGATATCTCTAAAGACATACATACTATATGGTATATATATTTTCTACTTTAAAAATATTTTCTGATCACAGAAGGTAAAATCAAAAGATGGGACATGTAAGTCCGGATAGCTTGTAAGTCCTAAACATCTTGAGAGGGCAGACGTAAGTCCGGATGGCTGTTTGTAAGTCCTTAAACTTGTTAATATTCCATGTTAAGATATGTTTCTCAGGCTAGTTATGCTCAAATAGATATATTTTAGGAATAAACAAATGGTATCACTGATTAACAATGCATGGTTTTAGTCAATTTGGGGTGACTTGAAATCTTGATAGTGTTTGGAAGACTAATAAGTATTTTACAGGAGTTCTGATTGTGGGATCCACCAAATTTATATATAATCTCCCAAAACATGATAATATCACTCCTTATGTTTCTGAGTAAAGACTGAAGTATAAGTTTAAAATGGTCCAAATATATTGACAATCAACTTAACCAGTATCATTTTAAATAAAGCTGGACAAAGTCTTGACTTGACAAAGAACTATATGATCTCATTATGAAAATTCTAAAAAGAAAATTTTGTTAATAAATAAAGCTGGTTTTGATTCTTTATTCATGTTTGTTTTTCTTTGTTGTTATTATTTTATTTTATTTTTCTATCAGGAAAGTTCCAGTTCATGCTCCAGTACCTCCAAATTCGTTAAAGCAATTTATTTCATGGAAGAAAAGGATTCAGGTCAGGCTGTGATCAAATGTGCTGATAGATCATACAGAATCATTGATCCAACTGACTTAATGAAGTTTGGCAAAGATGACTTGTATAAGCTGCTACATTGTCCTATCTCAGCTGACGAGTCTGTTTATTTTCTATCTTGCCAGTACGTCTGGATGACAGATCGAATCCTGAGGAATAAGTGGTATGCATATTCCGGATCATATAAGAAATCTAATGTAGATTTTGACTAATATTGTTTCACCGAGCCTAGGGGGAGATTGTAGAAGACTATAATGGGCTCGGCAAAACAACTAACGCTAAATAAAGATGGTTTTGATCAAGATATGTCGCGCGAACTGAAGATGTTATGCGAAATGGTGAAGTCACGCGAGTCAGAGATGTCGCGCGAATTGATCATCCGTGCGAAAAGCTTATTCACGAGAGAATCTTGTTGTTTAGTATAAATATTTGTTTTTCGCTTTTGTATAGAAGTTCGAAGCAGTAGTTCTTAATTTTCTAACTTTCACTTGTAATCACTCTGTGCAATTCGCACAAGGTTGTAATCGTTTGATTATCAATTGAATCATTTTGAACTATTGTTTCTCTTCTTCCAATCTCAATTACATTCCGCATTCTTGAGATTGAGATCTTGGTTTATTGTTCTTGGGAATTTACTGAGTTTTACAGTTTCGAACGTCGACCTATTTGAACAGCCCTAGTTGAATGTGGTTAAACCTTGATCCACACTAGTTCATGGATCGTATTCTTTACTTGAACTTCATTTCCATTGCAAGTGTTCTTCATATATTTAGTTCTAAGAGGCAACTTAAGTCAAGATGGCTAAACAATATTAGAGGCCAAGCAAGGTGAAAATCCGGGGCCTTAATTTCATACTTTTGATTTAACATGATCATTTATGTGTTCAGGTTATGTTAGTTTCTAATAGAATGAGTTGAAAGCTTGGGTGAGCCAAGGGTCAAGCAATCCAAGCTAGGGCTAGAGGCCTCCACTTTATTTAGGTCCTCAATTTTGGACTTGGCTTCTCTCAATCTGGATTTTGTGATCCATTGATCTAGAGCAAAAATCACGTAAGGAGTTCTTGAATCTGAAGCATCGTTCTTCAATAAAATTCAAAGCATTCATTCTTGAAATCATGAATGATGTAAAGCCATCCGCGAATAATTGAATCTCCAAAGTCTCTTGGTTATTTGTTGAAATTCAAAATTCGATGATTATCAATAGACTCCAATGAGATGACTGACTTCATTCCTGCTATAAATTAGTGGTAATCGTTGTTAATTGGTGGACTCTAGTGAGGTAATTTAGCTCAACCTTGGTGAAAGTTAGTGGAAATTACTAAATTTGCCTAATTGTTAAAGACAATGTTTACTATCTATCATTTATACATACTTGATAGGGTAACAACCCTTAACGATAACCCCCGAACCAGCAACAACCCGCAGACGCGGAACGTTGTTGGACCAAAAGAACCAATGAGCTTGATCAGAAAAACCTTTAAGTCCCAGATATCACAACAACTGCTGAAGGCTTCATCAGCTGATTACAACAACTGAAGACTACATCAGCTGAAGTTCAAGTACTGAAGACTACATCAGCTGAAGTTCAAGTACTGAAGACTACATCAGCTGAAGTTCAAGTACTGAAGACTACATCAGCTGAAGTTCAAGTACTGAAGACTACCTCAGCTGAAGTTCAAGTACTGAAGACTACATCAGCTGAAGTCCTGAAGACTTCAGAGGTTGTCACAACAGCTGAAATAGTACTCTTTAGTTGTTGTGATGGTTTTTCTTTTCAGTAGTTTTCTTTCAGTAGTTTACTTATTGTAAAACGTCTGAAGAGCCTGTTCTTCAGACGTTGTAGTTCAGTAGTTGTAGTCTCAGTAGTTATGTTAGTTTACACTTAGCTTTTGTAAGAAGATGTTAGCTGTTGTAAGACATCTTCAGTAGTTTAGTTATCTTTCAGTAGTTGTTATAATAACGGTTAGATGTCACTATCAAGTGACATCAGCTGATGTCACCTTCCTTATAAAAGGGAGGCTGACCTAATTTTGTAAATGCCGAAGCGTATGACTGAATGAAATATTCCTTTTTGCAGAAATACTTTCTCTCTCTATAAACGTACTGTTCCATTGCATTATCATTTGTGTTCTTGCTTGAATTTGTCTAATTCTTATACAATTCAGCTACAAATCCTAATCTAATTGATCAAACGAGGTCAGAGATCCTTTCAAATGGTATCAGAGCAAGTTTAATCATTGATCGATTTAAAAATTGATCATTGAAACTGCTCTTTTGATATCTACGTTTGATCGAATTAGCAAATTTGCAAGAATCGGTTATAGAGTTTGAGTTTCTGTTGCTTCTGGTCAATTAATCTGAGGTTCTACGTGGTTTTGAGCTAGATTTGTTGAAATTACTTTGAATTTGTTTGAATTTGTGAAATGTCGACACCAACCAATGATCCTCACAATACTGGCTCCTTAACAAAGCCTCCGATGCTTGTTAGGAGTGAGTATAACATATGGCAACGATGTATGCTCCATCACCTGTCTATCAACAGCGTAGGATGTTGGAAATCAATGGTGCATGGACCATACAAGCCTATGGTGAGTACTCCGGAAACAAATGAGAAGGTTCCAAAGAAACCTGATCAGTATTTGGATGAAGATCTAAAGATGTTCGAAATTGATGCTAAAGCCCATGGAATTCTGGCCATGGCACTGCCTAATGAAATCTATTCAGGGCTTATGCATCATGAAACTGCTCATGACCTCTGGGTTGCTTTGAAAGAACAATTTGGAGGAACCGATGAGGTCTTGGCAAATACTAGGGAAATCCTTGCCCAGCAATATGAGACATTCTCTCATAGGAAGGGTGAGTCTCTGACTCAACAGTTTGAGCGATTTTCCTGTTTGATTTCTGAGCTGAAAATGGTCAAACAATAATATACAAACAGCCAGATAAACAACCGATTCCTCAGATCCCTGCCCGAGAGATGGGACACATACACTATTGTCCTACGCTCCAGTGCAAATCTGAGCACTCTATCTCTCACCCAACTTCATGGGAAACTGCTGATATTTGAAAGAGAGATGGAACAGAAAAGGAAGTTGTCTTCATTTGGAAAGCTCACTGATGACTTTGTATCAGGCAATACTGCACTGATAGGTCAGGAGTCAGAGTATGCTGCATCAGAAGGTTCCTATGATTAGCATATTGATTTCTCTACTAACATTGGAGAACATGCTTTTGTTGGTGTGGATGATAGTTCAGGTGGTAGTGGTGATAATTTGTGCTTTTTAATGGAGGACTTGAAAGGAATTCCAGATGATGATCTGGAAGAGATGGATATTTTGAGCCAAATGGCAATGATCAATATCAGATCTCAAAAGTTCTACAAAATAACAGGTACGAAATTCCCAGGTCTCTCTGGCAAAACCAAAGTTGGTTTTGACAAGAGAAAGTTGAGGTGTCACAAGTGCCATAGGCTTGGACACTTTGCAAGAGAGTGTAGATCATCTGGATCTAACTCATCTGCACCCTTTGTGACCTTCCCAGGTAATAACTCACAAAACAAAGGGCAACATTCCACTAGTTCTGGTCATCCATCACAAGCTCAATCATCACCTGCATATTTTGTTCCTCAAAGTCCTATGCCATATCCTTACCCCTGCTTCTACATGCCTCAGACAAGTCAGGTTCAACCACCCATTGCTCAACAACCACATGCCCTTCCTGAGCCTTAACCATCTCAATCTCATCAACAATCTCAATCTCAACCACATCACAGCTTTTTTACCCCTGGTGTTGTTGACTGGAGAAGTCTACCAGATAATATGTCTGGTCATCATGAACAACTGTTCCCTGGTGCTGGTCAACATGGTGGTGACAATCCTTTTGGAAATCTTGCTCTTATGGCCCTGGAGTCTACTGATGATTCATCCTCAAATGCTTCAACATCACAGGTATCTTCAGAGGCCAAGGCCAAGTTATGTTCTGAATCATGTATAGCCATATTTGCATCTATTAGAGAAGCAAATGTAGCTTTAATTAACAAAAATCTTGAGCTAGAGAACATAATTTCCAAAAGAAAAGCTGAGTTTGAGTCTGTGCTAAATGAGAAGAATAACGAGATTTACAAATTAAAATGTTAAATCACTGATGATAAGGCTAAGGAAGATTTACTTTTAGAGAAGTATGAGGACCTCAAAGAAACTCTTGCATCTACCCAGGTAGAGTGTGAACGTTGGGTAACTTCCTGCAAGGGTTTTGAAATGCTTCTCAGCAAGCAATCAGCTTCCAATGTGAAGTTTGGAATTAGTTATAATCACACTGCTCCTCCTACAGATTTTACTCCCAGGTTAGAAGTAGAATCTGAAGGAGAAAGCAATAACCAATCCACCTCATCATGTGATTCATCCTCTGATAATGCACCAGAATTAGAGGATGAAGTCAATATTAATACCTCAGAAAACCAATCAGCTGATATTGATAAAGTTGAGAGGTCAAATGCTGACAGTCACATGATCAAGAAAGAGTTGATCACTTCAGGTGTTGTCTCATAAAGTATTGAAAGTACTGAAGAGCAAGTTACAACACTTGAAGAACAAACCCAAACTACTGAAAGTAGAAAGGGTTTGAAAACTGCTGAAGAATCTATCAGGAACTCTGCAAGTACTGAAAGGAAGAAAACTGCAAGTACTGATAGAAAACTACTGAAGAACAAATCTTCAGTAGTTAAGAATCCTTCAGTACTTACCACAAGTACTGAAAGGAAGAAAGTACTGAAGAACAAATCTTCAGTAGTTTCATCTTCTTCAGCAGTTGATCAACAAAAGATGATGAAAAAGCCATGTGAAACATGTGGCTTATTCAATCATCTCACTGATGATTGTTAGTATAGAAAGGGTTCCAAACTCAACCAAGATAAGAACATTAAAAAGAAAATTAACAAAATGAAAGTTGAGTTTGAAACCAAGTTTGTACCAGCAGCATCTCAACCTGAAACCCCAAAATTCTTAAAGAAATCCAAAAAGGAAGGGGTTAATCAGGAAACAGCTGAAGGTGTTCACAGGAAGATGGTGCAACAAAGAAATCCATCAAAATCAAGTACTGATGTGTCTGATGAGCCGAAGGCTTTAGCAAACAATAAGACACAACTTGTTATGATGGTTCAACATCTATTGGGGAGAGTCAACCAAATAGATGTTCCTGTGATTAAACCACAGAAAAGGAAACGTAAGCTTAAAACAAAGGAACCCTTTTCTGCACCATCTCCATCACCACAAGCTACAACTCATGACAAACCAGTTAGTATGAAATCTGTTGATGAGAACAGACCCAAAACCAAAATGGTTTGGGTCTCAAAAGCTAACTAGTTTCTTGTGATGAATGCAGGGTTCTTCAGCATGCCAAAGAAGCATCTGGTGTATGGACAGTGGAGGATCCATGCATATGACAGGGAGCAGCTCTCTTCTTAATGACTACTCTCAAGGAAAGAAGGGGTTTGTTTCTTTTGGCAATGATGCTAAGGGTTACATCATCGGCAAAGGCTTTGTTTCCAATGGTGAAATAAGGTTTGATGATGTCAACCATGTGGAGAATCCCAAGTATAACCTCTTGAGTGTCAGTCAAATGTGTGATAAAGGTCATATTACCCTTTTCACCAGTCAGAACTGCAGGATTCTATCTTAAAAAGTTCTGAGTTTGATTGACAAGGTATTGGATGATCGTACTCTCCTGAAGGCCAACAGGACAGGAAGAGTATATGCTTTGGATTTGTCAAAGAAAATCGATCTAAAAGGCCATCCTTTCCTGTTCTCCAAGGCTTCTCCTCAAGAATGTACACTATGGCATAGAAGGCTTGGTCATGTGAATCTCAAAAACATGAACCAGCTAATTCACCATGGTTTAGTAAGAGGATTGCCAATGAAGGAGTTTAAATGTGATGACAACTGCTCTGCTTGTTTAAAAGGGAAGCAACACAAGGTCTCATTCCCTCCGATAGAAGAGCCAAAGTCCACTGCCTGTTTGCAATTATTGCATATGGATCTTTTTGGTCCTGTAAGAGTGATGAGCATGGCAAAGAAGAAATACTGTCTGGTAATTATGGATGATTACTCCAGATTTGTATAGACTTTCTTCTTGCATTCCAAAGATGAAGCTGCACAAGCTATTATGAACTTTGTGTTGTATGTTGAGAAACAGTATTCCCTTCCAGTCAAGTGTGTGAGGAGTGATAATGGCACAAAATTTAGAAATCACACACTTGATGAATTCTACCTGTGAAAGGGAATCAAGTGGCAGTTCAACATTCCAAGAACTCCTGAACAAAATGGAGTGGTGGAGAGAAAGAACAGGACACTTGTTGAAGCTGCCAGGTCAATGTTGGCTGATTCAGGACTGCCACTGACCTTTTGGGCTGAAGCTATCAACACAGCTTGCTATGTGCAGAATAGAGTATTAGTAAATCAGAGGTTGATGAAGACTCCTTATGAAGTGCTATATTATTTGGCCCCTTTGATTTCATTTTTTAGAGCATTTGGGTGTCCCTGTTATATTCTCAACATAAAGAATCCACTCCAAAAGTTTGAATCAAAGGTGGATGCATGGTACTTTGTTGGTTATTCATCTACTTGCAAGGCATACAAAGTTTTCAACTGCAGAACAAAGATGGTTGAAGAGACTTTGCATGTGAATTTTAATGAATCTCCAAAGGATAAAATCCCACAAAACCCTGTGGAGCTATTTGATTTGGACATACTGCAATATGTTCCTTATCAGTCTCCAACTGTTGTAGTTCCTGATACTCTATCACCAACTACATACAGTTTTTCACCTGGTGGTACTGATGATGATGCTACTAGTACTCACCTTTTCAGGTTTAGTGATCAACTGCCTGAGTCAACTAAACCTGATGCTCCTGTAGCTTTAGCAGCTCCATCCACAACAAATGCTGATGAGATTTCTGAATCATCTACTTCATTTGAGTTGCCATCTCCTATATGGTTTCAAGAATCTTCATCAACATCTGCTGCTACTGAATCTCCTACAAACACTTACACAGATCTTATTGTCTATCAAGAGCTGAAGAATCATCCAATGTCACAAATCATTGGTGATATCAATGCTGGAGTCTCAACCAGAAGTCAGTTGTGCAATTTCTGCTTCTATGCTCTATTCATTAGTCAGCAAGAGCCAAAGAACTATCATGTTGCCTTAAGAGACAATGGATGGGTTGAAGCCATGCAAATTGAGCTTCTTCAGTTCAAAAAGCAGCAAGTGTGGGAGCTGGTTTGTTTACCCCAAGGTAAGTGTGCAATAGGCACTAAATGGGTGTTTAGGAATAAAACAGATGAAAAGGGTCAAATTGTCAAGAACAAGGCCAGACTGGTTGTACAGGGGTTTGCACAAGAAGAATGTATCGATTATAATGAAACCTTTGCCCCTGTAGCCAGACTGGAGGCAATCAGATTGTTCTTAGCTTATATGCTAAAACCCAAGCAGCGGGAAAACCTCAACCACTGAAACTTTTGCTGCCTTTCACAATCTTAAAGTTTTTCAAATGGATGTCAAAAGTGCATTTTTATATGCTAAAACCCAAGCAGCGGGAACCCACAGCCTCCTCCTCCAAATCCAAAGTCCCTACCAAGCCAAAAGCCAAAAAGCCCAAAAAGGCTACTCAGGGAGTTGAGTCCCCTGAGGATGCCCCTGCAACACAAAGGCAGGAAGTAGCTACTGGTATTAATCCCCCAGTAGTTACAAGGACTCTACCAGCCACAACCGCTCAGGCATCCTCTCAACAGGATCCTGATGCAACCACTTCCGGGGCAGCCACATCTCTGGAACCTATCTCACTTGAGAAGGTTACCATTGAAGAGCACCACTCTCCCCAGGTGCAAACAGATTCACCCCTATCTCCCATTACAACCGCCCCACAAAGTCCAACCATTATTATTGCAAAAGTGCTGACTCAGCTCAACACTCCACCCTCTCTCCAGGAACCTATTACAACTAGGAAAACCTCAACCACTGAGAGGGAGGATCCAAGTGTTGCTGAGAGCCCACAGCATAGGGATTACAATGTTCTATCTCCTAGTGTGGAAGAGGAGATCAGAACATCTGGTGAGGCTGCCACTTCTCCTGCTTCAGCACATGAACAGGGTGAGGTTGGTAACATCTCTAAGTCCTCACCAGAGGCAACTGCTGATGAAGGATTTAATCCTGAGGCAGGAAGTCCCCAGTTCCAAGACAAAGGGGCATATGTGCATGCTGGTCCACACTCAGCACATGTTCATCCTGATACAATCAGGAGGTCAGGTGATTTAGCTAACACTGATGATGACCTGGGCTTCTTTTATGATGTTCTAGCCCAGAACACTATTCTTGAGTAAGAGGTAAGTAGATTAATAGAACTACTTGCCAAATTCACTAAAGAATCAAGTCCATCTGCCAACATTCACCCACAGATGGCACCTTCTTCTAAAGGTATCCCACATATAGAGCCACTCCCATATACTCAGCCACCAGCCTTTGCTTCTGGCACCATTTCTCAGGGACAGAACCCCTCTGAGCAAATGGTTGCTATCTTTAAAACATCCTTGCCTCTCATCACTCCCATCATCACTGATATTGTGAATCAAACTCTTGATGAGAGGCTTTCCTCCAACATCAAAACCCTTGTTGATGATGCTGTATCAAAAAAACTTTCTGACATTCAAACCCTTGCAACCAATGCAACCAAAAAGGGGGAGTCAGTGAAAGTCGTGAAGAGAAAAAGAGTTGAAGAGGTGAAAGAGAAAGAGAAAGAGAAAGAGGTATAGAAGGAGGTGGAGAAGGATAAGGAGTTGGAGAAGGAGACTGAGAAAGAGAAGGACTTTTCTGTCACTTATAAGAAAACGAAGGGTGATGAAAGTGAGAAAACTCCTGCTGAGAAGAATTTGGATGATATGACCAAGAAAGCTGATGACCAACACAGCAGGTCAATGGATAAAATCATTGATCAGCTGTTTAGGTAAGGCTTTGATACAGCTAAACTTGATTCAGAGATCAGAAGGTTGGAGATTCAGGAGATTGAACACCGATGGTCTTGCTATAGTGAAAAAGAGAAGGAAAGACTTGAAGCTATAGCAAGATTCATTTCGAAGTATCTGGGGAGATCAGTCCTTGAAGTCAAGTCATGGTCCAGGGATATTATCTTGGAAATAACCAACAAGATCTGTTCGTCTGAGGTATTCACTAAAGGGATGATCGTAGAAGCCCTGAATGAAGCTGGTGCTGGGAGCAGGACTGATCTAGCCAAGCACACCAAAGCTTCATTTACAAAAATGCTAGAACAGCCTGCCCAATCTCCCACACCAAAACAACCCACATCACAACCCTCAAAACCAACTCCCTTTCCTAAGAAACCAATAGCCGATGATGCACCCCAGAAGAGGAAGAGAAGGGTGTTGAGGCTTGAAGAAGAAGAAGATGATGATGATGAGGATGAGGACAGGCTGCCTATTTCAGCTGTCATTACATGCCTAAGGCCAAAAGTCAACCATCAACAATCAATCCTGCTCTTCAGATGGAAACTGTAAAGGTGAAAATTGAAGAAGAGCAACAGCACAGACTACATGATAAGGAGGTGTTAAGAATGGTTGACAAAGTCTATACACAAACCTCATCGATTATAGCCATGAGAAAACATGCTCAGAGGTTATATGCTCTCAAACAGACTTTTCAATATCAGAAGGAGAGATTAAGGTTTTGGCCTGATCCCAGGGTGAGTCATAGGATTCACAAGAAAAAACATTCCACACAGATACAATGGCCAAGTGAAAAAGATCGTAGATGCAGTGATCATGCTGGCCATTGTAGTATCACCCTGGGAGATCCTAGAAGACTTCAAGAAAGCCTATAAAGCTAATCTTCCCCCACAAAAGCTGTTGGAGAACAAAATGGTGAAAAAGGGGTTAGTATACAAGAGGCTTGAGGAAGTCAGACAAAATGAACTCCAGTTGCTGCTAGAGGGTAATCACCCTGATGAATTTCCTTATAGAGAAATCATAACTGTTGAGTTAGGAAATGGGAAGCAGGTCAAATACCTGTCTGAGTATTATGGGCCTGAATCATTTTTTAAGGGAGATGCCGAAGATCTTACCAAGGAGGATCAACTAGTCTTACTTAAGGCTTATATGAGAGTCTTACAGACTCATAGTTGGGAAGTAGGTTCCATGGATGGGGTAACAGCTCTGTGTCCAGTTCCCCAAGACAGAGTTCCCATCCATTCTTTTTACAATCAGATCTTTGAAACCACTTCCCTGGCCTATGCTGATATTGGTCAATTTCTGAGCTGATCCAGAAGAAAAAGACAACACTTTTCTGCCTAATAAGTGGGACATCAATAAAGTTAAAGGTTTTGACTGAATTGGTTCAGGGGGAGTTTGTTGGACCAAAAGAACCAATGAGCCTGATCAGAAAAACCTTTAAGTCCCAGACATCACAACAACTGCTGAAGGCTTCATCAGCTGATGATAACAACTGAAGACTACATCAACTAATGTTCAAGTACTAAAGACTACATCAGCTGAAGTTCAAGTACTGAAGACTACATCAGCTGAAGTTCAAGTACTGAAGACTACATCAGCTGAAGTTCAAGTACTGAAGACTACATCAGCTAAAGTTCAAGTACTGAAGACTACATTAGGTGAAGTCCTGAAGACTTCAGAGGTTGTCACAATAGATGAAGTAGTACTCTTCAATTGTTGTGATGGTTTTCCTTTTCAGTAGTTTTCTTTCAGTAGTTTACTTATTGTAAAACGTCTGAAGAGCCTGTTCTTCAGATGTTGTAGTTTAGTAGTTGTAGTCTCAGTAGTTATGTTAGTTTACACTTAGCTTTTGTAAGAAGATGTCAGCTGTTGTAAGACATCTTCAGTAGTTTAGTTATCTTTCAGTAGTTGTTGTAATAACGGTTAGATGTCACTATCAAGTGACATCAGCTGATGTCACCTTCCTTATAAAAGGGAGACTGACCTAATTTTGTAAATGCCGAAGCGTGTGATTGAATGAAATAATCCTTTTTGCAGAAATACTTTCTCTCTCTATAAACGTACTGTTCCATTGCATTATCATTTGTGTTCTTGCTTGAATTTGTCTAATTCTTATACAAATCCGTTGCAAATCCTAATCTAATTGATCAAACGAGGTATGAGATCCTTTCAAACATGAGGGCCACGGAAGCCCGGCCGCAATTTGGAGGACCATGAAAGCCCAGCCGCGGCACACACTTGGAGCCCAGGCTAACCGGGCTGCGGCTCCCCTTGTAGCATCATGTAAACCGGACCACGGTACTTCCTTTAAAAGCCATACGATTTGGGCCGCGGATCTTAAAGAAACATGCAAGCCCAGCCACGGCACAAACACATAAACGGACTACAAGTTCTGACGAAACCATCGTAACACAAGGAAAATGAATGCTTGACACTTAGAAAGTTCAAAGTGTTAGAGAACACATTTACAAGCAAAGCCTCAACGAAGTGAACACCCATTGGTTGATCAACGAATGTTGTCAGGACAGAAGATAACAAAGTGAATAAAGACAAACTCTGACTGAGCTGAGGAACCCAGGAGCTCAAGGTTAACTATATGGACATAAAGCATTAATGCTAAGTAGGAAACCCTTTACACTAAAAAGGTGCGGAATCTTCTGCCCAAGGAAGTATAGAATCGGATCCTAGACTTTGACATACCTAGGATAACAAACCACTTAGGAAATAACCAAGGCAAGCAAACACTATAAATAGAGGTCCTCAGATGTTAAGCAAACACACCGGAAAAACACACAACACATTCACAAGATATTCAGCCTAAGCTCATACTGTCCAACTCATAAGATCATGTCAGAATCCTGGTGACAATTAAGCACTGCTTCTCGTATCTTAATCCCTGTGCAGCAACATTTGGCGCCATCCGTGGGACCATACGGTCCTAAAACCTATCACCATGGATTCAAACCAAGTTACTCCTTGTCACCACAACGCCGACAATGTCGAAAATCCAAATGCTTCCCCTCCCCCTGATGCAACAAACGCCACCCTTGAGGGAGGCAATGCCCGCAGTGCCGTTATAACTCCAGAGTTCTTCAGCCAGAACCGAGAGCAGATTCTTTTGCTGCTTCAGCAGGAAGAGAAGGAATGACGGTGGAAGGACCTCCAGATACGGTTAGAATATGAGGAGCCACCGAGGACGGAGGAGGAAGAAAACTATCACGACGGATCAGGATCATCTAAAGAGAAAGTAGCCAAGAAGACCGTTCAGCGGGGTGAGGACGTTATGGTGAAAAGGCTGGATTTCGAGGACAACTTTAGTAAACCATACCCTCCCTCAACGGCGAAATCCCGGTCTAAGTTTGTAAAACTCAGTAAATTCCCAAGAACAATAAACCAAGATCTCAATCTCAAGAATGCGGAATGTAATTGAGATTGGAAGAAGAGAAACAATAGTTAAAAATGATTCAATTGATAATCAAACGATTACAACCTTGTGCGAATTACACAGAGTGATTACAAGTGAAAGTTAGAAAATTAAGAACTACTGCTTCGAACTTCTATACAAAAGCGAAAAACAAATATTTATACTAAACAACAAGATTCTCGCGTGAATAAGCTTTTCGCGCGGATGATCAATTCACGCGACATCTCTGACTCGCGTGACTTCACCATTTCGCATAACATCTTCAGTTCGCGTGACATATCTTGATCAAAACCATCTTTATTTAGCATTAGTTGTTTTGCTAAGCCTATTATAGTCTTCTACAATCTCCCCCTAGGCTCGGTGAAACAATATTAGTCAAAATCTATAATAGATTTCTTGTATGATCCGGAATATGCATACCACTTATTCCTTAGGATTCGATCTGTCATCCAGACGTACTGGCAAGATAGAAAATAAACAGACTCGTTAGCTGAGATATGACAATGTAGCAGCTTATACAAGTCGTCTTTGCTAAACTTCATTAAGTCAGCTGGATCAATGATTCTGTATGATCTATCAGCACATTTGATCACAGCCTGACCTGAATCTTTTTCACAATTCCATGAAATAAATTGCTTTAATGAATTTGGAGGTACTGGAGCATGAACTGGAACTTTCCTGATAGAAAAATAAAATAAAATAATAACAACAAAGAAAAACAAACACGAATAAAGAATCAAAATCAGATTTATTTATTAACAAAAATTTTCTTTTTAGAATTTTCATAATGAGATTATATAGTTCTTTGTCAAGTCAAGACTTTGTCCAGCTTTATTTAAAATGATACTGGTTAAGTTGATTGTCAATATATTTTGACCATTTTAAACTTATACTTCAGTCTTTACTCAGAAACATAAGGAGTGATATTATCATGTTTTGGGTGATTATATATAAATTCAGTGGATCTCACAATCAGAACTCCGGTAAAATACTTATTAGTCTTCCAGACACTATCGAGATTTCAAGTCACCCCAAATTGACTGAAACCATGCATTGTTGATTAGTGATACCATTTGTTTATTCCTAAAAATATCTATTTGAGCATAACTAGCCTGAGAAACATATCTTAACATGGAATATTAACAAGTTTAAGGACTTACAAACAGCCATCCGGACTTACGTCTGCCCTCTCAAGATGTTTAGGACTTACAAGCCATCCGGACTTACATGTCCCATCTTTTGATTTTGCCTTCCGTGATCAGAAAATATTCTCAAAGTAGAAAATATATATACCATATAGTATGTATGTCTTTAGACATATCTTTTGATTTATGCTCTTTGGCATCTTATATCCTATATGGCCATTTTTGGCATCTTTTTGCTGATTTATTTTCTTTATATATATTTTATTTCTTTTTGCATATTTTTTTGTATTTTCTTTTGTATATATATACATATTTATATATGATAATCACTTAATCAAACAATAACAGGCTTGAGTATGACAAGAAGATAACTCTCAGTTTGTTTTAGAATATTTTTGGTATTGTCACAGAATCCTGATATGTTCCCCACTAAATCATATCACTTTACTTCAAGTTTAATCACTCATTTATGATCTTTTCATTTCTGAAAGCAAAGCCTATTGACACATCAAACGTAATCCAAGTCTATTTATATGTAAGTCTTTGAAAGTACTTAGACTCGTTTTGAACTGTGTGATATCATTTCTCATTTAATCATGAAAATTTATTTTTTATTAATCCAATCTTGACTCCCCCTAAGACCAAAAATATTTTTTCAAAGCGTATTTTCAAATTTCTCCGTTATATGACTGAACATTTTAAAGTAGAGATAAATTTCCAGTCATATGTCTTGAACAACCACTGTCTACATGTCATAAACTTTCTATGATCTTTATCAGTCGTTCCTGCATAAGTAAGAGAATTACTTAGTCTTTGGTACCCAAGTCATACAAGACTTGAGCACATTCTTTGTTGCATTTAGCAAAATGATTTGAGATTGTTGTATTTGCTTTGCACATCAAGAGTATCTTTAATACTTCTCAATTGAATTTTGTTTCTTAAATCATTTTTTGAATACTTGTTCTTTTCGACATCATTAGCATATATAACTTTTGTTCTCAATGGTTTTGAAAATTTTCCACGAGTGAAAAACATATTTCTATTGTGAGCAATAGAATTATGAAATCGTTGTCTTCTTGGAGATTTTTGTCGATAAGGATAATTATTTACAAGATGATTTATGTTTCCACACTGATAACATTTCCGTTGTTGTGTGTGGAAAACAAACTGTGGATGACAATTATGAAAATTGTCATAAAAACCAAAATCAGATTGACATTTTGGTTTAACTTTCTGCATAGTCTCTCGAATCTTTTCTTCATTGCCTAATTGCTTGTTCATCTTAGAAAGATTTGAGGAAATGGATGATTTGTGAACACTTGTAATGTTAGGTTTATCTGCTTTGGCTATTTGAATGGATGATGCTGGAATTGGACCAGTCTTAGATTGTGCTGGAGAAGGACCAGGCTTTGATATTCGAATTGATACTGGAGAAAGACCAGGCTTTGTTATGCAGATTGATGCTGGAGAAGGACCCGGCTTTGTTATGCAGATTGATGCTGGAGAAGGACTAGGCATTTGAAGTTTCAGAGTTGATGGAGAAGAACCAGTCTGTTGCACATCTGGGCTACACATATCTTGTTTCACAGGATTAGCATTCTGATAAAGTTTATTTTTAAAGAATCAAAAATTCGTTTCTTTAAAAATATAATCTTCATTTTTAATTAAACCTTTAGAAACAAATCTACTTTTAAAATCCTTTTCAAGATCAATTTTATGATTAGCCCTTTGGATTTCATTCAAATTACAGTTGACATTTGGTTTTGTTTCATTTAAAGCAACATTCTTTTATTCCTCAAAGAAGTTTGATTACAATCAGATTTGGAATCTTTTACATTCTTATTTTTCAAACTCTCTCTTTCATTCTCACAATCACTATCACTTTCCCACTCTTCAACCAAACCATCCACCTTCAAATTATCTACACAAAACTTTTTAGTTGATTGTTTAGTTTTTGTTATTGTGATAGGATCAACAGTCAAATTTACTTTGACTGATGGTTTTAAGTCTGAGGAAGGTGAAAAACCTATCCCATAACTCATATCACAATCAGAAATGACATCAGATGAAGGCAAATGTGAATAATCATGATTGATTGGTGAAGCGATGTTCAAAAATCCAACACCACATTTTCCTCCTTTTATCTTCTGAGTCATTTGAGATTTGATAATAGCTTCAACCATGTTTGATGAAAGTTCAAACTTTTCAACAGTCAATTTAGCCGAGGCTAGTTCACTGTTGAGTCGATTGATTTCCAAGGCGAGTTCATTATTTTTGTTAGTCAAATCGTTATTTGTACATTCTTTATCATGAATATTTAATTGTAACTTATACACAGTTTTGTTTAAACCTTCAAGTTTTTCTTTGAAAATCTTTTCATTTGACTTATATTTTCGAGCTTGATATTGATGTTTTTCAACTTCCATTATCAAGTTCTCATTATGAACTCTGTACCTTTGAACTTTATCAATACATATATCTATACATAAATCGTCATATACCTTTGATTCTGAGCTGACTTTTTCTGATTCTTCAACCTTCTTCACCATAAATGCTTTTATCACAGTAGCATTTTCTTTTGTTGGACCAAAAGAACCAATGAGCCAAGATCAGGAAAACCTCTAAGTCCCACATACCACTGCAACAACTGCTGAAGACTCCCATCAGCTGTTCTGACAAAGTCTGAAGAATAAACAGCTGAAGTTCAAAGAACTGAAGTACAACAGCTGAAGATCCCAAAGTACTGAAGACAAGTACTGAAGTCTAAAGTACTGATAAACACAAGTACTGAAGACTTCAAGTACTGAAGACAAGTGCTGAAGATCAAAGTCTGAAGAACTGAAGAACTGATGAACAACTGCTGATGCACAAAGTCTGAAGACAACGACTGAAGACATCAGCTGATGACAACTACTGGAGTCATCAGCTGATGAAACATCTGAAGACCAAAGTCTGAAGACCAAGTGCTGAAGTTTCAGAGTTTGTCACAACAGCTGAAGAAGTCTTCTTCAGTTGTTGTGATGGTTTTTCCTTTTCAGTAGTTTATTTCATTTAAGTAGTTGTACAACAACTGAAGAGCATGTTCTTCAGTTGTTATAGTATCAGTAGTTATAAACGACTGAAGAGTTTGTTCTTCAGTCGTTGTAGGATTTCAGTAGTTTACTCTTGTCAGCACTTAGGAACTTTTGTAAGAAGATGTCAGTTGTTGACATCTTCAGTAGTTTTATGTTTTGTCAGTTGTAATTTGAATATTCAGTGATGTCAGAAAAAGGACATCACGCCCATCCTTTTGCCGCCTATAAAAGGATGGGTAACCATACTGTTTTAATGGCCGAAACGTGCGAACCAATAGAACATTTATTGTTTTGCAGAAACTCTTCTCTCTATGTTCATGCTTTAATTTGAAATATCTTTTATGTTCTTGCTTTAATTGCTAATTAATGAGCTAAATCCGCTGCAAACATAATCTAATTGATCAACGAGAGAGGCTGAGATCCTGTCATCTTTTACTGGAACAACTTCAACAGTCTTTGAATCTTCAAAATTACATTTGACTGCAGGCTCAACAGTGTTCTCTTCCACATTCACTTCTCTGTTTGTAGCTGGAGACATCTCAACAGCTTGTTGTTCGATGATTATTTCAAGAATATCCATCTCAAATTGATTTTCAGCCAAGTTCTCAACCAAAACTTCTTCCATTTCTTTCTTCTCCTCAACCACCTTGTCTTCATTCTTTTCCTCCTCAGCAAACACTCCATCCAAAAGATCATCAGATATAAACTAAGCAAACAGATTCTTATTTTTCTCTGGTTTAGTAACAATTTGAGTAACCAAAGCTGTAGGTAGCTTTAAGTCAAGTGCTTCCATCTGATCTGACCAATCATACTCAGCACATGTTGTTGAAGACATGTTGTTGAAATAAACCAAGTTTCTTCCAAACCGCGCGATAAACCCTTTCGTGCGAAAAGCTGACTCGTGCGAGATCCCAAATTTTCAACCACGCGAAATCGCGTGAAAAGCACACTAACTGTCTGTGCGAAAAGTGTGTTTTCGCGTGCGAAAAGTCCAAAAACTTTCTCACACAAACAGCTTTTCTAGTGTGAATTTTAACGAATTTTCACCTCAGATTCACTAATTAGTTCCACTTTGGTTCATTTTAATTCAATTTTGTCAATTTTCATTCACTTTTTAGTTCAAATTTGATTAAAATTCAATCAATGTTTACTAATTCAGTCCAAAGTAATCAATATCTTCAAAATTTTGGCAGTACAACAACACTAAACTGGAATCTCAAGTAACCAAATGCGAAAATCGTATGAAGAACATAGAAAATCGATCAAATTCTTCTCCAAATCTTGGTTCTAGAGCCAAATGCTCTGATACCAATTGTAAGAAGATGTGAGGTTTTGACATCTTCAGTAGTTTTATGTTTTGTCAGTTGTAATTTGAATATTCAGTGATGTCAGAAAAAGGACATCACGCCCATCCTTTTGCCGCCTATAAAAGGATGGGTAACCATACTGTTTTAATGGCCGAAACGTGCGAACCAATAGAACATTTATTGTTTTGCAGAAACTCTTCTCTCTATGTTCATGCTTTAATTTGAAATATCTTTTATGTTCTTGCTTTAATTGCTAATTAATGAGCTAAATCCGCTGCAAACATAATCTAATTGATCAACGAGAGAGGCTGAGATCCTGTCAAATGGTATCAGAGCAGGTTAATCATTGATCGATTTCAACATTGATCATTTGAAACTGCTCTTTTGATCTCTCAGTTTGATCGAATTAGCAATTTGCAAGAGTTAGTCATAGAGAGTAAGTTTCTGCAGTTTCCGGCCAAAATCTTGAGATCTTTTGGTGGTTTTGAGTTACGTTTTGTCGTGTTTAAACTTGTTTTTGACCAAAACCTGAGATGACAACACCAACCAATGATCCTCACAATACTGGTTCCGCAACCAAGCCTCCGATGCTGGTTAGGAACGAGTATAACATATGGCAAAGACGTATGCTACACCACTTGGCTATCAACAGTGCTGGTTGTTGGAAGTCAGTGGTGCATGGGCCATACAAGCCTATGGTGAGCGTCCCGGAGTCTAATGAACAGGTTGCCAAGAAACCTGAACAATATTCGGACGAAGATCTAAAGCTGTTCGAAATTGATGCCAGAGCCCATGGAATTTTAGCCATGGCCATTCCAAACGAGATATATTCAGGGCTCTTGCATCATGAGTCTGCACATGACCTATGGGTTGCTCTAAAGGAACAATTTGGAGGAACTGATTCGGTCTTAGCAAACAATAGGGAAATCCTTGCCCAACAATATGAGACTTTCTCATATAGAAAGGGTGAGACTCTGACCCAACAGTTTGAGCGGTTCTCTTGTTTAATCTCTGAGCTGAAGATGGTTAAACAAGAGTACACCAACAGCCAGATGAACAACAGGTTCCTCAGGTCACTTCCTGAGAGATGGGACACATATACCATTGTCCTACGCTCTAGTGCTGACCTTGACACTCTATCTCTCACCCAACTTCATGGGAAACTACTCACTTTTGAGAGAGAGGTAGAGCAAAAGAGGAAGTTGTCATCTTCTGGAAAACTTGCTGATGACTTTGTCCAAGGTAATGCTGCCTTGATAAGTCATGAGTCAGAATATGCTTCATCAGAAAGTTCTTATGATGAGCATATCGATTTCTCTACCAACTCAGAACAAGCTTTTGTTGGTGTTAGTAGTTCAGGAGGTGGTGGTGACAACTTGTGTTTTCTGATGGAGGATTTGAAGGGCATTCCAGATGATGATCTGGAAGAGATGGATATTTTGAACCAAATGGCAATGATAAATATCCGATCTCAGAAGTTCTACAAAAGAACTGGTAGGAAATTCCCAGGACTCTCTGGCAAAACCAAAGTTGGTTTTGACAAGAGCAAGTTGAGGTGTCACAAGTGCCAAAGGCTTGGACACTTTGCAAGAGAGTGTAGATCATCTGGATCTAACTCATCTGCACCCTTTGTGACTTTTCCCAGCAATAGCTCACAGCACAAAGGGCAACCTTCCTACAGTTCTCCCCATCCATCTCAAGCACAAGCACCACCTGCTTATTTTGTGCCACAGGGTCATATGCCTTATCCTTACCCCTGTTACTACATGCCTCAGCCTGGTCAAACTCAAGCACCCCCGGCTCAACCACCTCATGCTCTTCCAGAGCCTCATTCTTCCCAATCTCATCACCACACACAATCTCAACAACAAAGCTTTTTCACCCCAACTGCTGTTGACTGGAGTAGTCTACCAGAAGAGCTATCTGGTCAGGAACCACTACTCCAAGGTGCTGGTCAACATGGTGGTGACCAACCTTTTGGAAATCTTGCTCTGATGGCCCTTGATTCTGCTGAAGGGTCATCATCTAATGCCTCATCTCAGGTATCCACTGAGGCAAAAGCCAAGCTTTGTTCAGAGTCATGCATAGCAGCCTTTGCTTCTATTAGGGAAGCAAATGTAGCTTTAATAGATAAAAATCTTGAGCTTGAGCACACTATTTCCAAAAGAAAAGCTGATTTTGAGGTTGTTCTAAAAGATAAAAATGATGAGATTTACAAGCTTAACTGCCAAATCAAAGATGCTAAAGCTAGGGAAGATGTACTTCTTGAGAAGTACAAAGATCTCAAGGAAACTCTTGCAACCACCCAAGTTGAGTGTGATCGATGGGTGCAATCATGCAAGGGTTTTGAAATGCTTCTTAGCAAGCAAACTGCTTCCAATGTGAAGTTTGGCATTGGTTACAATCACACTGCTCCTCCCACAGACTTCATTTCAAGAGCAGAAGTTGAATCTGATGGGGAGAGCAATAACCAATCCTTCTCATCATGTGACTTACTATCCTCTGAATCAGCATCATCAGAGATAGACTATCACATGACCAAAAGGCTGATCAACTCAGAAGTTGTCACTAGAAGTACTGAAGGTACTGGAGAGCAAGTGACAACATCTGAAGTTCAAACCTCAAATACTGTTAGCACTAAAGAGAAGAAAACTAACAGTAGGAAAGGTTTGAAGCCAGCTAGAGAGGATACCAGGAAAGCAGGCACTAGGAAGAAAACTGCTAGTACTGATGACAAACAGCTGAAGAACAAGTCTTCAGCAGTTAAATCCTCTTCAGCTGATGATCAGCATAAGATGAAGAAAAAGCCATGTGAGATATGTGGCTTGTTCAATCATCTTACTGATGAATGCTGGTACAAAAGGGGTTCCAAACTCAAACAGAAGGATCAAATTACTGAGAGCATCAATAAAATGAAGAATGAGTTTGAAACCAAGTTTGTATTAGCAACATCCAAGCCTGAAATCCCTAGGCCTAAAGTTAATCCAAGAAGGTAGGGATTACTCAGGCAACAGCTGAGGTGGCTCAGAAAAAGATGGTACAACATAGAAACTCATCATCAGCAAACTCCAATGTGTCTGAAGAGCTGAAGGCTTTATCTCAAAATCAGACACAGTTGGTGATGATGGTTCAGCAACTAGTGGGAAGAGTCAACCACTTAGATGCTCCTATGTTGAAACCACAGAAAAGGAAGTCCAAGCCAAAGGGTTCCTCTTCTGTACCATCTTCTTCACCTCAAGCTGTCAATCACAACACATCTGTTAGTGCTACACCTGTAGCTCAGAACAGACCCAAAGCCAAGAAGGTTTGGGTCTCCAAGACTAACTAACACATGGTTGTGTTTGCAGGGTTCTTCAACATGCCACAGAAGCATCTGGTATGTAGACAGTGGAGGATCCATGCATATGACTGGAAGCAGCTCCCTTCTTAATGACTACTCTCAAGGAAAGAAGGGATTTGTTTCTTTTGGCAATGATGCAAAGGGTTACATCATCGGAAAAGGCTTTGTTTCCAACGGGGAAATAAGGTTTGATGATGTTAACCATGTCGAGAATCTCAAGTACAACCTCTTGAGTGTCAGTCAAATGTGTGACAAAGGCCATGTTGCCCTTTTCACAAGCCAAAACTGTCGGATTCTGTCATCCAAAGTTCTGAGTTTGATTGACAAGGCATTGGATGAACACACTCTCCTGAAGGCCAACAGGACAGGAAGAGTGTATGCCTTAGATCTTTCCAAAAAGATGGATCTAAAAGGCCATCCTTGCCTATTCTCCAAGGCATCTCCTCAAGAGTTTACACTATGGCATAGAAGGCTGGGTCATGTTAATTTCAAGAACATGAATCAGCTTATAAGCCATGGTTTAGTAAGAGGATTGCCTCTGAAGGAGTTCAAGTGTGAAGATGACTGCACTGCTTGCTTGAAAGGAAAACAGCACAAAGTTTCATTCCTTTCAATAGAAGAACCAAAGTCCACTGCCTGCTTACAACTTCTACACATGGATCTCTTTGGTCCTGTGAGAGTGATGAGCATGGCAAAGAAGAAATACTGCCTGGTAATTGTGGATGATTACTCCAGGTTTGTATGGACTTTCTTCTTGCACTCCAAGGATGAAGCAGCAAAGACTATAATGAACTTTGTGTTACAAGTAGAAAAGCAGTATTCCCTACAGGTCAAGTGTGTGAGGAATGACAATGGAACAGAATTTAGAAACCACACACTTGATGACTTCTACCTGTCCAAGGGAATTAGAAGGCAGTTTAGCATTCCTAGAACTCCTGAACAGAATGGAGTGGTGGAGAGAAAGAACAGGACTCTCATTGAAGCAGCAAGGTCAATGTTGGCTGACTCAGGGCTGCCACTGACCTTTTGGGCTGAAGCTGTCAATACAGCTTGCTATGTACAGAATAGAGCCTTAGTAAATAAGAGGTTGATGAAGACTCCCTATGAAGTTCTTCATCATTTGGCTCCTCTTATTTCATTCTTTAGAGCCTTTGGGTGTCCTTGTTTCATTCTCAACACTAGCAACCCACTCCATAAGTTTGCTAGTAAGGTGGATGCAGGGTACTTTGTTGGTTATTCATCAACTTGCAAAGCATACAGAGTCTTCAACTGTAGAACCAAAGGGGTTGAAGAAACTTTGCATGTTAAGTTCAATGAATCTCCAAAGGACAAGATTCCACAAAACCCTGTGGAGCTGTTTGATCTGGACATACTGCAATATGTTCCTTATCAACCTCCATCTGTTGAGCCTGTCAACAGATCTCCACCTGGTGGTACTGAAAATGATGAAGTCAGTAATCACCTCTTCAGGTTCAGTGACAACCTGCCTAATTCCACTGAACCTGATGCTCCTGTAGCCTCAGCAGCTCCATCCACTACAAATGCTGATGAAATTTCTGCTTGCTCTACTTCATTTGAGCTGCCATCCTCTACATGGTTTCAGGAATCTCCATCACCATCTGTTGCTGCTGATGGGTCTACAAACACTTGCATAGATATCATAGTTTATCAAGAGCTCAAGAATCACCCCACTTCACAAATCATTGGTGATATTCATGCTGGAGTTTCAACCAGGAATCAATTGTCCAACTTTTGTTTCTATGCTCTCTTCATCAGTCAGCAAGAACCAAAGAACTATCATATTGCTTTAAGAGACAATGGATGGGTGGAAGCTATGCAGCTTGAGCTACTTCAATTCAAGAAACAGCAAGTGTGGGAGCTTGTTCCATTACCCAAAGGTAAGTGTGCTATAGGCACCAAGTGGGTATTCAGGAACAAAACAGATGAGAAGGGCCAAATTGTCAAGAACAAGGCCAGACTGGTTGTTCAAGGTTTTGCACAGGAGGAAGGCATCGACTATGATGAGACCTTTGCACCTGTGGCAAGACTGGAAGCAATCAGACTGTTCTTAGCTTATGCCGCCTTTCACAGTCTTAAGGTTTATCAAATGGATGTCAAAAGTGCCTTCCTATATGGAAAAATCAAAGAAGAGGTTTATGTGTGTCAACCACCAGGCTTTGAGGACAATAAACATCCTGATTGGGTGTACAAGCTTGATAAGGCTCTTTATGGGCTGAAGCAAGCACCTAGAGCCTGGTATGAGACACTCTCAACCTTTCTTCTAGAGAATAAGTTCACTAGAGGCACCATTGATAAAACCTTATTCATCAAGACTGTGGGACAACATAAGCTCCTTGTTCAGATTTATGTTGATGATATCATCTTTGCATCCTCTGATCCAAAGTTGTGTGATGAATTTACAAAGCTCATGAAGCTGAGATTTGAAATGAGTGCTATGGGAGAATTACAGTACTTTCTGGGCTTGCAAATCAAACAACTGGATGATGGAATCTTCATCCATCAGTCCAAGTATACCAAAGAGTTGCTGAATAAGTTTGATTTACAATCCTGTAAGCCCTGTTCTACTCCCATGAGCAGCATCACACAACTAGATGTTGATCAGAAAGGTAAAGCGGTTGATGAAACCCTTTACAGATGTATGATTGGGTCCTTGATGTACCTTACAGCTTCTAGACCAGACATCATGTTTTCAACATGTGCTTGTGCTAGATTTCAGGCTGCACCTAAAGAATCCCACTTGATTGCAGTCAAAAGGATCTTTAGATATCTGCAAGGTACCCAATCACTAGGACTTTGGTATTCAGCTGGGCATTCATACAAATTAGTTGCTTTCTCTGATAGTGACTATGGAGGATGCAAAGTCACCAGAAAATCCACTTCTGGTGGTTGCCAATTCCTAGGCAATTGTTTAGTTTCTTGGCAGAGTAAGAAACAAACATCCATTGCTACATCCACTGCTGAAGCTGAGTATATTGCTGCTGCAAGTTGTACCTCTCAAATACTCTGGCTTCAGAACCAACTTCTGGATTATGGCATTACTGAGACTAAGACTCCATTATTAATGGATAGTGCTTCAGCTCTTTGTATTGTTAAGAATCCAGTCCAGCACTCTAGGACCAAGCATATTGAGATCAGACATCATTTTATCAGGGATTGCTATGAGAAAGGTCTGATTGATCCTAAGTTTGTGCCTAGTGCTGATGAGCTTGCAGACATTTTTACTAAGCCTTTAGATAGTGCCACATTTCAAAATTTGGTACTAAGGCTTGGTATGCTGCAGCTTGAATGATTTGACCTATGCTGGTACTCTTAGTTCACAACAACTGAAGAACAAAGGTCAAATATAAGTACTGATGAGTAATTTAGTCTTCAGCTCTTTCACAACTACTGAAGACTAAACTGACTCAAAGTACTGATGTACATTATTTATTGAAAAACAACTGATGTAGTGAAGTGGATTACAACTACTGATGTATGATTTTCAATTAAATAAGTACTGAAGAACAAATTTTGGTAATAAGTACTGATGTGTAATCTTACACAAATACTGAAGACCAAATTTGTTCACCAGCTCTGAAGAATATTTCATCAGCACTTGTGAACATCTGATCACAAGAGCTGAAGGCATAAATATTCACAAGAGCTGAAGGGTCAATGAAACATCTGAAAATCAGCCAAAGAGCTGATGAGTAAGTGTGGAGGCTAGTATGAAACAACTGAATTGACGGAAACAGCTGATGAGTAATTTCTCATCAGCTGATAACAACAGCTGAGGTTTCATACACAAACAACTGAAGGACAAAACCATGTCTTCAGTAGTTCACAACTACTGACAACAGTAGTTCACAACTACTGAAGGCTAAAACCAAGTCCTCAGTTGTTTACAACAACTGAAGCAATACCATGTCTTCAGTAGTTCACAACTACTGATCTCAGTAGTTTACAACTACTGAAGGCTAACACCAAGTCTTCAGATGTTACAACGTCTGAAGAAGAATACTAGGTCATCAGTAGTTCATAACTACTGAAGACCGATAGTAACTCTTCAGACGTTCACAACATCTGAAGGGCAAAACCAAGGTCTCAGTAGTTTCAACTACTGAAGACTAATACCAAGTCCTCAGATGTTACAACCACTGAAGGTTAAAACCACGTCATCAGTTGTTACAACAACTGATGACTAACACCAAAACCTTCAGTAGTTTTATTTCAACCTTTGCCCTACCCTATAAATACCCCATGTTCAGAGCATTTACTCCTCACTTGACCTAATCCTTACAAACCTCTGAAATTCCCATACACCATTAATGGCGAACATGCAACTGAAACCTCGACACAACTGTGTCGCCCATCTCACCAAGTCGCCATTATGGCCCAAATTTCATCAAGCCGTAGATCTCATGCACGACTCACCTTACAAAACGGCTTTTCTTTTGAACCCCACCTTATACACCGACTCCTTGACGGAGTTTTGGACTAATGTAACCGTCCAAACCGGAGAGCAGAATGCTGAGGTCTCTCTCCGGTCCTCCGTCAATGGAAAACCCGTGGTTATCACTCCAGCCACCATACGACAAACCCTAGAGCTGGAGGATGCCACTCACCCTACTTCCTACCCCAAAGGTACCCTTGATCTCTCTTTCACATCTCACGACTATCAGGGTAACCTCTCCGCCTCCACCTTGCTGAAGAAACACCTTCCTGACCCCCAACGACTGATTTTTCACATGGTGAATGTATGTCTGGCTCCCAAGACCTCTTCGTGGGACCAGATGTCCACAAGGTGGCAACAGGTATTGTATTCTATCCTTGAGAAACAACCTTTAAATTTTTCTGAAATTTTATTTTTGGAACTCAAGGACATGGCCACAAAACCTTTTCCTAACCGTTGGAACTTATATCCACGGTTTATAATGGCCATGATCGAATACCAGCTTCAGGCTGAGGGACTAGTTTGCACTGGGGTCCCTGCCATGGCTATTCAAGCCGAGGTATACTCCAGGCACAACTCCGACCAAACACTGAAACAGGCTGGCCGGCTGCGAAAACCCACGCAGCTGGAACCCACAGCCTCCACCTCCAAATCCAGAGTCCCCACCAAGCCAAAAGCCAAAAAGAAGCCCACAAAGGCTACTCAGGGAGATGAGTCCCCTGAGGATGCCCCTGCCACACAAAGGCAGGATGTGCCTGCTGGCTCGATTCTCCCAGCAGGTACCACGACTCCACCCACCACAACCGCACAGGCTTCCTCTCAACAGGAACCTGATGTAACCAATTTTGGGGCAACCACATTACTGGGGTCTTCCTCACTTGAGGAGGCTGCCATTGAAGAGCACAGTCCTCCCCATGTGCATACTGCTTCTAGCCCACATACTGAGGAGACTGCCCCACTAAGCCCAACACTGGTAATAGCCAGAGTGCTGACTGATCTGAGCACTCCACCCTCTCCCCAGAAACCTATTATAACTGGGGAGACTCCAACCGAAGAGAGGGTGGGCACAAGTGCTGATCAGAGCCCACAGCACAGAGAATCAGTTCTCTCTCCCAGTGTGGCTAAGGAGAGAGAACAATCTGGTGAGGCTGCCACTTCCCCTGCATCAACATCTGAGCAGGGTGAAGCTGGTAACATCTCTAAGACCTCACCAGAGGCAATGGCCGATGATGGATCCAATCCGGAGGCCAGAAGTCCCCAGTACCAAGAACAAGGGGCACATGTCATTACTGAGCCACACTCAGGACATGTTCATCCTGACAATGTCAGGAGGTCAGGTGATTCAGCTTATGCTGATGATGACCTGAGCTTCTTCTTTGATGTAGTTGCTCAAAACACTATCCTTGAGGATGAGATAAGCAGACTCAAAGAGCTGCTTGCTCAGATGACTCAAGATAGAAGTCCATCTGCCACCACTACCCCACAGATGGCACCTTCACCTGAAGGTCTCACATACACTGAGCCACTTCCACAAACTCAGCCACCAGCCCCTGCTTCTGGCACTAGCTCTCAGGGACAGAACCCCCCTGAGCAGCTGGATGCTATCCTCCAAAAATCCCTACCTCTCATCACTCCCATGCTTAAAGATATAGTTAACCAAACCCTTGATGAGAGGCTTCCCACATACATACAACCCATGGTGGAGGTTGCCATATCTAAGGCTCTTGCTGATTGTCAAACCCCAACCAATGCACCCAAAAAGGGGGAGACATCAGTGCAAGACAAGAGGAAGAGGGGTGAGGAGGAGAAAGAGGCAGAGAAAGAGGTGGTGGTAGAGAGGGAGTTGGCTGAGGAGACCAGTAGGGTGAGGGAGAAGGGGAAGAGGAAAGTGAGGGAGGTAGAGCAGATAGGAGTGGCTGAAATCCAAAAGGATTTCAGTTTCACTGATAAGAATAAGGGAGAGGGAAAGAAGGTGGCTGATCCTGATCTAGCAGCCCTTGTCAAGGAGGCTGATGCTGAGCACAACCGTTCAATGAACAAAGTCATTGAACAGCTGTTCAGGCAAGGCTTTGACAAGGACACTGCTTTGCTAGATCAAGAGATTAGAAATATGGAGAGGAGAGAAATTGACTACCGATGGACTACTCATAGCCAACAGGAAAGACAAAAACTTGAGGCTATGAGTAGGTTCACTTCGAAGTACCTGGGCAGACCAGTCCTTGATGTTAAGGCATGGACCAGGGACAAACTCTTGGCAATAACCACCAAGATTTGTTCGGCTGGTGATTTTACAAAGGGACTGGTCGCAGAGGACCTATCTGAAGCCGGTGGTGGGAACAGGACACTGCTAGTCAAGCTGACTAAACCAGCCCTTATCTCTAGGCTACTAGCAGTGCCTGCCAACACTCCCACACCAACAACCCAACCACAACCAACAAAACCAACTCCTTTACCACTAAAACCCGCAGCCAATGATCCACCCTTGAAGAAGAAGAGAAGGGTGCTGAGGCTGCAAGATGAAAAAGAGGATGATGAGGAGGATAGTCTGCCACTCTCAGCAGTCATACCTCTACCCAAAGCCAAACCACAAACCATCAATCCCACCTCACAGCAGGACACTGTGAAGGTTAAGTTAGAAGAGGAGGAGCAGCAGAAAAGACATGATGAGGAAATGCTGAAAAGCATTGACAAATGCTATGCTGCTACCACCTCTATCATAAATATGCAGAGAGAATGTCTGAGGTTATTCACCCTCAAACAAACCTTTCAATATGAAAGGGAGAGGGTGAGAACTTGGCCTGACCCAAGGGTGGCTCACAGGATAGTCAAGAAGGACATGCCTGTGAGATACAAAAGCCAACTAAAGAGAATCGTAGATGAAGAGATCTCTGTGGCTATTGTAATAACACCCTGGGAAATAGTAGATGAATTCGAGAAAGCTTATAGAGCCGGCCAAACACCCTTTTCAATGCTAGATAATAGGGTGGTTAGGAAGGGTCTGGTCTATAAGAAGCTTGAGAATTTTCATAGAGATGAGCTCACTTTGTTGTTAGAGGGTAAACACCCTGATGAGTTTGCATATAGGCAAATCACAACACTTGAGCTCAAAAATGGTAGACAGGTCAAGTTCATCTCAGAGATGTACGGTCGGGAGGGATTGTTTGAAGGTGAGCCTGAAGACCTGTCCAAAGAAGAACAATTGATGTTTCTTCAGGCTTACTGTAGAGAATCCTACCGGCTTGTGCGAGGGGTGTAGATCTCATGGATGGGATAACAGCTTTGTGTCCAATTCCCCAAGACAAAGCTCCCATCCATACTTAGCCAAACAAATACTTGAGACTACATCTCTGGCCAGTGCTTATCTGGGTCAACTTCTAATCTGATCTAGAAGGAAATAGACCAATCTTTATGCCATCAATAAGTGGGACATCCAATAATTAGAGGTTTTGGCTGCATTGGTTCAGGGGGAGTTTGTCGGACCAAAAGAACCAATGAGCCAAGATCAGGAAAACCTCTAAGTCCCACATACCACTGCAACAACTGCTGAAGACTCCCATCAGCTGTTCTGACAAAGTCTGAAGAATAAACAGCTGAAGTTCAAAGAACTGAAGTACAACAGCTAAAGATCCCAAAGTACTGAAGACAAGTACTGAAGTCTAAAGTACTGATAAACACAAGTACTGAAGACTTCAAGTACTGAAGACAAGTGCTGAAGATCAAAGTCTGAAGAACTGAAGAACTGATGAACAACTGCTGATGCACAAAGTCTGAAGACAACGACTGAAGACATCAGCTGATGACAACTACTGGAGTCATCAGCTGATGAAACATCTGAAGACCAAAGTCTGAAGACCAAGTGCTGAAGTTTCAGAGTTTGTCACAACAGCTGAAGAAGTCTTCTTCAGTTGTTGTGATGGTTTTTCCTTTTCAGTAGTTTATTTCATTTAAGTAGTTGTACAACAACTGAAGAGCATGTTCTTCAGTTGTTATAGTATCAGTAGTTATAAACGACTGAAGAGTTTGTTCTTCAGTCGTTGTAGGATTTCAGTAGTTTACTCTTGTCAGCACTTAGGAACTTTTGTAAGAAGATGTCAGTTGTTGACATCTTCAGTAGTTTTATGTTTTGTCAGTTGTAATTTGAATATTCAGTGATGTCAGAAAAAGGACATCACGCCCATCCTTTTGCCGCCTATAAAAGGATGGGTAACCATACTGTTTTAATGGCCGAAACGTGCGAACCAATAGAACATTTATTGTTTTGCAGAAACTCTTCTCTCTATGTTCATGCTTTAATTTGAAATATCTTTTATGTTCTTGCTTTAATTGCTAATTAATGAGCTAAATCCGCTGCAAACATAATCTAATTGATCAACGAGAGAGGCTGAGATCCTGTCATCTTTTACTGGAACAACTTCAACAGTCTTTGAATCTTCAAAATTACATTTGACTGCAGGCTCAACAGTGTTCTCTTCCACATTCACTTCTCTGTTTGTAGCTGGAGACATCTCAACAGCTTGTTGTTCGATGATTATTTCAAGAATATCCATCTCAAATTGATTTTCAGCCAAGTTCTCAACCAAAACTTCTTCCATTTCTTTCTTCTCCTCAACCACCTTGTCTTCATTCTTTTCCTCCTCAGCAAACACTCCATCCAAAAGATCATCAGATATAAACTAAGCAAACAGATTCTTATTTTTCTCTGGTTTAGTAACAATTTGAGTAACCAAAGCTGTAGGTAGCTTTAAGTCAAGTGCTTCCATCTGATCTGACCAATCATACTCAGCACATGTTGTTGAAGACATGTTGTTGAAATAAACCAAGTTTCTTCCAAACCGCGCGATAAACCCTTTCGTGCGAAAAGCTGACTCGTGCGAGATCCCAAATTTTCAACCACGCGAAATCGCGTGAAAAGCACACTAACTGTCTGTGCGAAAAGTGTGTTTTCGCGTGCGAAAAGTCCAAAAACTTTCTCACACAAACAGCTTTTCTAGTGTGAATTTTAACGAATTTTCACCTCAGATTCACTAATTAGTTCCACTTTGGTTCATTTTAATTCAATTTTGTCAATTTTCATTCACTTTTTAGTTCAAATTTGATTAAAATTCAATCAATGTTTACTAATTCAGTCCAAAGTAATCAATATCTTCAAAATTTTGGCAGTACAACAACACTAAACTGGAATCTCAAGTAACCAAATGCGAAAATCGTATGAAGAACATAGAAAATCGATCAAATTCTTCTCCAAATCTTGGTTCTAGAGCCAAATGCTCTGATACCAATTGTAAAACTCGGTAAATTCCTAAGAACAATAAACCAAGATCTCAATCTCAAGAATGCGAAATGTAATTGAGATTGGAAGAAGAGAAATAATAGTTCAAAATGATTCAATTGATAATCAAATGATTACAACCTTGTGCGAATTGCACAGAGTGATTACAAGTGAAAGTTAGAAAATTAAGAACTACTGCTTCGAACTTCTATACAAAAGCGAAAAACAAATATTTATACTAAACAACAAGATTCTCGCGTGAATAAGCTTTTCGCGCGGATGATCAATTCGCACGACATCTTTGACTCGCGTGACTTCACCATTTCGCATAACATCTTCAGTTCGCGCAACATATCTTGATCAAAACCATCTTTATTTAGCATTAGTTGTTTTGCCGAGTGTGACGCCCTAAACTCGGCGGGGCACCGGAGGCACGTCACGCGGAAGACTTATTAACCCAACTTTTAAAACATTGTACATATAATTGTATTTAATTATACATTGCCCTATTTACATTATTAACAGATCCTATATCCTATGCCAGCAGCTACTCCGGGATAGCATCCTCGTTCAGCTCATACTTGCTTTCCTCTATTATTAGAGGATCCCTCCTTGCCTAGCACACACAATATACTCAAAACATTAGATAAACTGGTGAGTTCTAAAATTTCATTAAAACATTAACAACATCTTTACACACACAAGAGTTATATTTATATTGACAATATTACAAATTCAGCTTTTATCATTACTTTGTCCCACCGGACTTGTCCTACCGATCGTCAGTTGCCCACATTAGCAACTACTAGTTCCCCCCATCCGGAAACGTCGGTTGCCCACATCCAACAACTACCAGTTTCCCATACCCAGAAACGTCGGTTGCCCACATCCAGCACTACCAGTTTCTATCTCTCATCCAGTAGGATGCCAATTAATCATCTAGGGTCGTCACCACAAGATGTTCACAAAGCTGAGTGATCGTCATCACCCCTACTTAACTGTACAGTTACTTACTCAGGCATCTTACCCTAACTGGCCTGTTGAGATTTACATCATATTACCATTTTAAAACATTTCTTTTACTTATTGCCAATATTATCACATTACTTTACCCATCACACATTCATTCTTTTAGCACCAGTTTAATACATTTTCATTTATCATTACATCCCATCTGACCCATTGGAATCATCACCATCACGTAATGATTACCAATGTTCAGATGACCCTTCTTTACACACTACCTGACCTATTGAAATCATCACCATCATGTAATGATTAACAATGTTCAGATAATCATACATTGTCCCAACCATTTATCCTCCTAACTTTACCTAACAGCCACACGAGCTGTTAGTAACGTATAAACATCATTATCACAGTTCTGGTGCTAAAACATTTAATTCATTTATCATCATATGTGTGCTAGCCCGAATGTTAAAACCAAACATTTGAAAAGGGCTTAGAACTCACCTTATCAGCTTCCTCACAACAATCTACACAATCCACGTACACGATATAACTAGTCCTTCCTCTAATCAAGGTATATCTAAAGCAATAAACCTTGATTCAGCAAACTTATTCTCAAACAAGACCCTCATGCGATTGAACACTTATGCGAATGAGCACCCACACGATTGGACCTATGCGGATGAACCATGCGACTGAACCTTCAGCCGTACGACTAGCCACTCATTCGCACGACTGAGTTCTCATTCGTACCTAGTGTTCACTCATCTTCACTCGGCCTTCTAACCAGGCGACTGGGTTCCCAATCGCACGACTGAACCTCTATTCGCACTCAGTCGCACGACTAGACTCTCATTCGTACGACTGAGGCATGCGATTGAGCCCATTCGTCTGAAACGGATCAGCAGCTGTGTTCTTGACGTTTTTTGATCCAAACTCATTCAAAATTTGAGTTTTAACCATCCAAATCATGTCATATTCAAAACAAATCATATACACATCGTTTACAATGGTTTCGGACCATTATTTCATCAAAACTACACAAAAACTTGGATCCGAATTCCCGGACATTAATTTGGAAATGAACCAGACCAATTCAATGATTTAAAACACGTTGTTGGATCAAATTCAACTATTTACACAGCTTATAACATCCCTAGATTGATCCGTAGTATTCAAAACTTACCAAAACGGAGTTATCTTGGTCAATTTCATGGGAACAGAGTATTTGGGCGTGAAGGGAACAAAAAAAGGAAGATGACACAGATAAGAGTCTGCTTTTGAACCCTTCTGCACCGCCTTACTTATCCATACTAAAACTTAACCACCTCACCTTCAGTCGCACGACTGAACCATTCGCACGACTGAATCGTGCGACTGAAGCTCATACGCCTACTATTCGTACGACTGAGTCTCAATCGCACGTAAGGGGTGCGGCTGAAGTTCATTTGCATGCAACTCATACGATTGAACACCAAAACAATCAAACAAACTTAACTTACTTAATTAAGCATAATTATAATAATACAATTACAAGTCCGGATTTAGAAACCGGATGTTACAACGAGCCTATTATAGTCTTCTACAATCTCCCCCTAGGCTCGGTGAAACAATATTAGATTTATTTATTAACCAAAATTTTCTTTTTAGAATTTTCATAATGAGATCATATAGTTCTTTGTCAAGTCAAGACTTTGTCCAGCTTTATTTAAAATGATACTGGTTAAGTTGATTATCAATATATTTTGACCATTTTAAACTTATACTTCAGTCTTTACTCAGAAACATAAGGAGTGATATTATCATGTTTTGGGTGATTATATATAAATTCAGTTGATCCCACAATCAGAACTCATGTAAAATACTTATTAGTCTTCCAGACAGTATCGAGATTTCAAGTCACCCCAAATTGACTGAAACCATGCATTGTTGATTAGTGATACCATTTGTTTATTCCTAAAATATATCTATTGGAGCATAACTAGCCTGAGAAACATATCTTAACATGGAATATTGACAGGATCTTAGCCTCTAGTTTGATCAATTAGGTTGTATTCGCAGCGGATTTAGCACAAGAATTAGAAATTATAGCAAGAACACAAGAAATTTTGTATGTAACAGTAAGTTATAGAGAGAGAGAGAATTCTGCAAAAAGGTGTTTTCTATTGAATCACACGCTTCGGCAAGGATTACAATTAGGTCATCTACCTTTTATAGGCAGAATGACGTCAGCTGATGTCACTTGATAGTGATATCAAACCGTTATTTTAACAAACTACTGAAAACTAACTTAACTACTGAAGATGTCAAATAGCTGACATCTTCTTACAAAATGCTAAGTGTCAAACCTATTACAACAACTAAAAGGAAACTACTGAAAGACTACAATGACTGAAGAATAAACTCTTCAGTCGTTTTACAAACTACTGAACTACTACAACGACTGAAGAACAAACTCTTTAGTCGTTTTACAAACTACTGAAATAGAAAAGACTGAAAGGTAAACCATCACAACAACTTAAGAATGCTTTTTCAGCTGTTGTAACAAACTCTGAAGCTTCAGTACTTGTCTTCAGACTTTAACTTCAGATGATTCATCAGCTGATGACTTCAGTAGTTGTCATCAGCTGATGTCTTCAGTCTTTGTCTTCAGTCTTTGTACATCAGTTGTTGATCTTCAGTACTTCAGTTCTTCAGCTATTGATCTTCAGTACTTGAGTCTTCAGTACTTGAGACTTCAGTACTTGTTTCTTCAGTACTTGTGTCTTCAGTACTTGAAGTCTTCAGTACTTGTATCTTCAGTACTTGAGGTCTTCAGCTGTTGTTCTTCAGTTCTTTGATCTTCAGCTGTTGAAGTCTTCAGTCTTTGTCAAACTACTAATGAAGCTTTCAGCAGTTGTTGTGATGTCTTGTGGGACTTAAAGGTTTTCCTGATCTTGGATCATTGGTTCTTTTGGTCCAACAAACTCCCCCTGAACCAATGCAGCCAAAACCTCTAAGCTTATTGTTGTCGCACTTATTGATGGCAAAAATATTGGTCTATTTCCTTGTGGGTCAGATCAGAAGTTGACCCATATAAGCACTGGCCTGGGAAAAGGTCACAAGAATCTGATTGGCAAAGGATGGATGGGAACCCTGTCTTGGGGAACTGGACACAGGGTTGTTGTTCTATCCATGAGACCTACTTCCCTACTATGAGCCTGTAGGATTCTCTGGTGTAGGCCTCTAAAAATATTACTTGTTCCTCCATGGTAAGATCCTCTGCCTCACCTTCAAATAATCCTTCAGGCCCATAGAGCTCTAAGATGTATTTGGCCTGTTTTTCATTTTTGAGCTCCACAGTTGTTATAGCCCTATAGGCGAACTCATCAGGGTGGTTACCCTCTAAAAACAATTTGAGCTCATTTCTCCTAACATTCTCAAGCCTCTTGTAGACTAACCCCTTTTTAACCACCCTATTCTCTAACATCTTTTGTGGTGGGAGGTTAGCCTGATAGGCCTTCTTGAAGTCTTCAATGATCTCCCAGGGTGATACTACAATGGCCAAAGTGATCACTTCATCTACAATCTTCTCACTTTATCCTTTTCATATTAAAATGTATGCCTTAAAGTGTATAATCTTATAGCTTGTTTCTCATATTTACTATTGATGAGGAAGCAGCATAAGCTTTATCAACTCTTTTCAACAGCTCATCATCATGTAGCTTATGCTGCTGTTCTTCTTCAATCTTTACCTTCACAGTTTCCATCTGTGAGGTAGGAGTGATGGGCATAGGTTTGGCCTTAGGCAAAGGTATGACTGCTGAGAGAGGCAGCCTATCTTCTTCCTCATCATCCTCTTCTTTTTCTTCTTGTAGCCTCAACACCCTTCTCTTCCTCTTCAAGGGTGCATCATCGGCTATGGGTTTTGATTGTGAGGGGTTTGGTTTTGTGGGTGGTGGTTTGGTTTTTGGTGTGGGAAATTCGGCAGGCTGAGCTAGTAGTTTAGATGTGAGAGAGGATTTGGTTTGTTTGGCTAACTCAGTCCTGTTCCTAGCACCGGCTTCACTGAGGGCTTCTATGACCAGCCCTTTTGTAAATGCTTTAGACGAACAGATCTTGGTGGTTATTGCCAAGATGCTGTCCTTGGTCCATGATTTTATCTCCAGGACTGCTCTCCCTAGATACTTCGAAATGAATCTTGTCATAGCCTCAAGTCTCTCTTTTTCCTCTTGGCTATAACAAGACCATCGGTACTCAATCTCTTTCACCTCCAATTTCCCTATCCCCTGATCTAGCTCAGCAGTGTCAGTGTCAAAGCCTTGCCTGAACAGCTGATCAATGATATTGTCCATTGACCTGCTATGTTCAGCATCAGCCTCCTTGACAAGGATAGCTAAATCTTTCTTCTTCTCTCCCTTCTTCTTCTTGTATGTAACATGAAAGTCTTTTTTACTTTTAGTTACTTTTACCAATTCAGCTCCCTCCTTCTCCTTCTCCCTCTCCTTCTCGGTCTCCACAACTAACTCCCTCTCTTTTTCCACCTCTACAGCCACTTCTTTCTCTTTCACTTCCTCCACCACTCTCTTCCTCTTAGTAACTTTCACTGATGTCTCCCCCTTTTGGTTGCATTGGTTGTAAGGGTTTGACTATCAGAAAGTGTCTTGGCCACAACAGCTTCCACCAAGGGCTGTATTGTAGAGGAAAGCCTCTCATCCAGGGTTTTGATCACAATATCAGTGATCATGGGTGTGATGAGAGGCAAGGAATGTTGAAAGATAGCAGCTAATTGCTCAGGGGGGTGCTGTCCCTGAGAACTAGTGCCAGAAGCAGGGGCAGGTGGCTGAGTTTGTGGGAGTGGCTGTGTGTATGTGACACCTTCAGGTGAAGGTGCCATCTGTGGGTTAATGGTGGCAGATGGACTTTGTTCTTGAGGCATTTTGGCTAGTAGCTCTTTGAGTCTACTAACCTCATCCTCAAGAATAGTGTTTTGAGCAACTACATCAAAGAAGAAGCTCAGGTCATCATCAGTTTGAACTGAATCACCTGACCTCCTGACTAAGTCAGGATGTACATGCACTGAGTGTGGCTCAGTGTTCGCATGTGCCCCTTGTTCTTGGTTCTAGGGACTTCCAGCCTCCGGATTGGATCAATCATCGGCAGTTCCCTCTGGTGAGGACTTAGAGATGGTACAAGCTTCTTCCTGTTCATTTGCTGATACAGGGGAAGTGGCAGCCTCACCAGATTGTCCTATCTCCTTTGCCACACTTGGAGATGAGATAAGTGATTCTCTATGTTGTGGGCTCCCATTAACACTTGTATCCACCCTCTCTGTGGTTGGAGTTTTCCCAGTTGTGATTGGTTCCTGGGGAGAGGGTGGAGTGTTAAGATGAGTCAACACTTCTGCAATTATTAATGTAGGGATTTTAGGGGCGGTTGTAGTGGGAGATGGGGTAGAAGCAGTATGCACCAAGGGAGATTGGTGCGTTTCAATGACAGCCTCCTCAAGTGAGAAAGACTCCAGATGTGTGGGTTCCCCAAAAGTGGTTGCTTCAGGCTCCTGTAGAGAGGATGCCTGAGCGGTTGTGGTTGGTGGAGTCGTTGTAATTGCTGGGAGAGTCATACCAGCAATTACTTCCTGTCTTTGTTGTGCAGGGGCATCCTCAGGGGACTCATCTCCCTGAGTAGCCCTTTTGGGCTTCTTTTTCTTGGGTTTGGTGGGGACTTTGGACTTTGAGGTGGAGGCTGTGGGTTCCAGCTGCGTGGGTTTTCGCAGCTTGGCAGCCTTTTTCAACGTTTGGTCAGTGTTGTGCCTGGAGTATACCTCAGGCAATACAGCCATAGCAGGGACTCCAGTGCCAACAAGTCCCTCAGCATGTAGCTGGTTCTCTATTATGGCCATTATGAACCGTGGATATAAAATCTAGCGGTTAGCAAAAGGTTTTATGGCCATATCCTTAAGTTCCAAAAAGATTATTTCAGAAAAATTTAGTTGTTGTTTCTCAAGGATAGAGAATAATACCTGCTGCCACCTTGTAGACATTTGATCCCATGAGGAAGTCTTCGGGGCTAAGCATACATTTACCATGTGAAAAATGAGGCGTTCTGGATCATGGAAATGTTTCTTAAGCAGGGTAGAGGCAGATAGGTCACCCTGATAGTCATGATGTGCAAAAGAAAGATCAGTGGTGCCTTTTGGGTAATCGGTTGGGAAGGTGGCATCATCCAATTGTAGGGTTTGGCGGATGATTTCTGGATTGATAGCCACCTTCTGGTTGTTGACGAACGACTGGAGAGAGACCTCGTCGTTGTTCTCTCTAGTGTGCAAGGTGACGTTCGTCCAGAACTGGGTAAGGGAATCGGCATAAATGGTAGGATTTAAGAGAAATGCCGTCTGGAAAGGAGAATCGATCATAAGATCGATGGCTTCGTGAAACTTTGTCCAGAATGGTGATTTGGTGAGGTAGGCGACACAGTTGTGTCTTGGCCTAAGCTGCATGGTCGCAATTAATGGTGTGAGAGAGGTTTTAGAGTTTTGAAATATTAGGTTATGAGAGAATGAAAAACTCTGAAGGTAAGGTTGGGTATTTATAGGGTATGGAAACGGCTGAAAGAAAACGACTGAAGGTTTTGGTGTTAGTCATTAGTTGTTGAAACGACTGATGACATGGTTTTAACCTTCAGAGGTTGTAAACATCTGAGTACTTGGTGTTAGTCATCAGTAGTTGAAACTACTGAGACCTTGGTTTTGTCCTTCAGATGTTGCGAATGACTGAAGACTTGTTGTTAGTCATCAGTAGTTATTAACTACTGAAGACATGGTTTTCATCTTCAGACGTTGTAAACAACTAAAGACTTGGTGTTAGTCATTAGTAGTTATTAACTACTGAAGACATGGTTTTTAT
The DNA here is from genome assembly GCA_024085815.1 of Flaveria linearis. Classification (NCBI taxonomy): domain Eukaryota; kingdom Viridiplantae; phylum Streptophyta; class Magnoliopsida; order Asterales; family Asteraceae; genus Flaveria; species Flaveria linearis. The sequence continues at coordinate 96,386,798 of CM044001.1, read as the reverse complement.
CTTCAGACGTTGTAAACAACTGAAGATTGGTTTTAGTCATCAGTAGTTGTAAACGACTGACATCAACAGCAGTAGTTGTAAACTACTGAAGACATGGTGTTGTCCTTTAGTTGTTTGAATATGAAACAACAGATGTTGGAATCAGCTGAAGAGTAAAGTTACTCATCAGCTGTTGCCGTCAATTCAGTTGTTTCATTCTGACCTCAACATTTTACTCATCAGCTCTTTAGCTGACTTTCAGATGTTTCATTGGCCTTCAACTCTTGTGAATATTTATTCCTCAGCTCTTGTGATCAGATGTTCATAAGTGCTGATGAAATAAATTATTCTTCAGAGCTTGTGAACAAATTTTGCCTTCAGTACTTATGTGTAATATTACACATTAGTACTTGTGAACAAAATTTGTTCTTCAGTACTTATTTGTTTGAAAATTAGACATCAGTAGTTATAACCACATCAGTAGTTGTAAATACATCAGTTGTTTTCAACAAATAATGTACTTCAGTACTTTGAAGCATTTTAGTCTTCAGTAGTTATGAAAATGCTGAAGACTAAATTATTCATCAGTACTTATTTTTGACCTTTGCATACTAATGCTCATCAGTACTTGTGAACTGAGAACATCAGTATTAGTCAAATTATTCTAGCTGCAGCATACCAAGCCTTAGTACCAAATTTTGAAATGTGGCACTATCTAAACGCTTAGTAAATATGTCTGCAAGCTCATCAGCACTAGGCACAAACTTTGGATCAATCAAACCTTTTTCATAGCAATCTCTAATAAATGATGTCTGATCTCAATATGCTTGGTCCTAGAGTGCTGGACTGGATTTTTAACAATACACAGAGCTGAAGCACTATCCATTAGTAATGGTGTCTTAGTCTCTGTAATGCCATAATCCAAGAGTTGATTCTGAAGCCAAAGTACCTGGGATGTACAACTTGCAGCAGCAATGTACTCAGCTTCAGCAGTGGATGTAGCAATTGAAGTTTGTTTCTTACTCTACCAAGAAGTGGATTTTCTGGTGACTTTGCATCCTGCATAGTCACTATGAAATAAAGCAACTAATTTGCAAGAATGCCCAGTAGAATACCAAAGACCTAGTGATTGGGTACCTTGCAAATATCTAAAGATCCTTTTGACTGCAATCAAATGGGATTCTTTAGGTGCAGCCTGAAATCTAGCACAGGCACATGTTGCAAACATAATGTCTGGTCTAGAAGCTGTAAGGTACATGAAGGACCCAATCATACATCTGTAAAGGGTCTCATCAACCGCTTTACCTTTCTGATCAACATCCAGTTGTGTGGTGCTGCTCATGGGAGTAGAACAGGGCTTGCAGTTTTGTAAATCAAACTTATTCAACAGATCTTTTGTATATTTGGACTGATGAATAAAGATTCCATCAGCCCTTTGTTTGATTTGCAAACCCAGAAAGAACTGTAATTCCCCCATGGCACTCATTTCAAACCTTTGATTCATGAGCTTAGTGAATTCATCACACAACTATGGATCAGATGATGCAAAAATTATATCATCAACATAAATTTGAACAAGGAGCTTATGCTATCCCACATTCTTTATAAATAAAGTTTTATCAATGGAGCCTCTAGTGAAATTATTTTGTTGAAGAAAAGTTGATAATATTTCATACCAGGCTCTAGGAGCTTGTTTCAGCCCATAAAGAGCCTTATCAAGCTTATACACCCAATCAAGATATTTATTGTCCTCAAAACCTGGTGGTTGACACACATAAACTTCCTCTTTTATTTTACCATATAAAAAGGCACTTTTGACATCCATTTGATAAACTTTAAGATTGTGAAAGGCAGCATAAGCTAAGAACAATCTAATTGCCTCCAGTCTGGCTACAGGAGCTAAGGTTTCATCATAATCGATGCCTTCCTCTTGTGCAAACCCCTGTACAACTAGTCTGGCCTTGTTCTTAACAATTTGGCCCTTTTCATCAGTTTTATTCCTAAACACCCATTTAGTGCCTATTGCACACTTACCTTGGGGTAAAGGAACAAGCTCCCACACTTGCTGCTTTTTAAACTGAAGAAGCTCAAGCTGCATAGCTTCAACCCATCCATTGTCTCTTAGTGCAACATGATAATTCTTTGGCTCTTGCTGACTGATGAAGAGAGCATAGAAGCAGAAGTTGGATAATTGACTCCAGGTTAAAACTCCAGCATTGATATCACCAATGATTTGAGACATTGGGTGATCCTTCAGCTCTTGATAGACAATAAGATCAGTGCAAGTGTTTGTAGGACCTTCAGTAGCAACAGATGGTGATGCAGATTCTTGAAACCAAGTGGGAGATGGCAACTCAAATGAAGTAGAGGATTCAGAAATCTCATCAGCATTTGTTATGGATGGAGCTGCTAAAGCTACAGGAGCATCAGGTTTAGTTGACTCAGGCAGGTGGTCACTGAACCTGAAAAGGTGAGTACTGGCTACATCATCATCAGTACCACCAGGTGGAGAACTGTTGACAGGAACAACAGCTGGAGGTTGATAAGGAACGTATTGCAATATGTCCAAATCAAACAGCTCCACAGGGTTTTGTGGAATCTTGTCCTTTGGAGATTCATTGAACTTCACATGCAAAGTCTCTTCAACCATCTTTGTTCTGCAGTTGAAAATTCTGTATGCCTTGCAAGTTGATGAATAACCAATAAAATACCCTACATCCACCTTTGAAGCAAACTTCTGGAGTGGATTGCTTGTGTTGAGAATGAAACAAGGACACCCAAAGGCTCTAAAGAAGGAAATCAAAGGAGCCAAATGATGGAGTACTTCATAAGGAGTCTTCATCAACCTCTGATTCACTAATGCTCTATTCTGCACATAGCAAGCTGTGTTGACAGCTTCAGCCCAAAAGGTCAGTGGCAATCCTGAGTCAGCCAACGTTGACCTTGCAGCTTCAATGAGGGTCCTGTTCTTTCTCTCAACCACTCCATTTTGTTCAGGAGTTCTTGGAATACTGAACTGCCTTTTAATTCCCTTTGACAGGTAGAAGTCATCAAGTGTGTAATTTCTAAACTCTGTCCCATTGTCACTCCTCACACACTTGACCTGAAGGGAATACTGCTTTTCCACAAATAACACAAAGTTCATTATAGCTTTGGCAGCTTCATCTTTGGAGTGCAAGAAGAAAGTCCATACAAATTTGGAGTAATCATCCACAATTACTAGACAGTATTTCTTCTTTGCCATGCTCATCACTCTGACAGGACCAAAGAGATCCATGTGCAGGAGTTGTAAGCAGGCATTGGACTTTGGTTCTTCTATTGGAGGGAATGAGACTTTGTGTTGTTTTCCCTTTAAACAAGCAGTGCAGTTGTCTTCACATTTGAACTCCTTCAAAGGCAACCCTCTTACTAAACCATGACTTATCAGCTGATTCATGTTTTTGAGATTAACATGCCCCAGACATCTATGCCATAGAGTAGATTCTTGAGGAGAAGCCTTGGAGAATAGGCAAGGATGGCCTTTTAGATCTATTTTCTTGGAGAGATCTAAGGCATATACTCTTCCTGTCCTGTTGGCCTTCAGGAGAGTATATTCATCCAACACCTTGTCAATCAAACTCAGAACCTTGGATGACAGAATCTGACAGTTCTAGCTGGTGAAAAGGGCAACATGGCCTTTATCACACATTTGACTGACACTCAAGAGATTGTACTTGAGATTCTCCACATGGTTGACATCATCAAACCTTATTTCCCAATTGGAAACAAAGCCTTTGCCGATGATGTAACCTTTTGCATCATTGCCAAAGGAAACAAATCCCTTCTTTCCTTGAGAGTAGTCATTAAGAAGAGAGCTGCTTCCTGTCATATGCATGGATCCTCCACTGTCTACATACCAGATGCTTCTTTGACATGTTGAAGAACCCTGCATTCATCACAACAAGTTAGTTAGTTTTTGAGACCCAAACCTTTTTGGTTTTAGGTCTGTTCTCATCAACAGATGTGACACTAACTGGTTTGTTATGTGTGACATTCTGAGGTGAAGGAGATGGTGTAGAAGAGGAATCTTTTGGCTTGGATTTCCTTTTCTGTGGTTTGAACACAGGAGCATCTAATTGGTTGACTCTTCCCATTAGATGTTGAACCATCATAACAAGTTGTGTCTGATTTTGTGATAAAGCCTTCAGCTCATCAGACACATTAGTGCTTGCTTGTGATGGATTCCTGTGTTGCACCATCTTCTTTTGAGCAACCTCAGCTGTTGCCTGATTAACCCCTTCCTTCTTTTTAGATTTCTTTTTGGTCTTAGGGGTTTCAGGTTTTGATGTTGCTATTACAAACTTGGTCTCAAACTCAGTTTTCATTACATTCATTTTCTCTTTAATTTTCTCCTTTTGTTTGAGTTTGGAGCCCCTTTTATACCAGCAATCATCAGTAAGATGATTGAACAAGCCACATATTTCACATGGCTTCTTCTTCATCTTGGGTTGATCATCTACTGAAGAAGATGAAACTGCTGAAGACTTGTTCTTTAGCTGTTTGCTGTCAGTACTTGTAGTTTTCTTCCTTGCAGTACTTGCTTTCCTGACATCCTCTTCAGTAGTCTTCAAACCCTTTCTACTTGCAGTTTTCTTCCCTTCAGTACATGCAGTAGTTGGGGTTTGAACTTCAGGTGTTATCACTTGCTCTCCAGTACTTTCAGTGTTTCTAGAGACAACACCTGAGTTGATCAACTCTTTAATCATATGACTGTCAGCATTTGAACCATCAGCTGTTGTAGCATCAGCTGATTGGTTTTGGGATTTAATGCTGACTTCTACCCCTGATGATGTTGTATCAAATAGTAGGTCACATGATGAGAAGGATTAGTTATTACTCTCTCCATCAGATTCTACTTCTACTCTGGAAGTAAAATCTGTAGGAGGAGCAGTGTGATTATAACCAATGCCAAACTTCACATTGGAAGCAGATTGCTTACTAAGAAGCATTTCAAAACCCTTGCAGGATTTTACCCAGCGATCACACTCTACCTGGGTAGCTGCAAGTGTTTCCTTGAGGTCTCTGTACTTCTCTAGAAGTACCTCTTCCCTAGCCTTATCATCTTTGATTTGGCTTTTAAGTTTATAAATCTCATCCTGTTTGTCATTAAGCACAGTCTCATATTCAGTTTTTCTTTTGGAAATGGTTTGCGTTTCTTTTGGAAATGGTTTGCTCTAGCTCAAGGTTTTTATCAATTAAGGCTACATTTGCTTCTCTAATAGAAGCAAATGCAGCTATACATGAATCAGAACAAAGCTTGGCTTTGGCCTCAGAAGATACCTGTGATGAAGCATTGGAGTATGAACCATCAGCAGACTCAATGGCCACGAGAGCAAGGTTTCCAAAATGATGATCACCACCATGTTGACCAGTACCTTGGAACAGTTGTTCATGACCAGACATATCATCTGGTAAACTGCTCCAGTTAACAACTCCTGGGGTGAAGAAGCTATGTTGTTAAGGTTGGGTTTGATGATGAGATTGGGAAGGTTGAGGCTTAGGGATAGCATGTGGTTGCTGAGCAGTGGGTGCTTGAACTTGACTTGGCTGAGGCATGTAGTAGCAGAGGTATGGGTATGGCATATGACCCTGAGGCACAAAGTATGCAGGTGATGCCTGAGCTGGTGATGGATGACCAGAACTGGTGGAATGTTGCCCTTTGTTCTGTGAGCTATTGCTTGGAAAAGTCACAAAGGGTGCAGAGGAGTTAGATCCAGATGATCTACACTCTCTAGCAAAGTGTCCAAGCCTATGGCACTTGTGACACCTCAACTTGCTCTTGTCAAAACCAACTTTGGTTTTGCCAGAGAGACCAGGAAATTTCCTGCCTGTTCTCTTGTAGAACTTTTGAGATCTGATATTTATCATTGCCATTTGACTCAAAATATCCATCTCTTCTAGATCATCATCTGGAATGCCCTTCAAGTCCTCCATCAGAAAGCACAGGTTATCACTGCTACCTCCTGAACTACTATCCACACCAACAAAAGCATGTTCAGAATTGGTAGAGAAATCAATATGCTTATCATAGGCACTCTCTGATGCAGCATATTCTGACTCTTGACCGATCAAGGCAGTATTGCCTGATACAAAGTCATCAGTGAGCTTGCCAGATGATGACAACTTCCTTTTCTGTTCTATCTCTCTCTCAAATATAAGTAGTTTCCCATGAAGTTGGGTGAGAGATAGAGTGCTCAGATTTGCACTAGAGCGTAGGACAATGGTATAAGTGTCCCATCTCTCAGGCAGTGATCTGAGGAATCGGTTGTTCATCTGACTATTGGAATACTCTTGTTTGACCATCTTTAACTCAGAGATCAAACATGAGAATTGGTCAAACTGTTGAGTCAGAGTCTCACCCTTCCTATGAGAGAATGTCTCATATTGTTGGGCGAGGATTTCCCTTGTGTTTGCTAAGAACACATCGGTTCCTCCAAATTGTTCCTTCAGAGCAACCCAGAGATCATGAGCAGTCTCATGATGCATCAGCCCAGAATAGATTTCATTAGGCAGTGCCATGGCCAGAATTCCATGGGCTTTTGCATCAATCTCGAACAGCTTAAAATCTTCGTCCGAATATTGATCGGGTTTCTTCGGAACCCTCTCATTAGATTCAGGAACGCTCACCATCGGCTTGTATGGTCCATGTACCACTGACTTCCAACAACCAGCACTGTTGATAGACAAATGGTGGAGCATACGACGTTTGTTATACCAGCATCGTTCGTATTGTGAGGATCGTTTGTTAGTGTCACCATTTCAGATTTTAAGCAAATTTAAGGTAAACAAAACAAATCTAGCTCAAAACCACAAGAACCTCAAGTTTAATAGCCAGAAGCAGCAGAAACTCAATCTCTATAACTAATTCTTGCTAATTTGCTAATTCGATCAAACGTAGATAGCAAACAAGCAGTTTCAATGATCAATCGTTAAATCGATCAATGATTAACCTGCTCTGATACCATTTGACAGGACCTCAGCTTCTAGTTTGATCAATTAGATTGTATTCGCAGCGGATTTAGCATAAGAATTAGAAATTATAGCAAGAACACAAGAAATTTTGCATGTAACAGTAAGTTATAGAGAGAGAGAGAGAATTCTGCAAAAAGGTGTTTTCTACTGAATTACACGCTTCGGCAAGGATTACAATTAGGTTATCTACCTTTTATAGGCAGAATGACGTCAGCTGATGTCACTTGATAGTGACATCAAACCATTATTTTAACAAACTACTGAAACTAACTTAACTACTGAAGATGTCAAATAGCTGACATCTTCTTACAAAATGCTAAGTGTCAAACCTATTACAACAACTGAAAGGAAACTACTGAAAGACTACAACGACTGAAGAACAAACTCTTCAGTCATTTTACAAACTACTGAACTACTACAACGACTGAAGAACAAACTCTTCAGTCGTTTTACAAACTACTGAAATAGAAAAGACTAAAAGGTAAACCATCACAACAACTGAAGAATGCTTCTTCAGCTGTTGTAACAAACTCTGAAGCTTCAGTACTTGTCTTCAGACTTTAACTTCAGATGATTCATCAGCTGATGACTTCAGTAGTTGTCATCAGCTGATGTCTTCAGTCTTTGTCTTTAGTCTTTGTACATCAGTTGTTGATCTTAAGTACTTCAGTTCTTCAGCTATTGATCTTCAGTACTTGAGTCTTCAGTACTTGAGACTTCAGTACTTGTGTCTTCAGTACTTGAAGTCTTCAGTACTTGTGTCTTCAGTACTTGAGGTCTTCAGCTGTTGTTCTTCAGTTCTTTGATCTTCAGCTATTGAAGTCTTCAGTCTTTGTCAAACTGCTGATGAAGCTTTCAGCAGTTGTTGTGATGTCTTGTGGGACTTAGAGGTTTTCTTGATCTTGGTTCATTGGTTCTTTTGGCCCAACAAATATTAACAAGTTTAAGGACTTACAAACAGCCATCCGGACTTACGTCTGCCCCCTCAAGATGTTTAGGACTTATAAACCATCCGGACTTACATGTACCATCTTTTGATTTTGCCTTCCGTGATCAGAAAATATTCTTAAAGTAGAATATATATATACCATATAATATGTATGTCTTTAGACATATCTTTTGATTTGTGCTCTTTGGCATCTTATATCCTATATATTTTAAACGTTCTATTCTATCTCCCCCCCCCCCCGTTCATCCTCATCGCCCCGTGCTTTCAACAACTAACATCGCACATTCCCCCGTTTTCTAATTGTCTGTCAACATATTGAGATGGGTATCCTTATGTTGAGAACCTCAAAATCTCATTTCGCATCCATCTGAACTCAGCTTTCCTCTCAATTTTATTCCTTTCGATCGCTGTTCACTGCTGCTATTCGCCGGAGACGACGAGACCCGCGGAATCATCCACTATTCTTTCTACACTCATCGATAAGGTCTAATTTTTACACCATTGTATTCGTTTTTGAGTTTCGATCAATAGCCCTCTGTTAATTAAATATAACAGAATCATTGCTTGTTTTTGCGATTAAGGATCTAGGGCCTATAGTATGAATCGGATTTGGGGCTTTTCTTAAATCAGTATAAATGAATTAAATCGGGTTATACGTTGCGGCTGTAGGCCATGGTAAACTGGTTGGTGTGTGCGTGTTGATGGAACCGGGTATCCACCCGGGTTCGAATCCGGGTGGTACCAAACTGTTTTTTATTTTATTTTCTTTTTACTTAATTAAACTTTTATATTCATCCTTTGATTCTGTTAAAAAAATTATATATTCCGGATTTATATATAAGTATTGCCTTATATCCGTAATTATGGAAAAGTGGTGTTTTCATACTTTAATTAAGTTATAAAAAATTTATAATGTTTATAAAATAAATTGGATAAACTATCATTTGAAATAAAATTTGTCTAAAAGAAAATATGTAATACCCAATTTTGTTGTGATCTCGTATATTTTTTTTACGAGGTAAATTTTAGTAAAATATTTTTATACAAAAATATTTTCTAAAATTATTAATTTCAATCACTAATAAAGAGTGTTTTTGTCTAAATAAATTTCGACTAATTTATTTTAAATCAAATTAATCTGAAAATATTTAATCAGCAAGTTTTAATTAATTACTTGTTGAAATAATTAGCTAAAACTTTAAAATAATTCTAGACTATTTATTCATTTATTTTACGCAAGCTTAGAAACTTGTAGAATTTTTCTACTCAAATATTGTAAGTCCGTGAATGCTATTTTAAAACAATTAAACGCGATATTTAAAGTTTCCGAAATCGATCTCGAATCTTAGGTTTCCAAATCCTTATACTCTCGATACGATCATGTTAGTATCTTATCTCATTTACTATTATCGATAATCTAGGCTCAATCTTGAACGTGAGCGTCATCCATCAACACTTTTGTTTTTGTTAGCTAATCGACCAGGTGAGTATTCATAGCCCCTTTTTACCTTTTTATCATTTGGGTGAAACATGTTTTATCAATTTTTGAGCATTCATCATATGTAATTCATGTCACATGTCTTAAAATAATTTTTTTGTGCATTATGGTTAGACCGTTAGTTGAACTTGTGTGAACGTGAAGCATAAACATTAACTATTTATAGCCAACGGGTACAATGATAGATCTATTGGGCCTGACCAGCCCCACCTAGTTTGATTTACCCTTCGGGGAAGCCCATGGTGATTGGACTTAGCATTTTTGTAGCACGTGATGTTATGGAACAGGTTAGCAAGGTTTGTTATGCAATTTAGTGAGACTATACGTGTTACCCATATTGCCTTCATTTTTTTTGACATGATAAATTGCAGAACATAGTATTTTTGTGCATGAACATTTAACCTATGTTACTCACCAACTACTTTGTAGTTGACACTCTCGAATTTTAAACATGTTTCAGGTGATAACAACTGAGATTTCAAGTAGAGCTTAGAACTTAGCTTAATTTTTTTTTGCATGTTATTTATTATTTATTTTAGGACCATTTGTATTTTTGTTTATTTCTGTTGGACAATCAATTACGTAATGAATTATGAAACTTAGAGAATCATGTGCTTTTGAACAATATTCGTGCCACGCCTCGACGATAATCCGCCGTAGGTCGGGGTGTGACAGATTGGTATCAGAGCCATGGTTATAGGGAATTAGGTTATTAGACTGCCAACCTAGACTATAACCCTAAGATTCCAAAACATGAACTACTTCATGTTTTCCCTATCCTTATCTCTATCCCTATTTCTTCACATCTTGTTCTTAGGCTTAAAGCCTACTCTACTTAAAATCCCGTCAAGGTTTAGGTCCTAATAATAATAGAGAACATGTGCAATCCGGAAGGGTAGATGCCTGTACATCGGGAATTCTGTCTAGGAAAGCATTTCGTATAAATCCAAATCTACCGATGGTCCTGTTATGCTTTCCTGGGAATTCTCGGAGTGAGTATCTTACCTATAGGCCAAAACACGTCTTCTCAAAGAAATTATACGGACTAAGTACCTTGATTAGTCAAAGTTTTTGTCTAATTATTAAATTAAATGGTTACAAAATCTAAAGTTTTATTATATGTTACACGTGTGACATATGATATATATTCCCGATTATTCTTTCATCTATCCTTGCCTTAAATTCCTCATTGTTTATTCTGTGTACTTAGAATGCCTCCACGTCGTAACACCTTCAACAGCAACAACACCAACAACACCACCACCACCAACAACAATGACGCTAATATTGCTCTTACTGCCATCATCAGTCAGCAAATGGCCGAACAAATGGCTGCGGTCCTCCTAAATTTGGTGACTCAGCTCACCAATGCTCATGCCAATCAGGGTGGGGGAGGTGCTAACCCCTGCACCTACAAGCACTTCAATTCTTGCAACCCTACTAAATTCTTCGGGACAGAGGGAGCTATTGGACTTCTGCAGTGGTTCGAGGGCATGGAAAGCACCTTTACAAACAGTGAGTGCCCCGAGAACCTCAAGGTTCGATATGCCACAAGTGTCCCCCAAAAGGGTGCACTCACATGGTGGAATGGGGAGAAACAAAAGAGAGTTGCTGATGTTGCCTTGGCTCTACCATGGAATGAAGTAAAAGCATTGATGATCGCCAAATACTGCCCACCGAATGAAATCAAGAAACTCGAAGTTGAATTCTGGCATCTCGCTCAGGATAGTGGCGAAAACTTGGCTTACACGGAACGGTTTCATGAGCTGAGCATTTTGGTACCCCATCAAGTCACACCACTGCCTCGGGCCATTGAGAAATACATCACCGGACTTCCAAGAAAAATTCAAGACACCGTCTTCGGAAGCAAACCCACTACTCTTGAAGATGCCATCAGTCTTGCTGCTACCCTAACCGACAATCATGTGAAGGCGGGTACCCTCACTCGCAAGGGTGATAAGAAGATCAACAACAAAGCCATTTCTGAGCAACCCAAAGAAACAAAGACTGAGCCTTCTTCTTCTAACAAGAAACGGAAGGCCAACCGAAACTACGCAGTGGTTGCCCCAGCGGCCCCGGTGACCCAGGATGCTCCTATAGCTCCTAACAAGAAACCTTACACAGGGGTTCAACCGCAGTGCAACACGTGTAAGTACCATCACCCTCAGAACAGTCCTTGTTGGCAATGCAGTAAATGCGGAAGATACGGGCACTTATCTAACACTTGCCGAAGGGGTCCCCAAGCAAACTAGACCATGACTCTAGCCACGCCTGCTACCACCAATGGGCGAGCTTGTTTCAATTGCGGTGACCCAAACCACTTCCGTGACCGATGCCCGAAACTCAATAACGCCAACCAAGGAGCTCGTGCTCGGGCTTTCAACATTAATGCTCAGGATGCTCAGAACAATAACAATGTGGTCAACGGTACATTCTTTATAAACGATCATTATGCTTCTATCTTGTTTGATACTGGGGCTGATAAGAGTTTTATCTCACACGACTTTGAGCCCCTGTTTGCTAAGGATAGAAGTAGATTAGGAAAACCTTTTACCGTAGAAGTGGCTGACGGGAATTCCATCACCATTAACTCCATTATTCGTGACTGTTCTTTGAACCTCGATGACCATCATTTTCCGATCGACCTCATACCAATGAAACTCGGGAGCTTCGACATTATTGTAGGCATGGATTGGTTATCTAAAAATCATGCCGAAATTATGTGCCGCAAGAAATATATTCGCATCCCTCTACCATCCGGTGATGTATTGAAAATTTACGGGGAAAAGCCCTCTAGCGGACTCAAACTTATGTCCATCTCATCGGCCCAAAAGTATCTACGTAAAAAGTATGTGGCCTTTTTGGCCCATATTGTGGAGAAAAAGCCCAAAGATAAGGACGTCCAGGATATACCTACCGTTCGGGATTTTCCTGAAGTTTTTCCTGAAGACCTACCTGGACTCCCTCCTGTACGTCAAGTGGAGTTTCGTATCGATCTTATTCCCGGTGCCAATCCCGTGGCGAAATCTCCGTACCGTCTTGCACCCTCAGAGATGCAAGAACTCGCGAGCCAACTACAAGAGCTTTCAGACAAGGGTTTTATCCGTCCTAGCCACTCCCCTTGGGGTGCTTCGGTTCTATTCGTGGAAAAGAAAGATGGTTCGTTTCGAATGTGTATCGACTACCGCGAGCTTAATAAACTCACCATCAAAATCGATATCCACTACCTTGGATCGATGACCTCTTTGATCAACTACAAGGAGCATCCTACTTTTCAAAGATTGATCTTCGCTCGGGCTATCATCAACTTCGGGTACACGATGATGACATTCCAAAAATAGCTTTTCGTACCAGGTACGGCCATTATGAGTTTATGGTTATGCACTTTGGCTTAACTAATGCACCCGCGGCATTCATGGATCTCATGAACCGTGTATGCAAACCGTACTTGGACAAGTTCGTGATTGTGTTCATTGACGACATCTTAATCTACTCCAAGACGAAGGCGGACCATGAACAACACCTCTGTTTGACTTTGGACCTCCTAAGGAAGGAACAACTGTATGCCAAATTTTCAAAATGCGAATTTTGGCTTAAGGAAGTTCAATTCTTAGGACACATAGTCAACGAGAAGGGAATTCATGTAGACCCCGCCAAAATTGAAGCAGTGAAAAATTAGCAAACACCTAAAACCCCGACAGAAGTTCGTTCTTTTCTCGGCTTAGCGGGATATTACCGATGATTCATTGCTAATTTCTCAAAGATTGCCGTCCCTCTTAATGCTTTAACCCATAAGGGTAAACGTTACGAATGGGGACCGAAGCAGGAAGAAGCATTCCAAACCTTGAAACTAAAACTATGCAGTGCTCCAATCTTGACTCTTCCCGAAGGCAATGATGATTTTGTGGTATACTGTGACGCATCCAATCAAGGTCTCGATTGTTTTCTCATGCAACGAGGCAAGGTTATCGCTTACGCGTCCCGACAACTCAAGATCCATGAGAAGAATTATACGACGCATGATCTTGAGTTGGGTGCGGTAGTCTTCGCCTTAAAAAATTTGGAGACATTATCTCTATGGCACTAAATGCGTTATCTACACCGATCACAAAAGTCTCCAACACATCTTCAACCAAAAAGAACTCGACATAAGGCAACGGTGTTAGGTCGAATTGCTTAATGACTATGACTGCGGCATTCGTTATCACCCCTGTAAGGCGAATGTTGTAGCCGATGCTCTCAGTCGTAAAGAATACGTCAAGCTTCACAACATCCAAGTTAAACTCTTTCACGATCGACAACAATGGTTAGAGGTCTTGGATCAGTTTAATGTCGAGTTTCGTTCCACACAGACCACCGAGCCTATCTATCTACATAGTATCACCACCCAAACCGACATGCATTGTCGACTTATCGAGGCTCAACACGTCACTGTCACCGAAGGCAACATGTATGATGAAATGTCATACGGTGCCGAGCATAGTTTGGAATTCAAGCCCGATGGATTGCTTTACTTTTTAAATCGTATTTGGGTCCCCGACCGCGATGACCTTCGTACCTTCATCATGAACGAGGCCCACAAGACTCGTTATTCTATTCATCCTGGTGCGGATAAAATGTACAAGTATCTTCGTAATCAATATTGGTGGCCTGGTATAAAGAAGGATATTGCTCTCTACGTGGCTAAATGCCTTACTTGCTCAAAAGTTAAGGCGGAACACCAACGACCTTTCGGTTTACTCGAGCAACCAGAAATTCCGGTGTGGAAATGGGAGAATAAATTATGGATTTCATCACTAAACTCCCGCGCACACCTAGTGGTAACAACGGCATTTGGGTGATTGTTGACCGTTTGTCTAAGTCTGGCCACTTCTTACCTTATCGGGAAGGCACCTCCGTCGAGAAATTGTCTCAGATTTACATCAACGAAGTGGTAAGTCGTCATGGCGTGCCTCTGAGTATTATCTCCGATCGCGACAGTCGTTTCACGTCTCATTTTTGGCAGTCTCTTTAAAAAGCTCTTGGTACACAACTATCTCTCAGTACTGCTTACCATCCACAGACCGACGGTCAGATCGAACGAACCATCCAAACCTTGGTAGATATGCTTAGATCGTGTGTCATGGATTTCGGTGGAAGTTGGGATTCACATTTACTACTGATTGAGTTTTCATACAACAACAGTTATCATTCGAGCATTGACATGGCACCTTTCGAAGTACTCTATGGTCGGAAATGCCGTTCACCTATTTGTTGGACCGAAATTGGTGAAGCTCAGATCACAGGTCCCGAGTTAATCCAAGAAAAGACTGACAAAATCATCAAGATCCGTGACAGTCTTCGAGTTGCTCGTAGCCGCCAAAAGAGTTACGCAGACAAAAGACGGAAACCTTTGGAATTCCAAGTCGGTGATCGTGTCCTTCTTAAAGTATCCCCTTGGAAAGGCGTGATCCGATTCGGGAAAAAGGGAAAGTTGACACCTCGTTATGTAGGCCCTTTTAAAATCCTCGAACGGATTGGGAAAGTAACTTACAGACTTGACTTACCACCAGAGCTTAGCAACATCCATCCTACATTTCACGTTTCCAACTTGAGGAAATGCCTCGCTGACGAAAACCTTCACATCCCTCTCGACGAAGTACGCATCGATGACACGATGCACTTTGTGGAGAAGCCCGCAGAAATCATGGATCGTGAGGTTAAGCAGCTCAGGCGAAGTCACGTTCCGATTGTCAAGGTTCGCTGGGAATCAAAACGTGGTCCAGATGTTACGTGGGAACGTAAAGATCACATGCAGGCCAAGTATCCACACCTTTTCCCCTCAGACTCCTCTTAATTTCGGGACGAAATTTCCTAAGTAGGGGAGGCTGTAACATTTGGGATTTTTCACGTTACTGAATTTTTTTTCCATCTATTCTTGTAATCATATCATTAGCAATAATATCCGCGAAAATTCAAAAAAAATTCGGTGCCATCTATGTATTATTCCTTATATACATATACACTTTCTTTTAAAAAGTATATATAATAATAATAATCGATAAATAATTATTAGTTATAATTATTTAGAGAAAAGTCATTAAAAATTTTTAAAGTTATGATATATATATATATATATATATATATATATATATATATATATATATATATATATATATGAAAAACAACAATAACAATATATGTTACAAACTAAAAAAATGAATTACTATGAGTTTGGGTTGATTTCGAACTAGATTTAAACATCAAGGGTTGAACTGTAAATTTTTTTTAAACCTTCTATTCTATTCCCCCCCGTTCATCCTCATCGCCGGCCACGGAATTCGGTGGTCCGGATTTCACGTTTGACCCACAGATCGTGCTTTCAAAAACTAACATCGCACATTCCCACGTTTTCTAATTGTCTGTCAACATATTTCACGCGATATTCGCAGTGGAAGCTTCGATCGTTCAACCCATTAACCCACATTTCCGGAAATCCCTTAACGAACGCATGGATGGGTATCCTTATATTGAGAACCTCAAAATCTCATTTCGCATCCATCTGAAATCAGCTTTCCTGTCAATTTTATTCCTTTCGGTCGCTGTTCACTGCTACTGTTTGCCGGAGACAACGAGACCTGCCGGAATCATCCACTGTTCTTTCTACACTCATCGATAAGGTCTAATTTTTACACCATTGTATTCGTTTTTGAGTTTCGATCAATAGCCCTCTGTTAATTAAATATAACAGAGGGAAATCATTGCTTGTTTTTGCGATTAAGGATCTAGGGCCTATAGTATGAATCGGATTTGGGGCTTTTCTTAAAATCAGTATAAAATGAATTAAATCGTGTTATACGTTGCGGCTGTAGGCCATGGTACCAAACTGTTTTTTTTTATTTTATTTTCTTTTTACTTAATTAAACTTTTATTTTCATCCTTTGATTCTGTTAAAAAAATTATATATTCCGGATTTATATATAAGTATTGCCTTATATCCGTAATTATGGAAAAGTGGTGTTTTCATACTTTAATTAAGTTGTAAAAAAAATTTATAAAGTTTATAAAATAAATTGGATAAACTATCATTTGAAATAAAATTTGTCTAAAAGAAAATATGTAATACCCAATTTTGTTGTGATCCCGTATATTTTTTTTACGAGGTAAATTTTAGTAAAATATATTTATCCCAAAATATTTTCTAAAATTATTAGGGAGCGTTTGGTTGAAAGGAATGGAATGGAATGGAATGGAATGGAATGGAATGGAATGGAATGGAATAGAATTGAGAAACTAGTATAATTTTTAAGTAAAATTATGTTTGAGTGGGTAATGAAATACAAAATCCAAGGGAATGTTTCAACTCAAATTTCTTTGGATGTGGGATTCAAAATCTTTCCACCTAGAGAGGGAATTTGAAATCCCACAACCAAGGGAATTTGAGGTGAAACATTTTCTTAAGTTTTACATTTCATTACTCACTCAAACATAATTTTACTTGAAAATTATACTAGTTACTCAATTCCATTCCATTTCATTCCATTCCTTCTAACCAAACGCTCCCTTAATTTCAATCACTAATAAAGAGTGTTTTTGTCTAAAATAAATTTCGACTAATTTATTTTAAATCAAATTAATCTGAAAATATTTAATCAGCAAGTTTTAATTAATTACTTGTTGAAATAATTAGCTAAAACTTTAAAATAATTTTTGGCTATTTATTCATTTATTTTACGCAAGCTTAGAAACTTGTAGAATTTTTCTACTCAAATATTGGAAGTCCGTGAACGCTATTTTAAAACAATTAAACGCGATATTTAAAGTTCCCGAAATCGATCTCGAATCTTAGGTTTCCAAATCCTTATACTCTCGATACGATCATGTTAGTATCTTATCTCATTTACTATTATCGATAATCTAGGCTCAATCTTGAACGTGAGCGTCATCCATCAACACTTTTGTTTTTGTTAGCTAATCGACCAGGTGAGTATTCATAGCCCCTTTTTACCTTTTTATCATTTGGGGTGAAACATGTTTTATCAATTTTTGAGCATTCATCATATGTAATTCATGTCACATGTCTTAAAATAATTTTTTTGTGCATTATGGTTAGACCGTTATTTGTACTTGTGTGAACGTGAAGCATAAACATTAACTATTTATAGCCAACAGGTACAATGATAGATCTATTGGGCCTGACCAGCCCCACCTAGTTTGATTTACCCTTCGGGGGAAGCCCATGGTGATTGGACTTAGCATTTTTGTAGCACGTGATGTTATGGAACAGGTTAGCAAGGTTTGTTATGCAATTTAGTGAGACTATATGTGTTACCCATATTGCCTTCATATTTTTTTGATATGATAAATTGCAGAACATAGTATTTTTGTGCATGAACATTTAACCTATGTTACTCACCAACTACTTTGTAGTTGACACTCTTGAATTTTAAACATGTTTCGGGTGATAACAACTGAGATTTCAAGTAGAGCTTGGAACTTAGCTTAATTTTTTTTGCATGTTATTTACTATTTATTTTGGGACAATTTGTATTTTTGTTTATTTCTGTTGGACAATCAATTTATGTAATGAATTATGAAACTTAGAGAATCATGTGCTTTTGAACAATCTTCGTGCCACGCCTCGACGATAATCCGCCGTAGGTCGGGGTGTGACATTTGCCGAGCCTATTATTGTCTTCTACAAATTTTATCCCGAGAATCACAGAATTCACATTCCCGCCGAGACTCAAAATGCCGTCTAATGTGGCGAAGTATAATGGGCTGGGAGATCCTGAAGACCACGTGGCGATCTTTGTAGGAGCCGCAGAAGTAGAGCAGTGGTCAGTACCAGTATGGTGCTACATGTTTGCGCAGACACTCACCGGGGCAGCTAGAGTATGGTTCGATAGTCTCCCCGCTGGTGGAATAAGCAATTTCGAAGAATTAGAAAATGGATTCTTAAAAAATTTTAGTCAGCATAGGTTGTCCGCAAAAGATCCCACAAAACTACACAACATCAAGAGAGGAGACCACGAATCCATCAAAATTTCATAGTCAGGTTTTCTAAGGAGAGCATGCAGGTGCGGGGGGCTGATGAAACTATTAGGATTTCTACTTTCATCCACGGGGTGAAAAACGATCAACTTGTCTAAAGGTTCCACGAGAGCCTCCCAAAAACAGTGGACGAGATGTTGGAACGAGCAAAGGCGTTCGTTCGAGGTAAAAGGGCGTGCGAACAATTACGAGAAAAGACATTGAAAAAACCGACGCCGCCAACATGGGATCCGCAGAGGAGGCCGGGAGCGAAAGTGTGGGAAAGACAACGTTTCCATCCACGCCCTCTGCAGTTAAGCCCACCTTTCCAGTCCCGATTCACTCCTCCATCGAGGAACTCACCCAGTCCCCAGATAGCACTACCACCTTTAACAAAAACCCCCAGCGAAATTCTAGCCACAGAAAACTTGAATTTTGCCAAACCTACCCCGCTGAAGCCAGGAGTAAAAAGGGATGCGAGCAGGTATTGTGAATTTCATAGGGAAAATGGACATACGACTGATGACTGCTTTTCACTGAGAAGGCAGATCGAGTCGGCAATTAAGACGGGAAAACTAGCTCATCTCCTGAAAGAGCTAAAGAAACCCCCCAGGTGAACGAAAAAAGAAAGGAAATTTTCATGGTCCAGTTTGCCAACGGGAAAGGAAAAAGACATGCAGATCACATGGAACCCTGGATGTCTCAGGAGATCTCTTTCCCACCAATCTATGGGAGGAGTTTCGCCAGCGGTCCAATCACAATCTCAGCAATTGTAGCAGGTCATCAGGTCCATCGAGTGTACGTGGATAGCGGGAGCAGTTCTGAGATTATGTACGAGCATTGTTTCATGCAGTTAGACGAAGAAGTCAGGAAAAAGCTGGACGCCAAAACCCACATGTTAACAGGGTTCACAGGGGAAGTGGTTCAGCCACTAGGGAAGCTCCAGCTCCCTGTAGTCATTGGAAATCATGCAGGCTGGTGAGAGGTAACGATGACTTTCTTGGTAGTGCGTTCGGATTCTGAGCACAATATAATCCTGGGGCGAGCCGGGTTATGTGCTTTGGGCACGATCATATCCACGGTACACGCAGCAATCAAATTCCCTACGCCGATAGGAGTCGTCACCATATATTCTAGTAGAGAATGTAAGAATGTAAGAATACTGGCACTGGCGGCCTTGCCTTCCAAAGAAGATTCCGTCCATCCGACGTGTGAGAAGTGGGTGATAAACCTGCTTTTTCCAGAACAGAAAATCAGAATAGGGGGCCAATTGATGGACTCCACAAAGGATCGGCTCAGATGTTTATTGCAAAGTAACCTTGATATTTTTGCATGGGAACCTGCAGACATGGTAGGGGTCCCCCGAAACATCACGTAACACAAGTAAAAAACATACGAGTCCAAGGAGCCGGTGGTACAGAAGCGCATGTACATGGGCGAAGAGAGGAGTCGAGCCGTCATAGAGGAGGTGAAGAAGCTACTGCAGGCCGGAATCATCAAGGGAAGTATATTACCAAACTTGGGTTGCCAACCCGGTCATGGTAAAGAAGGGAGATGGCACATGGCGAATGTGTATCGACTTTAAAGACTTGAACAACGCCTGTCCGAAAGACTGTTATCCGTTGCTGGAGATCGACCTAAAGGTAGATTCTCTAGCTCCTTTTCCTTTCAAATGTTTTTTAGACGCATACAAAGGCTATCATCAGGTACAGATGGCCCGGGAAGACGAAGATAAAACCGCGTTCTTTACAGACGCGGGCATCTTTTGTTTTACAAAGATGCCATTTGGATTAAAGAATGCAGGAGCCACCTACCAGCGGTTAATGGATAAAGCTTTCAGCTCCCAGATCGAAACAAATATCGAAGTTTATGTTGACGATGTGGTAATCCAAAGTCGCAGTGAAGAATCTCTGCTAGACGACATAGCTAGACTTTTGAAACACTACGAAGAATGAACATGAGGTTAAATCCACAGAAGTGCTCCTTCGATGTTGAAGAAGGAAAGTTTTTGGGGGTAATGGTAACAAAGGAAGGTTTCAAAGTAAACCCTGAAAAGATCACGGCCATGGTTCGAATGCCTTCCCTAAAGTCAGTCAAAGACGTTCAGACCCTCAATGGGCGTTTGGTGGCCCTAAACAGGTTCTTGTCGAAACATGCCGAGCGCACCCTACCATTCATGTCTATATTAAAAAACTGCCTGGACAAAAAGAAATTCTTGTGGACATAAGAGGCGGAGGAAGCATTCCAACAAATGAAGGTCTACTTGGGTAGTCTACCGGCGCTTGTAGCTCCGTTCCTGAAGGAGAAGTTAGTCATGTATCTCTCGGCTAGGAAAGAGGCTGTGAGCGCCATGTTAATGATAGATAGAGAAGGGAAGCAAACGCCAATATACTTCATCAGCAGGGCCTTGTAGGACCCTGAAACACGGTACTCACCCATGGAGAAGCTCGTCCTATCACTGGTGCATGCATCCAGGAGACTGCGTCGCTACTTTCAGGCTCATGAGGTGGAGGTAAGGACGGGCCATCCAATACAGCAAATATTAAGTAAGCCTGAAATTTCTGGGAGACTGGCAAAATAGGCTATCGATCTCGGAGTCTTGGGAATACAATACAAGCCTAGGACGGCGATGAAGGGCCGAGTGGTCGCCGACTTTCTAGCAGAAACCCCTCATGATGAAGACCCGACCCTCGGTATGAATCAAGCTAAGCACGAGTCAGAAGAAGAATGGTCCCTCCATACTAATGGGGCTTCCAAAGACGAAGGGTCCGAAGCAGGTTTGATATTGGTAGGGCCTGGGGGTGAAGAAATAACATATGCCCTAAGGCTAGCTTTCAATAGTTCCAACAACGAGGCGGAGTATGAGGCGCTGCTGGCAGGGCTCAGGTTGGCAAAACAGATGAACATCAGGAAGTTACATGCATACGTAGATTCATTACTGGTCGCCAATCAAATCAATGGATCTTACGATGCGAAGGAAAGCACGATGAAGCAATACCTGGAAAAGGCGAAGGAGATGATAAGCGAATTCAGCAAGTGCGAGGTCTCGCATATACCTCGCAGCAAGAACAAGAAAGCAGACACCCTGAGTAAACTAGCTTCAGTTACATTCAGCCATCTTGCCAAAAAAGTCAGGGTGGAGGTTTTGCAATCCCCATCCATAGAAAGAAGGGAAGTGGCAACAATCAGAGTGGAGGCAGGAAAAAGTTGGATGGATCCGATCGTGGATTACTTGAAAAATGGAAACCTACCAGAAGGCAGAGCAGAGGCTAGGGCATTGCAAGCAAAGGCGTTTCATTACGAGTTACAGTAGGGAATTTTGTACAGAAGGTCATTCATGGGCCCGTTACTAAGATGCTTAACACCGGAGGAGGCCAACTACGTCATCCGAGAAATACACGAGGGCATCTGTGGCATAAATGCTGGACCAAGAATGGTGGTGGGAAAGGAAATGGGGGCGGGATACTATTGGCCTGGAATGCATAAGAGTGCGGTGGGTGAGATCCAGAAGTGTGAAAGTCGCCAAAGGCATGCTCCCATGTGCCACAGGCCCAAGAACGACATGATCCCGGTCACATCTGCTTGGCCGTTCCAAAAGTGGGCGATGGACATTGTGGGCCCTTTTCCAGTTTCAATAGGAAAAGCAAAATTTTTTTTAGTAGCCATGGATTACTTTACTAAGTGGGTGGAGGCGAAGGCTTTAAAGACCATCGCGGGGCAACAGGTGAAAAAATTCGTGTGGGAACATATAGTATGCCGGTTCGGGTTACCAATGTTCATTGTGACAGATAATGGCAAACAGTTCATAGACAATCCATTCAAATAATGGTGTCAAGAACTGATGATCACACAAATCTTCACCTCCGTCGCCCATCCTCAAGGTAACGATCAAGTGGAAAGGGTCAATCGAAGCATTGTGGAAGGAATCAAAACAAGGCTAGGGTTAGAAGGGAAACGTTGGGTGGAAGAACTACCTAGCGTTCTCTGGGTACATCGAACCATGCCCAAAAAGAGCCATGGGGAAACACCGTTTAGCTTGACATATGGCTCGGAAGCTATGATCCCGGCGGAAGTGGGAATGCAAACCGCTCGGGTTGCGCAAGTCAGTCAGATTGATAATGATATGGAGCTGAGGTTAAACCTGGAACTATTGGAAGAACGAAGGATGATGGCAGCAATCAGAGAAGCTAGACACAAGAAGGAAGTCGAAAGGTACTATTATTCCCGAGTCAGAAAATAGATTTTCAAGGAAGGAAACTACGTCCTATGTAGTAACGAGGCGAGCCATGCAGAGGACCGAGGTAAACTGGGTCCTCGATGGGAAGGATCATACGTAATCACGGAAGCAGGAGAAAATGGTGCTTACAAACACAGTCACTTAGACGGTAAAGTAGTGCCACGAACGTGGAACAGAGCTCAGCTCCGGAATGTTATATGTAACGGATAAACCCCCTTGATGTAATTCAATTTTCATTTTAAGAAGGTACACCAATGTACCAGAATTTACATCAAACTACTTAGCATCCATACTCAAGTCTGCGAAACGAGCAAGTAACCAAGCTCTTATGTTTAAAAGCAAAAGCACGAAAACGAGCAAGTAACCAAGTTCTTATGTTTAAAAGCAAAAGCACGAAAATGAGCAAGTAACCAAGCTCTTATGTTTAAAGGCAAATACATGAAAACGAGCAAGTAACCAAGCTTATATGCTTAAAAGAAAAAGCATGAAAACAAGCAAGTAACTATGCTCATATGTTTAAGAGCAAAAACAAAAAAGAAGAAAGAGCCATGTAAAGCCGCGGCCAATACCCCATCATTGGGAGCCGCGGCCAATACCCCATCATTGGGAGCCGCGACCAATGCTCCATCATTAGAAGCCACGACCAACCCCATCGTCGCAGTGGGAGCCGCGGTCTTCAGCATTTCCTCCTGTCCATCGGTTATAAGTTGAGAGACACCATTCACCATAAGACACAATAAAGCACGGGGACATACATATACCAAAAAGTTCAGTTAATAAACAATAAAAGAAATACGTAAGATAGTTTCTAAATACAATACGTTCACAAAAGTTAACAAATGACAAATACATATGATCAAGCAAATAGAAACATCGGCTACGCTTTGTTTTAAGGAACTTGAGGAACATTAGGCTTCAGAAAAGACTTGATCTCTGCAATATCTCGATCGCACATGGCTGCAATAGTCCCAACCATGGGAAAAGTAGCCTCATCAAAATGGTTGGACTCAACACGAAGTTTCTCCAAAGCCTCGCTGTCAAAGTTACTCATCTCCTCAGGTTTTTTGCCCCTTAAGGCCCAATAAGCACCATCCTTAAGTCCTGCGTTATACCCCACTTTGTCAGCAAACTCATTAATTTTTGCCAGCATATCAAGGCACTCATCACTACCACGTATCTTGTTAAAAGCCAACCCAATTCCATCAGAAATAAGCCACTTCCTCTCGGACACAAGACCGGCTACCCTTTGCTCAAGTTCCAAGAGACAGCTCTCAAAAGTTTGCCTGTAGTCTTTAAACTCAATAGAGACCCGCTTCGTCGTGGCAGACTGGATACGAAGCTCCTCCTGAGTGCCACCAAGCTCCTGAGCATATTTTTCCTTATCTTTCTTAGCCAACTCACACCGAGATTCAAGGGCAGCCTGTTGAGTTTTCAGCTCAGCAACTTGCTTTTTCAGATCATGAATCTCCTTGATACCTACAGCCAATAAATTTCAAATTAAGACAATTCAAGTAGTATAAACGATGATCACCAAATTGCATGAAAAAGATGTCAGGTACCTTCAGCCCAACGGCCGTGAATTTCAACAAAAGAAAAGAAGCCGTTCACAATAGCAGCACAACCTTCATTGGACAAATCTTTATTTCTCAAACCCTTGGCACGATAAAGTTCTGATGGCGTACGTGAGGCAAAAACATGAATTCCTTATAGGGATCAGGAGTCTCAAAAGTTGTGCCATTAGAAAGACCCCAGTCAGGCATGAACTTTTCTTGCAAATTAATATCTGCCTCGGCAGATAAGCCATCAGAACCAGAACCCTTTTCGTTCGAACCACCTGATGAATCATCCGAACGATCGTCAGAACTCGAAAATGAATCACGAGAAGAGTTGTCAGAGGAAGACCCAGAAGCCAAAATCTTCCCGGCCGCAGCTGGCCCTTTCCCCTTACGAGCCGCGGTCGGCGCTTTACCCTTGGAAGCCGCGGCCGATGCCCCAACCTTTGGAGCCACGGCCGGTGCTGTACTCTTGGAATCCGCGGCCGATGCCCCAACCTTTGGAGCCGCGGCCAACCCCATCGTTGCCCTGGGAGCCGCGGTCTCTAACGCTTTCCCCTTAGATGACGCGGAAGAGGCGGGCGACTTTAGTCCAGGAGCCCCCAAACCCTTTCTGGTCATTTTGATGCGCTTTGCTGACGGAGGTTTCTCGGCTGTGGTTGGGCTACCTCGTTTGCCAAACGACAATGTTAGGGGCTCTCCCGGTTGCACCACAAAATCGGCTGTTGTCTCCCAAATGGGCGAACTCCTATCGCGCAAAGGTTTAGAATGCTCGGTAACGTCCTGCGAAGCAGATAATTTCATTCGCTCAAGAAGACCCATCCCTGCATAGACAAAAAAAATTAAATATCTATACGTGTGTATATTTCGTCCGACTGTCTATTCTAATGCCGTGGCTACGAACCACCGCATTAGACTGGGGGGGACATGATAGGGTAACAACCCTTAACGATAACCCCCGAACCAGCAACAACCCGCGGACGCGGAACGTGAGGGCCACGGAAGCCCGACCGCAATTCGGAGGGCCATGAAAGCCCAGCCGTGGCACACACTTGGAGCCCGGGCTAACCGGGCCGCGGCTCCCCTTGTAGCACCATGTAAACCGGGCCGCGGCACTTCCTTTAAAAGCCATACGATTTGGGCCGCGGATCTTGAAGAAACACGCAAGCCCAGCCGCGGCACAAACACATAAACGGACTACAAGTTCTGACGAAACCATCGTAACGCAAGGAAAATAAGTGCTTGACACTTGGAAAGTTCAAAGTGTTAGAGAACACATTTACAAGCAAAGCCTCAATGAAGTGAACACCCATTGGTTGATCAACGAATGTTGTCAGGACAGAAGATAACAAAGTGAATAAAGACAAACTCTGACTGTGCTGAGGAACCCAGGAGCTCAAGGTCAACTATATGGACAAAAAGCATTAATGCTAAGTAGGAAACCCTTTACACTAAAAAGGTGAGGAATTTCTGCCCAAGGAAGTATAGAATCAGATCCTAGACTGACATACCTAGGATAACAAACCACTTGGGAAACAACCAAGACAAGCAAACACTATAAATAGAGGTCCTCAGATGTTAAGCAAACACACTGGAAAAACACACAACATATTCACAAGATATTCAGCCTAAGCTCATACTGTCCATCTCACAAGATCATATCAGAATCCAAGGTGGCGATTAAGCACTGCTTCTCGTATCTTAATCCCTCGATTAGGATCCGTGCAGCAACAATACTTTTGAAGCCTTTAGGAATGGAGGTGGTGCTGGTGTTGTAACAAAAAATGCACCAAACATAATGACTTGAGTTCTAGGCTTTCGAGAAACTAGTGTAAAATAAATAACATGGTTTACGCTAATAACATATGATTAGCATTTGCAGGAGCAGACAACTATTTCTATGCGAGTTCATTATGGGGAAAAACCCAACAATTAATTTAGATTATTCTTAAACATTGTTTCGCATCGTATAGATTTAATGGGAAAATACTATTATAATTAGATTACACTTATAAGTGTGTGTCCTTTTACATTACTTTTTGATCTTTTATATTTTTTAATTAAGATAGTTACAAACACAACTTATAATTAGATTACTTATTAAGTGTACCCCCTTTTCAATCATTTTCTTGGTTGACAAATTGGTATTTTGGCTTTTTAAGTATCACTTTCTTCATGTGCTGATCTCTTAAGACATACATAAATTAAAATAATACCTTTCATTTGTTTGCTATACTATACGCAAATTTTCTTAGGTATGAGATAATTAGCAAAAACCCAGCTATTATTAACCATCTTTAAAGGATCTTAGTATGTCTATGATTGTAAAAATGTGGGATGAAAGAATTTATACTGTTATATTAATAACTGTACTCTTGAGTGGGACTTACTGGGTATGTTTGTTTGTTTGTTTATATTGATAACTGTGATTTAAGGAATCTCTCTTGAGAGAGAGAGAGGAGCGAGACCTTTAATTCATTTGGCGATCATTGATTTAAAAGTTTATTTTCTTTGAAATATCACTTTTTTACCTGTATCTTTTGTAAATTTCAAGATGTACAGATTAATCAAAATATGACTCTTTTCAATTTCTACAAACTCTTTTAATAAGTTTGTGGTCAATAAGCAGTGATAACTGATAACTTGTCATTTGTCTAACATTTGATTTGGATAAAATAATCACATGGTTCATTCATGGTCAGACCATGGCCATGTATAAGTCGAGCTTCCGTGTCTTCATTTTTCTCTTTTTTAATAAAGTTAATTGTAACATGGTGCTATATATTGTCTATTGACATGTTCTATACATCAATTCTAGTCATATTAAACTTATTTTTGAAAATTTAATTCCTAGCTTCCGTTCAAGATAAGTTTTCTTTCAATACGTTTAGTTTTTATAAATTTAAATATCATTTTGATTACTTAGATCAAGTGTGTCGTTTAAAAGGATTTTCTTTTCATTTTTAAAAGAAATATTTTTACCAACCAATTAACTTAGAGATTATAAGAGCACATATCTTATCACGAGGACTATACTAATCATAGTTATCATATATAAGTTATCCTTCCTATGATAGGTACAATAGATAGATATCTCATTTGACTTGAAGACTACAAGATGTTTCTTGTTTGGTTTCAATGTTGTCCTCACATTTTTACTCAAAGCAACACCAAAAAAACACTTAATGTTTACTTTCATCTTAGAAGACATCTTTACACAATCACTATGTCAAATCTATATATTATTCAAAGTATCAATGATCTTTCCAGATCGCTCTCGAGCTCCAGACGTCATTACTTGATATCTTGTATTCTTGCTGAATAATTTGGTTGGCTTAAATCACTCTAATTTTTTTATTTTAAAGATCAGTCTTCACACTATCCCTTCCTGCTAATCAGGGAATGATTTTCTCCTCTCCTTTACCACTCCTAATTGTTATAAAATGTTTGTAGCTTTTGTTTTCAAAAGATATAGAATTTCTTGTCTAATTTGTCTGTCACACCCCAACCTTAACGGCGGAAACGTCGAGATGTGAGAGTTAAAATTGTTCATGCCACACAATGCTATTTGCAAGGTGTCAATATTATACATTTTTAAGGTTCATAACATACATTGAGTATAAGACATAAGATTCAAACAATCATAAATACAAAAGATTCCATAGCATCATGTAGCAGTATAAGTCATATTATTATTCTAGGTTCAATCCTAGATGTGATCAAGTTTTCAAGAGCACTTAAGCAGTAACAATTCCTGAAACACGTTAAAAATAAAGGGTCAACATAAACTTGGTGAGTTTTCCATAGTTTTCATACATAAATATATAAAAGATGGCAATTCATGTCATAGGCTAGTGAATAAAGTAACTAGGGATGTATGAACAAATGTAACAATCAAACCTTGACAGTTTACAAGATTACACGTTTACAAGATTATACGATTAGATAAGT
Source organism: Flaveria linearis (assembly GCA_024085815.1). Classification (NCBI taxonomy): domain Eukaryota; kingdom Viridiplantae; phylum Streptophyta; class Magnoliopsida; order Asterales; family Asteraceae; genus Flaveria; species Flaveria linearis. The sequence goes on along the minus strand of CM044001.1, from coordinate 96,358,608 downwards.
GTACTTGGATTAAACAAGCAGGCTTGTCAGACACATAGATCTATGACGTCGCCAGGCTAGCAATAGTTAATGATTGTACATATAATATTTATAACATGGTAATTACTAAAGTTCAACTAGCCACGACAAACAAGATGAATTGCCCAAGTGTTTACAAGATTCAAACGAGTTTACAAGTACAATGATCATAAGGTAACATGCTTCACCCCAAAGTGTAAAAATAAACAAAAAGGGGTATGAAAAAACTCACTTACTTTATGTTGACCCTTTATTTTTAACGTGTTTCAGGGCTTGTTACCGCTTAAGTGCTCTTGAAGACTTGATCACATCTAGGATTGGACCTAGAATAATAATATGACTTATACTGTTACTTGACATCCCGGCGGAAGCGTGAAGCGATTTTAGGGTGTGACTTGTTTGTTCAGAACGCAAATGATTATAAGGAATTAAATCACAATAATATTAATACATAAAACACATAACTTGATTAGTTAGGATTACATCATTACATATAATGTCAAAATTTGATATAATCCTTATTACAACTTTTATTTAACTAAACATCTTCAAATGCGATGGAAATGCGCGTCCACCACAAGACTGCCATCGTATATGTTGACAGTTAGATTTACACAGACCCTTCCCACAACTTCACCCCAGCCGTTGTATACATCAAAAGAGAAGTCTACATTGTTAGTCATTTTCACCTGAAAAAACATACTCAAACAGTCAACGTAAAGTTGGTGAGATCATAGGTTTATTTCCAGACAAAATATTTTATTGATACACCAATTACAACCAAACCTGCTCACATATAATTCATACTGTCACGAAACAATTCATAAAATCAGATAATATTGCATCACAACACTCATTCTGTTGGTGCAGTAAATATTTAACTAGCATCATAACACTCATTCTATTAGTGCAAAATATTCTTCTAAGTAGCGCTACTAATATTATCAGATGGTTCCTCATTCGAATTAATGGTTGTATCACAAATGACTGTACATCTCAAAATAATTTCAAAAATAATGCATCGACATAACCAGTATGCTTTCCCCCCCCCCAAAACATTACAAATACCAAAATGGGGCTATGAGTCTCACCTGTTTCCCAAAATGTAACCTATAAAAACAATTCATAAGTTAGATAAAATTTCTTTTAAATTTTTAGAACCTCAGATATAACCAATTATTAAAAATTTAGCTGTAATATAATCAGATAATATTACCATAAAATTCTCAATTTTTATTTTACTATATATAAATTGTTATAATTATTCCAAATTCACTATAAATCACCAAAAATAGCTAATATTATCCACAAATTCTCAAAATTTTACAAAAATATTACTTCAACAGCTTATATCATCCCATAAATTTTTTGATGTCCAAGTCACAACATATTTATTTCTGTAAATCTTACAATATTACCAAAATTCATTAAAAATATCTATATAACTCTAAAAATTATTAAATTTACACTATCTGTTGAATTTGATTTATAATGGCTTCATTGAAGTTTTCATGATTTATGGTATTGATTAATTATTTATTTTGATTTTTCATTTACAGATCACTTAAAATTCAATTTTCAATCAAAATAAGGAAATAAAATACAAAATAATTCTTGGAGATTTTATATCTCAAAATATTCATTCTGTGATTTTCCCAGAATTTTCCCGAATTTATTTGTATTTTTGAGTGTTTTCTTTATTTTAAATAATTTATATAAATTATTTTACTTATTATATTTTTACTAAAATTTACAGAATGATAAGTCAATATTTTTTCTAAAAATTTTCCAATGTCTATTCCCACAATCATGATTTTTCTAATATTTTTGCTTATTTTACTTAATATTATAAGATTTATTTTAAAATTTTCAAAAGCTTTTATTTATGTCACAAACTTTTGAATTTTAACATCTCATCCTTGTGACTTGATGAGAAATAAGAATTTCAAGGTGTTTTAAGGTTAGTCTTGGTGTATTTTTACCAAGACTTAGTTATATAGGTGTTTATAACACATATGTAATATTGATTTTTAAAACATATAGAAGAATACTACAACCTTGTGAATGATGAGAATGATGACCTTGATGATGTTGTTTAAGAACCGAGGCAATTAGTCCACGATCGAGTGGTATGTGGAGGTGGTGGTGGTGTTTATCTGAGAGGTGAAAAGGAGTGGAGTTGGTCACGGTTGGAGGTTTGGATAGGGAGAATCAAGAAAGGGTGTAGGAGATGGTGATGTTTATACGAGTTGTTGTGGGGTGACCATAGGATTAGGAGTGGCGATGATGATGTTTGTTATAAGGTGACAAGAGTTTTGAAAGAGAATGGTGGTGGTGTACAAAGGAACTCGAGAGCTAGAGAAACAAGGTGGTGATAGGTTATTTTGTGTTTGAAATGACAGAGAGTATGGGGATATAAGGGCCTTCGGCCGATTGCCATTAATGGCATGATCATGAGGTCTACTGTTAGCTTTGATGAGTAACCTATCCTAGGTTTGCTAGGTGTCAAGCAAAGGTTCACATGGTGATGGATAGGTGGCGATAGTATGGAGGTGGTGAGTGTTCGGCTGCCTTAGGTGGCGAAGAAAGATCCTAAGGACTCTCTTAGTCATCAAGCCAATGTTTAAGCAAAAGTTTAGTCGGGTTATATTGCCCTAAAGAACCGGGTTTGTAGTTTTAGTGTTTAGGTGTTTTTAGATTTGCTTAGTTTTGTTTTGATGTCAAGATATTTTTGATGTTAAATTGTGTTGTGATGTTTGGTTGGGTTTGGTTAAACTTTAGCTTACTACATATGTATTTTTAGATGTCATACTTTTTAGATACATATACATTATACATTACCTATGCATGCATGGTACCATATTAATCTTATATATATATCTAATGAATGTTGTTACTAATGTTTATATATATATCTATACATGCATGCATACGTAAAATTCCATATATATACATGCATGCAAACATGCATACGTAAAATATATACTTGACATGCATATGGCATAATAATATAATTTATTAAATAATATTCATAAGATGTTAGTCGTAATATAAAATTTAAAATATAAAATTGTTTATCTATTTTTAGGGTTGTCACATTCTCCCCCTGTTAAAAGAATTTCGTCCCGTGATTCCTTGGAGTGTGATTTCTTAAATGTTAGAAGAACTTTATCTGATCATTACCTCTGAATGAGTGGGGGTATTTATTCTTGATCTCATCTTCTCTTTCCCATGTGTTTTCTAGTCCTCTCTTTGCATTCCATTTAACTTTTACTATAGGAATTCTATTCTTTCTTAATCTTTTTACTTCTTTGTCTATAATGGCTACTGGTTCTTCCACAAAATGAAGTTTCTTATCTATTTTGACTTCTTGAATTGGTATCTTTAAAGTCTCATCTGTTAGACATTTCTTGAGGTTGGATACATGAAATGTGTTATGCACTTCACTTAATTCTTGAGGTAATTCCAATTTATATGCTATAGGACCAATCTTGTCAATGATTTTAAATGGACCAACATACCTAGGGTTTAACTTACTTGGTTTTTCAAATCGAAAAATTCCTTTTGGGGGAGATACCTTTAGATAAACCCTGTCTCCAATTTGAAATTCCAATGGTTTCCTTTGTTTGTTTGCATAACTTTTCTGTCGATCACGAGCTGCTTTCAATCTATTTTTAATATCAGTGACCTTGTCCGTGGTTTCTTGGATTAATTCAGGACCTGTAAGTTGTCTATCACCTATTTCATTCCAACACAAGGGTGATCTACACTTTCTTTCGTACAAAGCTTCAAATGGAGCTAACCCAATACTAGAGTGATAACTGTTATTGTATGAAAATTCTATTAATGGTAAGTGGCTATCCCAATTTCCACCAAAATCTATAGCACAAGCTCTTAACATATCTTCTAGTGTTTGTATTGTTCTTTTGCTTTGTCCATCAGTTTGTGGATGATAGGTTGTACTTAAGTTCACTTAGGTTCCTAAGGCTTTTTGTAATGTCTGCCAAAATCTGGAAGTAAATCTACTGTCTCTATCTGATATGATGGATACAGGTATTCCATGTCTAGACACAATTTCTTTTATGTAAATTCTTGCTAGTCTTTCTATCTTATAATCTTCTCGTATAGGTAAGAAATGAGCTGACTTAGTCAATCTATCTACTATAACCCAAATTGTGTCGTATCCATTTCTGGTTCTTGGTAGTTTGGTTATGAAGTCCATTGTAATCTGATCCCATTTCCATTCTGGAATTTCTGGTTACTGTAGGTATCCTGAAGGTTTTTTATATTCAGTTTTTACTCTTGAACAGATATCACATTGTTCCACGAATTCTCCGACTGATCTTTTCATGCATGGCCACCAGTATTGGCTTTTTAAATCCTTGTACATTTTATTATTTCCTGGATGTACAGAATATTTTGACTTATGTACTTCTTGTAGGACAATTGTTCTAATCACGTTATTGTCAGGTACCCAAATTCTCCCTTTAAATATCAGAATTCCATCTTTTTCTTCGTTCATATCTTTTAGTTGTCCCTTCAGTTTCAACATATCCTCTTATTGAGCTTCCCAAATTTGTTTTAACAAATCTGAATGTAATTCTATTCTCATAGCACGTACTCGTAATGGCTTAACCTTTTCTTTTCTACTTAAAGCATCGACAACTACATTTGCTTTACCAGGATGATACTTAATTTCACAGTCATAATCACTTAGTAGTTCTACCCATCTTCTCTGCCTCATATTCAACATTTTTGATCAAAGATATGTTGCAGACTTTTATGATCCGTATATATTATACACTTAGTCCCATGCAGATAATGTCTTCAAATTTTTAATGCAAACACTACTGCTCCTAATTCTAGATCTTGAGTGGTATAGTTCTTTTCACTACCCCTAAGTTGTCCGGATTCATATGCAATTACTTTGTCTTTTTGCATTAAAACATCTCCAAAACCTTGACATGATGCATCACAATAAACTATAAAATTATCTGTCCCTTCTGGCAAAGCTAAAACGAGTGCACTACACAACTTATTTTTGAGGAGTTCAAAAGCTTCATTTTGTTTTTCTTCCCATACATACCTTTTATCTTTCTGGGTTAATTTTGTCAAAGGTTGAGCTATTCTTGAGAAATTTTCTATAAATCTCCTGTAATATCCTGCTAAACCTAAGAATTGTCATATTTCAGTTGATGTTTTTGGAACTTCCCATTTCTTGACTGCTTCAATCTTTGAATCCCATTCTGATTAACTATGTGTCCTAGGTTTTGTACTTCTCTTTTCCAAAATTCACATTTTGAGAATTTTGCATACAACTTTTCCTTTCGTAGTAATTCCAAGGTTAACATCAGGTGTTGTTCATGGTCTTCCTTATTTTTAGAGTAAATCAGAATGTCATCTATGAAGACTATAACGAATTTATCTAAATAGGGTTTGTACACTCTATTCATTAAATCCATAAACACTGCTAGAGCATTGGTTAATCCAAATGGCATTACAAGAAATATATAGTGTCCGTACCTAGTCCTGAATGCAGTTTTTGATATATCGTCATCTTGTACTCTTAACTGATGATATCCAGATCTTAAATCTATTTTAGAAAAATAACTAGATCCTTGTAATTGATCAAATAAATCATCTATCCTAGGGAGATGATATCTATTCTTTATAGTAACTTTATTGAGTTCTCTATAATCAATACAAATCCTAAAAGTTCCATCTTTCTTTTTGACAAACAGAACCGGTGCTCCCCAAGGTGATACACTAGGATGTATAAATCCCTTCTCTAATAGTTCTTGTAATTGGGTCATGAGTTCCTTCATTTCAGTTGGTGCTAAACGATATGGTGCTTTAGTAATAGGGGTTGTTCCTGGCATTAATTCTATTTTAAACTCTACTTGACGAGGGGGTGGTAATCCAGGTAATTTATCAGGAAAAACATTAGAGTATTCATTAATAATAGGAACACTTTCCAAATTCCCTTTATCAAGCTTTGCATCAACTATATAAGCTAAGAAAGCTAAACATTTCTTATTTAAGCATTTTTGTGCTTTCTCGCAGGAAATTAGTTTCATAATACCATGTAGTCTGTCACCGTATACATAGAGATTTTTATTTTCCTTAATCAAAGGAATTTTTATCATTTTCCTATCACATATAAATTCAGCATGGTTTTTATTTAACCAATCCATACCTACTATAATATCAAATCCTCCTAATTTAATAGGAATCAGATCTATATCAAAACAATATTCATCTAAATTCAAAATACAGTTAGGAATAATTTCACCAGCTTCTATTACTTTACCATCAGCTAATTCTATCACATATTTATGTCTTAGTTTCTCAGAGGTTAAACTAAGTGATGGTTTAAAGGTATTTGAAATAAAACTACGAGTTGCTCATGTGTCAAATAATACTTTTGCGTACTGGTTGTTGATAAGGAACGTACCCGTTACCACTTCTGGTTCATGATGATCTTCTTCAGCTTGTATTACAAAAGCTCTTACACGGGGGTTGTTTTGGTTAACTGGAGCCTTGCCTTTCCGTTGTGGACATTCATTACGAAAATGGTTCTCGTTTCCACATTGAAAGCAAACTGGTTAGGGTTAGTGGGATTCTTGCAATCTCAGGACATGTGTCATTTCTTCTTGCAATTATAACAAACCACTGTCATACAATTTCTTGAATAATATCTTTGGCAGATATTGCACTGTGGTTGTCTATCCATTTTCTTTCCCTGAGTTGTTCCTAAGAAATTTCTTTGTGGAGGTCGAGTTATTCTTTTCTGAGGGTTTTCTCCATTCTCCTTCCTGTGTGGTTTTCATTCCACTTTCTTTTCTCTCCTATTTTTGGATTGCTTAATGATCCATTTCTGATCATTTCATCTGTCAAACTTCCTGACAGGATTACTGCTTCCTAAAAAGTTTTGGTCCTTGCGGATTTTACTAATCCTCTTATTTATGGTACTAGTCCCCAAATATATCTTCCTATCCTTTTTGATTCAGGGGTTGTCAAATATGGTACTAACCTGGACAGTTTATTATACCCGTCGGTATATTCCCGGTGTCCAGCTCCTTTCATTTCTAGAGCCAAAAATTCAGCCTCTAATTTCTCTATTTCATTATAAGGACAATATTTTTCTATCACTAGATTTCTAAAATCTTCCCAACTTATCTTATTCATAATATGCCTACCTTTAGTGTGTACGTCCATTTTCCACCAGGATTGTGCCTCTCCTTTCAGTGAATGCGAAGCAAACAGTGTCTTGTAATTTTCAGCATAGTTACTAATTTCCAAGACTGCTTCCATTTCATCTAACCATCGTAAAGCTTGCACAGCTCCTCCTTTTCCATCAAATTCCCGGGGTCTGCAGGACATAAAGGTCTTGTAAGAGCATCCTTTCGAGACTCCATTCAGGATGTCTTCTTCCTGTCGTTCTTCTGAATTAATATTTTTAGGCCTTTCCTGTGGGTGTGAGGTGGTTCCAAAGTTCAGATTTTGTTGTAGTTGGGTTATCAGGGTAGGTAAGGTAGCTTCTATTTGTTGGGCTACTATTTGAGAAATTCTATCATTTTCATTTGTGTCAGTATTCACAGGTGTTTCTTCCCCAAGTCGGGTTCTAGGTCGTCCCACTCGAGCTGTTCTTCATATAGGCTGAGTGTTTTTTTTTGGCGGCATGCTTCACTGTAGTGAATTATAATATTAGTATCATAAATAGACATTTTAACACAAATTTGTTTAGCACATAACAGATAAACATTTCAACACAAAAATATATAATTATATTATTAAGTTCTTATTCCTTTATTCTGACAAGTTAGACTATAGCTTTCTAGTTCTAGCGAATCCATTCCCATATCTTTGTGAAGATATTTTTCTTAGGTATTTTGAGTTTCTTGATATCCTTCTGGATTCTCCGGATCCCTAGTTGTATTTTCTTGAGTTTCCTAAGAGTCCGCTGAGCTGTCTTCACTTGGTTAAACTTTTATCTTTTAGTAATCTTACCTTCGTTCCCGGAGGAATCAGAATTTTGTATTTCTATATCCTCAGCTTGCTTAGTCACAAATCTGTTTCCACGTCATATCTTTTTCCTAGGGGTCTTATGTAACATCCTAGGGAAATCCCAATGTGACGCGTTTTAAACCCGTGAGGCTTCGGTGCCTGCAAATACTCCCACAGGGGAGGGCTATTACTCATCCCACATCGGTTGGGGAGGCGAACGAAAGCTTCTTTATAAGGGGCTGGATACCTTCCCCAATGTGACGCGTTTAAATCCTTGAGCCTGTGGGCAAAGAGGACAGTATCCCACCGCTGTGCGACTCTGATGTACACTTCGATGGGTGGTGATGGACACATGCCTGCAAATACTCCCACAAGGGGAGGGCTATTACTCATCTCACCCAACGGGACGCGTTTTAAACCCGTGAGGCTTCGGCCAAAGCGGACAATATCACATTGCGATTTCCCTGGGATGTTACAGTTGGTATCAGAGCCAGGGCCGGGCCGATGTGCCAGCGAGGACGCTGGTCTCACTTCGGTGGGTGGATGGACACATGCCTGCAAATACTCCCACAGGGGAGGGCTATTACTCATCCCACATCGGTTGGGGAGGCGAACGAAAGCTTCTTTATAAGGGGCTGGATACCTTCCCCAATGGGACGCGTTTAAAGCCTTGAGCCTGTGGGCAAAGAGGACAGTATCCCACCGCTGTGCGACTCTGATGTACACTTCGGTGGGTGGTGATGGACACATGCCTGCAAATACTCCCACAAGGGGAGGGCTATTACTCATCTCACCCAACGGGACGCGTTTTAAACCCGTGAGGCTTCGGCCAAAGCGGACAATATCATATTGCGATTTCCCTGGGATGTTACATCTTAATTGTATATCCTCCAATGTGTACTGGTGCACGTCAAACATAAAATTTTGGCTCATTTTCAACTTCAAGTTGAGGGATTTCCATAGCTTGTTGGGGTTCTGGTTCAGGTGTTATTTCCTTAAAGTTGCTATGGTCTTAGCTTTCGGAAGGATCAGTCTCATTGTAGTAACTATCTGAATTCATAACTGCAAAAATTTCTTTATAATTTTTCACAAAATGGTTAGTCACATATTTTTATTATAATTATTAAAGTTAAGTATAGAATCATAGAAAATCATATGGCACAAATATATATATTTACCATTATTTGAGCTTATGGTTATAGTCTAGGTATTTTTATAGTACCTAATTCTCTATAACAAATGGCTCTGATACCAACCTGTCACATCCCGGCGGAAGCGTGAAGCTATTTTGGGGTGTGACTTGTTTGTTCAGATTATATATATATATATATATATATATATATATATATATATGTATATATATATATATATAAAACACATAACTTGATTATATATATATATATATATATATATCATAAGTTAGGATTACATCATTACATATAAAGTCAAAATTTGATATAATCCTTATTACAACTTTTATTTAACTAAACATCTTCAAATGCGATGGAAATGCGCGTCCACCACAACACTGCCATCGTATATATTGACGGTTAGATTTACACAGACCCTTCCCACGACTTCACACCAGCCGTTGTATACATCAAAAGAGAAGTCTACATTGTTAGTCATTTTCACCTGAAAAAGCATACTCAAACAGTCAACGTAAAGTTGGTGATATCATAGGTTTATTTCCAGATAAAATATTTTATTCATGCACCAATTACAACCAAACCTGCTCACATATAATTCATACTGTCACGAAACAATTCACAAAATCAGATAATATTGCATCACAACACTCATTCTATTGGCGCAGGAAATATTTAATTAGCATCACAACACTCATTCTGTTAGTGCAAAATATTCTCTTAAGTAGTGCTACTAATATTATCAGACGGTTCCTCATTCGAATTAATGGTTGTATCACAAATGACAGTACATCTCAAAATAATTTCAAATATAATGCATCAACATAACCAAATGGGGTTATGAGTCTCACATGTTTCCCAAATGTAACCTATAAAAATAATTTATAAGTTAGATAAAATTTCTTTAAAATTTTTAGAGCCTCAGATATAACCAACTCTTAAAAATTTAGCTGTAATATAATTAGATAATATTACCGTAAAATTCTCAATTATTATTTTACTATATATAAATTGTTATAATTATTCCAAATTCACTATAAATCACCAAAAATAGCTACTGTTATCCAAAAATTCCCAAAATTTTACAGAATATCACATCAACGGTTTGTATCATCCCATAAATTTTCTGATATCCAAGTCACAACAGATTTATTTCTGAAAATCTACAATAAAATTCATTAAAAATACCTATATAACTCCAAAAATTATGAAATTTACACCATCTGTTGAATGTGATTTATAATGGCTTAATTGAATTTTCCATGATTTATGATATTGATTAAGTATTTATTTTGATTTTTATTTTACATATCACTTAAAAATTCATTTTTCAATCAAAATAAGGAAATAAAATACAAAATAATTCCTGGATAATTTATATCTCAAAATATTTACTCTGTCATTTTCCCAGAATTTTCCCAAATTTATTTGTATTTTTGAGTATTTTCTTTATTTTTAAATAATTTATCTAAATTATTTTACTTATTATATTTTTACTAAAAATTTACAGAATGATAAGTCAATATTTTTTCTAAAAAATTTCCAATGTTTATTCCCATAATCACGATTTTTCAAATATTTTTGCTTATTTTACTTAATATTATAAGATTTATTTTAAAAATTTCCAAAGCTTTTATTTATGTCACAAACTTCTGAATTTGAACATCTCATCCTTGTGACTTGATGAAAAATAAGAATTTCAAGGTGTTTTAAGGTTAGTCTTGGTGTATTTTTACCAAGACTTAGTTATATAGGTGTTTATAACACATATGTAATATTGATTTTTAAAACATATAGAAGAATATTACAACCTTGTGAATGATGAGAATGATGACCTTGATGATGCTGTTTAAGAACCGAGGCAATTAGTCCACGATCGAATGGTATGTGGTGGTGGTGGTGGTGTTTATCCGAGAGGTGAAAAGGAGTGGAGTTGGTCACGGTTGGATGTTTGGATAGGGAGAATCAAGAGAGGGTGTAGGAGATGGTGATGTTTATACGAGTTGTTATGGGGTGGCCGTAGGATTAGGAGTGGCGATGATGATGGTTGTTATAAGGTGACCGAGAGTTTTGAAAGAGAATGGTGGTGGTGTACAAAGGAACTCGAGAGCTAGAGAAACAAGGTGGTGATAGGTTATTTTGTGTTTGAAATGACCCAGAGTATGGGGATATAAGGGCCTTCGGCCAATTGCCATCAATGGCATGATCATGAGGTCTACTGTTAGCTTTGATGAGTAACCTATCCTAGGTTTGCTAGGTGTCAAGCAAAGGTTCATATGGTGATGGATAGGTGGCGATAGTATGGAGGTGGTGAGTGTTCGGCTGGCTTAGGTGGCGAAGAAAGATGCTAAGGAATCTCTTAGTCATTAAGCCAATGTTTAAGCAAAAGTTTAGTCGGGTTATATTGGCCTAAAGAACCGGGTTTGTAGTTTTAGTGTTTAGGTGTTTTAGATGTGCTTAGTTTTGTTTTGATGTCAAGATATTTTTGATGTTAAGTTGTGTTGCGATGTTTGGTTGGGTTTGGTTAAACTTTAGCTTACTACATATGTATTTGTAGATGTCATAGTTTTTAGATACATATACATTATACATTACCTATGCATGCATAGTACCATATTAATCTTATATATATCTAATGAATGTTATTACTAAAGTTTATATATATATCTATACATGCATACATACATAAAATTCCATATATATACATGCATGCAAACATGCATACGTAAAATATATACTTGACATGCATATGGCATAATAATATAATTTATTAAATAATATTCATAAGATGTTAGTCGTAATATAAAATTTAAAATATAAAATTGTCTATCTATTTTTAGGGTTGTCACAATGACGCTATGGAATCTTTTGTATTTATGATTGTTTGAATCTTATGTCTTATACTCAATGTATGTTATGAACCTTGAAAATGTATAATATTGACACTTTGCAAATAGCGTTGTGTGGCATGAACAATCTTAACCCTCACATCTCGACGTTTTCGTCGTTAAGGTTGGGTGTGACAGATTGGTATTAGAGCCCACAACTATAGGGATTTAGGTTATTATAAATGGTGACCTAGACTATAGTTTATGTATTAACCTTATAGAATAATATTTATATTCTGGAAAATACATATATGGTTTGCATGCTACGTAATGTTATGCATTCTTATGTGCAACTTGATGTCTTAGCATAGGATTGCCTTGTAAATACTTAAATTTTGTTACTTGTCTTCCTAGACTTATCCTTGACTCTTTGGTTCTCCCCGACAAATGAAACTTTCCTAAACTTATTCTCGATGACATGTGGAATATACATTTGTTATCGTGGGTTTAATTCCTTAGACTCTATGTCTAATCTATGAAAATCTCATCAAGGTTTTGATTTCATGAACCTAAGAAATTTGTGTGACACATAGACACCTGTATTCTGGATTTCCTGGCAAAAGGCCTTCGGACTAAGGCAAGCATATCGTATAAATCTCATTGCGAGACCAGTTATGCTTACCTGGGGATTTTTAGGATGAGGGATAAACTATAGTCAACGTACACAAGTTTCTAAGACAAATGGGTCAATTTACCTTGACGTGTCAACGATTACAAATGGTAATGCGTTACCAAATGGAACCATCCGGTTTATATTTAAAATTATCAAAAATCCTTGATTCCTTGGACTGGTTTATCACTGAAACTCTAATATCTTCTCATTCCTATCTTACAGAATGTTCCCGTTGATATTGAACTCGTTTTACTCCTCAATATGTTTAAACATCGTTATACGTTGTGTGCCTCATGTAACTATCTTTTTACCTTGACCAACATGTACATGGATCTTAATATATTTAAAGATATTAGGCATCTAAACCGAATGGTTTTCTTATGGTTTTCAATTCTCCTTAAAGTGTGTCCCATAACTGAAATCATGAAATGCTGACAAGTGGAATACCTGCATCTCAGGATACTTTGTCTAGGCAAGGTATACACATAAATCTGATTCGACCATTGGATCCATTTATCCGACCTGGAACTCATGAGATGAGTGTACGCTTATAGGTGCGTGTGTCTTCAGTAAAATTATGGTTGACGTAACACTTTGAGAAGTCAATGCATTTCCCTTTTATTTCGAACCGAACGTCTACATCTCATTGTTGTATTGAATCATTTCTGTCATCGACCTTGTTTTCCTAATTTAAACCATTCAAGATTTGAGAACTTATCACAATTAACTATGTTACCCTGAACTTTAACCTTAATCCTAGCAAGCATGACTTTCTTTTCCTGTTAATGTTACATTGATGTAATTTGAAGTTTCTGAATTTCTAGCCGATATTCTCTTCGTTTGCTAAGTCGACCTTTGTAAAATCATTTAACCGTTTTGCACCGTAGGCAATGCAAGAGTCTGCAAGTCAACTTATGACTAAGCACACTCATGTCTCCTAAATGAACCTATCTCATCAAAACAGGGGTGAATCCTTCACTTTGGTAATGATTTTCCATTCGTCACTATTGTTCTTAAGGAGTTTCATCATCAAGATAGGAGTGAATTCCTTACCTTGATGCTAATTTCTTCTTCTTGTTCTTGTGAATTCGTATCTTACCAATGGAAGTACCTCCTTAAAATAGGAGTGAATTTCGTACCTCGATGATGGTCTTTAACTTTTTTATTGGGTGTTTATGAAATTTCATCCTCTGGATCGGGGTGATTTTCTTATCTTGTGGACATGTTTCACTCATTCTTCTCTTGAACTCGTATTCCACGAATGAAATGACCTCACCAAAATAGAATTGAATCCCGTACTTTGGTGACAAATGTCAATTCTCGATTGTTTCCTTGTTATTATGAAATTCAATCATCAAGATAGGCGTGAAATCCATACCTTGATGATAATTTCATCCGTTTAGAAATTTTATGGATGGTATTTTCCTCAAATGAAATGATCTCATCAAAGTAGGAGTGAATTATGCACTTTGATGAAGCTTTTCATTTTGCTATATTTTGTTTCTATAAAACTTCACCGTTAAGATAGTAGCGATTATCCTTACCTTAATGGTAAGTTACCTCATTTTATTCTTGAGGATTCTTAATAATGAGTTAGGATCAATCTCCCGCTTGGTAGTTAAGAGTCATACTTTGGGAAAAACACCACCAAGCTAGGAGTGATAACCACATCTTGGTGACTATTCCCATTCCTTGATCTCAGACTTACCAAGGTTTTAAGACTTCAAATGACAGGAAACATGTAATAACTTGAAGGGTGAACACTGTTATCTGACATATCGACGATAGTGTTCTAACCAGTCAAGATAAAGCATGATTCTTGAACGCAAAAGAGGTCTTTGTCATCTTAGGGTAATCTTAGTTCCAATCCTGGAACATTTAAATTTTAAATCGATTTCTTTTCTCACGCTGTTATGTTTCAATTTGTCGTTTGATCTAGCTTTATGGAACCTTTTACTTATTACCTATCGATTTCTCTTCGGGTTATCATCAACACTTAATTGCACGATGATAACACTCCTAAAACGATCTTTCGTACAAGATAAAGTCATTATAAATCTATGTCATGTTTTTCTGGTTATACAAATGTACCGTTATAGTCATGGGTATGATGAATCTCGTGTGCAAGCCGTACTGGGAAAGGTAATTATGATTGTCTTTATCATCGATATTCTGAATTATTTAAATTCTGATCCGATCATGAACGACACCTTTGTTTCATTCTTTACCCATAATTAAGAATTCAATTCCCATTATTTTGGATAATCTTTGAACTCCTAATCTTGAAATCTCTAAACCTATATCTTGATTACGACTCACAAGACTTGTTATTACATTCATTCCGATGTAGACAAAACGGATCATGAATTTCCGTAATTGGTATTCGTGGTTTGGCATAAGGGAAAAGTGGACATAGTTTGGTGTATGTTTAAATTGCCTCGTATTTCTTGATGTCATAATAACATTTGGTGCATTATTGACTGATTGACTAGCTTCGCGCATTTCATAATGACTCATGTGAGATAACGAGTCAAGAAATTGACTCGTACCTACCTCAAATAGTCGGTTATCGTGGTGTGCCGTTAAACATCGATCGTTAATTTTGATGATCGATTCACCGTCTGTTACCAGCAATGTCTCTAATCATCTTTGGAACCCAGTTTAAAATCTCAGCTTATCGTATTATTCTTAATCTGACGGTTTGACCGAAGGAACAATATATATTTACAAGATATGCGTTAAGCTTGTGTCATTTTATATAGTGGCACTTGGGATTCTTAAATTCCGTCGACAACCTTACATACAATTACGGACTTTTTTTTATTGGCTTCATGATATCACCTTATTACATAATTTCATTCCAGATGTTTGAGAGTAGTGAGAAAGTGACTTACAAGTCTAAGATATCTCAGGAACTCATCATTGTATTCCAACGTTTCATGTGTCAAATCACAAAGAGTTATTTTCTCAATGATAACTTTCACGTATCCACTAGAAGAGTTTAAATTTGCATGCATCGTGTCAAGAACCCTGTAAAATTCCATAATTCACAAAGTGAAGCATCTCACCCGTAATCAAATGCTAATCACAGTCCGTTAGTACCCTTATCTTTCATCATATGTCTCCTGTTCGTTTAAGTTTCATTCTTAATTTCGGGATGAAATTCTTAAAAGTTGGGGAAACTGTAACATCTCGTATTTTCCGTTAATTGAAAATTAACGTCATTAATTCTTGTAAGGACCATTGTTGGCAATTATGAAATTTATGGATTATTCATGCTTATTTCTTTTTTGTTTTTATTATTTTTTTAATATATATAAAAGTAATAATCAAACTAATAATTATAATAATAATAACACTACTAAAAAATAATAACAATAATAATAACTAAGATAATGGTAATAATAGTAATAATAGTCTTATAACAATTTATAAAGTTAATAAACTTAAAAAGTGTTTAAAACTTAAAGTAATTAAGTTAAGAGGGTTGTTTGTCAAATTATAAACTTCAAATGAAGGTTTAAGCAAAAAATGTTAACAAAAGAAACTGCGGGGACCAAAAATGTAAATTAACAAAATATAAACCTTCCCCCCCTTTCACCCCCGGTTTTCCGGCGAGGGGGCTCCGGCTGTAACATCGCGTATTTTCGTTAAATACAAGTTAACTTTGGACTTTCACGTTATTTTCGAAACTTTGGAGATTTATTATACTGGGTGATTAACAAATTAATAATAATAACATTATAAGCGTTATAATGTTTGCTTATTATTATAAAAATTTAAGGTGATAATAATCTTAAATAAAATAATAATTATAAATAAAATAATAATTATTATTACTATAATAATAATAAAATTTACAATATTAATAATAATAATATGGTAATAATAATATTAATAATAATGATAATGATAATAATATTAATAATAATAGTCTAAGTTTTACAACTTTAGCTTGTAATTAATAAAAATTTACATGAAATAATAACCATCTAAATCTTCAGGGGGTTAAACTGTAAATTAGTTAAAACTAAAACAAAACTTTGGATTTCAGTTGTTAACTGTTAAAAACCTCAGGGACCATTTGTGTAAAATTCAAAAAAAACACCCAACCCCACCCCCCATTCTCCCCCGATTTTGCTCCCCGAATTCTCGGCCGAAAATCCTCCACTTTCGAGCACTAAATCTCCATAATAATAGAATTAACCGAAAGTGAACAATCATATACCTATATCTAATCTAACTCAGCTCTCAATTTCACTTGAAAAATCGCACAAATCCACATTCGAACACCCTCTTAATCGCGGACCTGCAACTCCATTGAAACCCAACCTCCGATTGATTGTAACTTAAATTGACAAGGGGCTTTGCTTCCAGATCATCTTTCGAAGTTTCCCTCGAGTTTAATTTGATTATCATTGTCGTTTGGATAGCAAACAAGTAATACGTGGTCGCGATCGGCTCGTGTACTTGTTCTCCATCAAAATCTCACCAATTCGGGTAATTACACACACCCACACACTCGTCTTTACATGAGAAATGAAAGCCTCATGATTGCAGATGCTTTCAAAATCGAATTGAACCTCAATTTGGATGAAATTCGAATTAGGGTTCGTGGGTATTTGAGGGTGTTCAATTGATTCGAGTTAAAACAATTAGGAACTGGCTTATTTGGGGGAAATCATGTGATACAATATTCAATCATGATATTCTATTGTTATTTCATTCTAAATTCAATTCAAGACAGGTTATGTTATTACTTGCAACTATGTGAACATACTATGATAAACTGGATGACAGTAAGAAACCTAATACAATCAATCAATCAATCCTGGTATCAATGGTAGATCTACTGGTTTGGATAACTCATCCCATATGAATAGTCGAGTGGTGATTGTGCCAGAGGCAAATAGTCAATCTATGGTGTATGTGTGCAAGTCTATTATATGCAAAGTGTCAAGTCAAGGGGTTTATATTGTGTCGGTTTATCTATATGCTCCGCTATTGCATTATAAGTCTTAACATTACCTTGTAAATTGGATTATTCTCAATCAAACAATCAATCTATATGTATATTCAAAACTGTGTTTACTCACAGGCTAATTTTTAGCTGACTCGTTACTTTTCACATGATTTCAGGTTAAGCAAGTTAGCGGACTTCTACATGCTCATTTAAGACCCAGACTTAGTCAAAATAAAAGACAATTACTATTTGTGATTTCAACATTTGTGATTTCAACTGTTGTAATTGTATATGTTAAACTCATGCTATCTTGTAATCTGATTTTAATATTATTTTCACTATTAGACGACCATGTGTTATGAACAATCAACCATTCCCTCGTCCGCTCCGATGATTCCGCCGTCGGTCGGGGTGTGACACCGGCCACCTCCGGCCGCGACTCCGGCCAGTCTAAAACACATGTAACCGATCGAGAATTGACCCCAAACCATTCCAAATCTTTTCGTGTACCTGTTTCAACCTTGAATGCATGGATTAATTGTGTCTAAAACACCGGTTACAACCCAAACCATCCCATAACCTACGCCCTTAATCATATAGTCATTCGGGCATTAAACACTAATAATAATTCATTTAATTCAACACAATCGATCGTCTATCTATCCCTGATCGAATACACCTCTCAATTTTATTCGAATCACACAAACAACATATTCGATCATCATCTTCATTACGAGACGTGCAACTTAGTCATTGTCCACCTCCGGAGTATCTTCTAATAAATTGATAAAAGGCTATCGTCCCTCATCACCCCTCGAATCTTTATCATTCATTAATTAGACCATATCAACATTGATAATACGGATTCGGACTATCCATCAGTCGCAGCTATCGTTCATATAGTTCATCATCAATTCAAACTTAATCAAGTAAGTTAATCACATAATCACACTCGATTTCACATAGGGAATCAAAGCCCCATGTTTATTCCAGTAAACATGGTCGAATTAGGGTTGAATTTGATCAAAGATGAATCTAGGGGTTCATCGATTTGGGACTTCTTGTAATACATGCTTTTAACAATTACAAACCATTATTCTGGCAGGCATAGGTGCCCAGCCTAATGGTAAACACACTCCCATGACAACCTTGAGGTCCCGGGTTCGAACCCGGGCACCCTCACTAATTTTTTTAAAAGCCTTTTTATTTATTTACAAATTGCAGAAAAATTTTAATTAGTATAAAAATCATTTTTGATAACTAATATTATTTTTCTTAGACATCAAAGTATTTTCTGCAATTTTTCTAAATATTCATAAAATAATATAACAAAAGTCATTTTTAGGGCATTTCTTATAAGATCAATTTTAAATAATAGTTTAAATTAAGAAATTATTATTGGTCGATGTGTTACTTTTAATTATTGTTTAATCAAGTTTGTTTTAAATAATTATAGAAGTAACTTACACTTTATATTTATTTTTACCAACTATTATAAATGTTTTAATGTTATTAAAATACCTAAATGGTATAATACCTTTCATTGAGTTAAAAAAATAGGTGATACCATTATTAAATTTTATTTAATTATTTATCAAAACCCCAAAATTCACTTGAAACCCTAGTTCATGTTTAATCGTTAATCTTGTTGTTAAACTTAATGTAAGGCCCACCTTTCTCAGGGAGACCTCACAGTTGGTCATTCACAGCAAAACATCGATTTAAAACAGTCATTTACTCATATACGTATAAAATATATATTGCAGTGGAAAAATACTGTCATTTCAATTCATTACAAGTAAAGTATAAACATTGTCTTTAAGCCACAAAACTATTTAGGAGTTCCTTGTTTAGCTTTTCTTCATCCGGGATGCCAGTCTTCTAGTGCCAAGAAGCTTCAGTCCCATGCCTCTATTCCGTAGCTCTAACTCTTACCTGTCAACTGATATGCATACAAAAGTCAGCTTTGCTGAGTGAATTCTAGGTTTTCTTTGTAAATACTATTGTAAAGGTATTAGCTTTAGCAGTTGAAAATAGTTCTCGTCTATCAAGCATCAATACATACAGCCTATCACTTTATCGATACTTTATCATTACTTTTCATTTCTCGTTATTTATTACTCTTCTTTATCCGTCAATTCTCTGTCACAATCGGTGCCTAGGCTCGCCTAGGACTTTACCGACACGCCAATTAATGGCTTACAGTCGTACTCGATCGGGCCATTATTGTCATGCCAATTCAGGGCTTACAGACCTGCCTGTTCGAGCATTACTTTATCTGGGTGAGGGCACAAAAAATGCAACCCTCCTTTAGCCATTGCTTGCAAGTCTTTACTTTATCCCTTGCCTGCAGGACTTTACTTGCAAGACTTTACTTTATCCAGGTACATGTTATGGGCCACATAACCTTTCTTTACGTTTCACTTTCTTATTTAAGTTATATATATATATAATATAACACAACACATCTCGAAGGCAATCCATCACTACAAGGTTATATCTCGATAAGGAAAACACGTTATCAATTGGTTAGAAAATCCCGTTTCCCATATAAGATAGTAAGTAAAACTTTACTCTAAAAGAACTGATTACAAAAAGTATATATCTTAGTATGCATACCGCCCCAAAACATTTAAAGCATGTATAAAATAGGGGATCTAGAACTCACCTGAACTCGTCCAAGTAGCTTAAATTCTAAGTCACTTAGGCTATAGCCTGAATACTCTAGCTGCACGAAAGTTAACATGCAAAAACGTCATTTTCTTCATAGTTTTGCCCGTAGTTTCGCTACAGCGAAACTGCAGTTTCGCTGCCAGTTTTGCTGGGCAGCATTTCTGCTAGTTTCACTAGGCATATTCGCTGCCTTGAGCGCCCAACTTTCATTGGAATTCCCTAGTCTCGCAAAGCCTATAGGTCAGTCTGGGTCTTAGCGAGATTACTGGCGAAACTATAGTTTCGCCCCAGCGAAACTGTAGTTTCGCTGGAATTTCTCCCAGTCTCGCTGAACTAATGTGCAGTTTCGCTGGTTGAATGCTCAAATTCGCTGGATCGGGGCCCAGTTTCGCTGGA
Organism: Flaveria linearis; assembly: GCA_024085815.1. Taxonomy (NCBI): domain Eukaryota; kingdom Viridiplantae; phylum Streptophyta; class Magnoliopsida; order Asterales; family Asteraceae; genus Flaveria; species Flaveria linearis. The sequence goes on along the minus strand of CM044001.1, from coordinate 96,337,902 downwards.
TGAACAGAAACTCAGTTCCAGCCCATTTTTAACCCAAAATCTTAACTTTTTACATCCAAATCCTTAGTTTACCTTTCATGAAACCAAATCTAAGCTTTTTACATGTTTTCAATCTTTAAACTTTTCAAAACCCCAAAACCCTAGAATCCGGGTTTGATCTACAGAAGGTCTTAGAGGTCGATTCTTACCTTGTTTTGATGCTATTTCCTTGGGTTTTGATGCTCCAAACACCCAGCTCTTCAATCCTTTAATCTTCCAAGCTCAAATCTTGAGTTCTTCCCACTTTCTCTCTCTACTTTCTCTCTCTATGAAATTTTGGTGGCTAGGGTTGAAGTGAGGAGATGGATCTGATCATGCATGTTTAAGGGCTGATTAGGGCCCTTAAACCCATCAAGTCTAGCCCATTAAGACTAATTTTATCCATAGCCCACTATTTTACCCCTTTATTTCTAAAATTAACCCTTAAAAGCCCATTATTATTAAATGGCTTGTTTCGGGAAATTTCGGGGTGTTACAAGTCTCCCCCCTTATTTAGGTTTCGTCCTCGAAACCTGCTTTGTCGTTAAACAGATCGGGGTATTGACGTCTCATTTCCTCCTCGGATTCCCCGGTGGCATCCGACCCCTTTCGGTGTTTCCATTGCACCTTGACTTGTTTGACTACTTTATTTCTCAATTGTTTCTCCTTCCGGTCCAGTATAGCCACTGGTTGTTCTACATAGTTCAGCTTCTCGTCCACCTCGATGTCATCTAGAGGTAAGACTGCCTCATTCGGTGCTAAACATTTTCTTAAGTGCGACACATGAAAGGTGGGGTGAATCCCACTTAACTCTTCTGGAAGGTCTAGCCTGTAAGCTACATCATTAACTCGTGCTAGTACCTCGAATGGTCCGATGAACCTGGGACTCAGTTTCCCCCTCTTCCCAAATCGGATGATTCCCTTCCATGGTGACACTTTTAGCATTACCCTGTCACCCACGCTGAATTCTATTGGTCTCCATCTTTTGTCGGCGTATGACTTTTGTCTATCCTTTGCAGCCTTCATATACGCCTAGATTTTCTCCAACTTTTCTGTTGTGGCTTCCACGACTTCTAAGCTTCCTAACTCTTTCTGACCGACATCACCCCAACAAATAGGAGTTCTGCACCGTCGACCGTACAATAACTCATATGGGGGCATCTTAATACTGGCGTGGTAGCTGTTGTTATACGAGAACTCGGCTAGTGGCAAATGATCATCCCAGTTACCGCCAAATTGGATAACGCATTCCCGAAGCATATCCTCCAGGGTCTGGATCGTTCTCTCCGATTGCCCATCGGTCTGCGGGTGGTATGCGGTACTAACATGCAACCTCGCACCCATCTCTTCATTGAACTTTTTCCAAAACTTGGAGGTGAACCGCGTATCCCTATCTGAAACAATCGATACGGGCATACCATGTCGTGCCACAATTTCTCGGATAAATAGTTCAGCAAGTTTCTCTGAACTAATTGCCTCCTTGATTGGCAGGAAATGCGCACTTTTAGTCAGTCTATCAACGACCACCCATATCGCGTCACGGCCTTTTGTCGTGCGGGGTAGTTTGGTGATGAAGTCCATGGTAACATGTTCCCACTTCCACTCTGGCACTTCTAACGGCTGAACATAACCATAAGGTCTTTGATGCTCAGCCTTCACCTGTAGGCACGTGAGACATTTATTTACATACGCAACCACATCTCTCTTCATCCCAGGCCACCAATAATCTTTCTTCAAGTCGCGGTACATCTTATTTGCACCTGGATGTATTGAGTAGCGGGTCTTGTGCGCTTCATCCATAATCTTTTCCCGCAAGTCACCATGCTTCGGAACCCATATCCTGCCATGGAAGGTTTTAACACCCAAGGTGTTCTCTATCAATTCATCCACATTTCCCACCATCCTTTCCTTATTGACTTGCTGCTCTTTTAAAGCGTCCATTTGAGCTTTGCTTATCATCCTCAAACATCTGGGGTCACTACTAGTTGGCACGCCTTCACCCGGATCGGTTCATATCCTTCCTTTCGGCTCAGGGCATCGGCTACCACGTTCGCCTTACCCGGGTGATAATGGATTTCATAGTCGTAATCCTTGATTAGTTCCAACTACCTCCTCTGTCTCATATTTAGGTCCTTCTGCTCAAAGAAATATTTCAGACTTTTGTGGTCGGTAAATATGGCGCACTTAGTTCCATACAAATAGTGTCTCCAGATCTTCAATGAGAACACTACTGCGGCAAGTTCCAGATCGTGAACCGGGTAATTAACCTCCGTGTCCTTTAGCTGTCTGGATGCGTAAGCTATAACCTTTACTCTTTGCATCAACACACAGCCTAGCCCGCAGTAAGAAGTATCGAAGTATACCGTTAGGTCTTCATCTCCCTCCGGTAGGGTTAGTATAGGAGCTTTGGTCAGTCTATCCTTCAATTCCAGGAACACATCTTCCTGTTCTTTCCCCCAGTCGAATACCACGTTCTTCCTCGTTAACCTTGTTAATGAGGAAGCTATCTTTGAGAAATTCTTGATGAACCTTCTATAATAACCAGCCAATCCCAAGAAACTACGGATTTCGGACGGCGTCCTCGGGGAATTCCATTGCGTAACTGCTTCAACTTTCGCTGGATCAACCATTACTCCCTCGGAATTTATAACGTGCCCTAAAAACTGCACCTCCCGTAGCCAGAAGGCACATTTAGAGAACTTCGCATACAGTTTCTCCCTTCGTAAAGTTTCTAACACCTCCTTGATATGACAAGCGTGATCTCCTTCGTTCTTTGAGTATATCAGGATATCTTCAATAAATACTATCACCAATCTGTCCAGCATCGGGCAACACACGCGGTTCATCAAGTCCATGAATGCCGCAGGAGCATTGGTTAGCCCGAAAGACATAACCAGAAACTCGTAGTGGCCGTAGCGCGTTCGGAAGGCCGTCTTTGGGATATCTTGCTCCCTTACCTTCAGTTGGTGATATCCGGATCGGAGATCTATTCGGGAGAACCAACTTGCCCCTTGCAACTGATCAAACAGATCATCTATCCAGGGTAGGGGGTACCGATTCTTCACGGTCAGCTTATTCAACTCCCTGTAATCTATACACATCCTCATGCTGCCATCCTTCTTCTTCACAAACAGCACGGGAGCGCCCCATGGAGAAATGCTGGGTCTAATGAATCCCTTGTCAAGGAGTTCCTGCAGTTGTGACATGAGCTCCTTCATCTCGGACAGAGCTAGGCGGTAGGGTGCTTTGGCAATGGGTTGGGCTCCTGACAGTAAGTCAATCTAAAACTCTATCCCTCTATCTGGTGTACTCCGGGCAGATCCTCCGGGAATACATCAGGAAAGTCCCGCACCACTGGTACATCGGACAACTCTTTTGCTTTATCTTTAACATCCTTGACATATGCTGATAGGCTTCGCACCCTCGCCTCATACATTTCTCCGCCTTGATCATGGAAATGATCCTTGGAACCTTACAATCGTTATCGCCGTAGATCGTAACCGAACTTACCATCTGGAGCCGTTAATCGGATCATCTTTTGCTGGCATACTATGTTAGCATCGTGAGCAGCTAACCAATCCATCCCTATTACGACATCGAAACCTCCTAAGGGCATAGCAAACAATCGTGCGGGGAAGTAATGATCTCCTAGTTTAATGTGGCATTCCCCTATCATTCTGATCATTGTTGGAACTTCTTTCTTTGGTGCCATTCTTTCTACTTCCTATAAGATTCAGAATGTTAATATGGTCTTTCAAGGCAAGTTCAGTTCACGACAAGTTTTGTAAATTTTTAATAACAGTGGCCAGTTGTAATTAACTACTTACAGAACTTCTCGTGCCATAAACTTTCCTATCCTGAACCACACCAACACCAGAACCTACTATACCTAGTCTATGCACGTATAAGTCACATAAATTCAGATAGGTGTCACAGATAACTTTATCATACTCTACCTCGGCTCTTACTTAAATAAGAAGGCACTATCCCTCGGAATAATACCTATAACATACTTTTTTACCTCTTGGCATGGAGCTTCTTGGACTGGCATCCTTGACACTTGGTCCCATTATATGTTTAAGTTTAGGTTTACAAAAACAGTTTTCCCAAATCTCTTAAACATTGGCTCTGATACCAACTTGTAAGGCCCACCTTTCTCAGGGAGACCTCACAGTTGGTCATTCACAGCAAAACATCGATTTAAAACAGTCATTTACTCATATACGTATAAAATATATATTGCAGCGGAAAAATACTGTCATTTCAATTCATTACAAGTAAAATATAAACATTGTCTTTAATCCACAAAACTATTTAGGAGTTCCTTGTTTAGCGTTTCTTCATCCGGGATGCCAGTCTTCTAGTGCCAAGAAGCTTCAGTCCCATGCCTCTATTCTGTAGCTCTAACTCTTACCTGTCAACTGATATGCATACAAAAGTCAGCTTCACTGAGTGAATTCTAGGTTTTCTTTGTAAATATTATTGTAAAGGTATTAGCTTTAGCAGTTGAAAATAGTTCTCGTCTATCAAGCATCAATACATACAGGCTATCACTTTATCGATACTTTATCATTACTTTTCATTTCTCGTTATTTATTACTCTTCTTTATCCGTCAATTCTCTGTCATAATCGGTGCCTAGGCTCGCCTAGGACTTTACCGACACACCAATTAAGGGCTTACAGTCGTACTCGATCGGGCCATTATTGTCATGCCAATTCAGGGCTTACAGACCTGCCTGTTCGAGCATTACTTTATCCGGGTGAGGGCACAACAAATGCAACCCTCCTTTAGCCATTGCTTGCAAGTCTTCACTTTATCCCTTGCCTGCAGGACTTTACTTGTAAGACTTTACTTTATCCAGGTACACGTTATGGGCCACATAACCTTTCTTTACGTTTCACTTTCTTATTTAAGTTATATATATATAATATAACACAACACATCTCGAAGGCAATCCATCACTACAAGGTTATATCTCGATAAGGAAAACACGTTATCAATTCGTTAGAAAATCCCGTTTCCCATATAAGATAGTAAGTAAAACTTTACTCTAAAAGAACTGATTACAAAAAGTATATATCTTAGTATGCATACCGCCCCAAAAGATTTAAAGCATGTATAAAATAGGGGATCTAGAACTCACCTGAACTCGTCCAATTAGCTTAAATTCTAAGTCACTTAGGCTATAGCCTGAATACTCTAGCTGCACGAAAGTTGACATGCAAAAACGTCATTTTCTTCATAGTTTCGCCCGTAGTTTCGCTACAGCGAAACTGCAGTTTCGCTGCCAGTTTCGTTGGGCAGTATTTCTGCTAGTTTTGCTAGGCAGATTCGCTGCCTTGAGCGCCCAACTTTCGTTGGAATTCCCTAGTTTCGCAAAGTCTATAGGTCAGTCTGGGTCTTAGCGAGATTACTGGTGAAACTATAGTTTCGCCCCCGCGAAACTGTAGTTTCGCTGGAATTTCTCCTAGTCTCGTTGAACTAATATGCAGTTTCGCTGGTTGAATGCTCAAATTCGCTGGATCGGGGCCCAGTTTTGCTGGATGAACAGAAACTCAGATCCAGCCCATTTTTAACCCAAAATCTTAACTTTTTACGTCCAAATCCTTAGTTTACCTTTCATGAAACCAAATCTAAGCTTTTTACACGTTTTCATACGTAAAAATTCGACCTTTATGTGTTTCTTTAAACTTTTCAAAACCCCAAAACCCTAGAATCCGGATTTGATCTACAGAAGGTCTTAGAGGTCTATTCTTATCTTGTTTTGATGCTATTTCCTTGGGTTTTGATGCTCCAAACACCCAGCTCTTCAATCCTTCAATCTTCCAAGCTCAAATCTTGAGTTCTTCCCACTTTCTCTCTGTACTTTCTCTCTCTATGAAATTTTGGTGGCTAGGGTTGAAGTGAGGAGATGGATCTGATCAGGCATGTTTAAGGGCTGATTAGGGCCCTTAAACCCATCAAGTCTAGCCCATTAAGACTAATTTTATCCATAGCCCACTATTTTACCCCTTTATTTCTTAAATTAACCATTAAAAACCCATTATTATTAAATGGCTTGTTTCGGGAAATTTCGGGGTGTTACACTTATTCTTGGAATATATACGTTTAGGTATCTTGTAAAAGAAATCGTTGGAGCACCATTTACATTATTTGATATTACCTTTAATATCAACTTATATCATGTGAGTTTTTCCATACCCCTTTTTGTTTATTTTTACACTTTGGGGTGAAACATGTTACCTTATGATCATTGCACTTGTAAACTCGTTTGAATCTTGTAAACACTTGGGCAATTTATCTTGTTTGACGTGGTTAGTTGAACTTTAGTAATTACCATGTTATGACTATTATATGTACAATCATTAACTATTGCTAGCCCGACGACATCATAGATCTATGGGCCTGACAAGCCTGCTTGGTTAATCCAAGTACACTTAGCTAATCGTATAATCTTGTAAACGTGTAATCTTGTAAACTGTCAAGGTTTGATTGTTACATTTGTTTATACATCCCTAGTCATTTTATTCACTAACCTATGACATGAATTGCCATCTTTTATATATTTATGTATGAAAACTATGGAAAACTCACCAACTTTATGTTGACCCTTTATTTTTAACGTGTTTCTGGACTTGTTACCGCTTAAGTGCTCTTGAAGACTTGATCACATCTAGGATTGGACCTAGAATAATAATATGACTTATATTGTTACATGACACTATGGAATCTTTTGTATTTATGATTGTTTGAATCTTATGTCTTATACTCAATGTATGTTATGAACGTTGAAAATGTATAATATTGACACTTTGCAAATAGCGTTGTGTGGCATGAACAATTTTAACACTCACATCTTGATGTTTGTCACACCCTCAATTTCCACAAACGGGATTTTACCGTTAGGCGTGTGACATACCAGGATCTCAGACACGGTCACATCAAACGACACTATATGAAAATAAAAATAAATGTTTGACTTAAATCAGAGTAACGTAAATGAAATGAATAACAGTGCGGAAGCGAATAATGAAATGTAAACAATACTGAAAGTCTGAAATGCTAAGTCAAAACAATGTCTAATGCAACATAAATGGATCCGATGAATGCATGTTTTGAGTGCGTTCCTTAATCGTGCATCATGAGATTAAGCGTTCCTGTTACCTGAGAAAACATGCTAGAGTGTGTCAACATAAAGTTGGTGAGTTCACAGGTTTTATCACAAATAAAAATGTTTGTAACCGTTCGAATGGTATAGTAATTAAAGCATATCGATAGGTAGCTAGCCTATAAACAAGTTACTTAGCGTTTCGAACCGAAGCTGAATGTTTGTATGTTTGTATGTTTGTTGCTTTCCCGTCACGTGTAACATCCCGTATTTTTATTAATGAAAAGTTAATTAAGTTTAATGCGATGTTAATTCCAATAATTACAAAAATAATAATAATAATAATAATAATAATAATAATAATAATAATAATAATAATAATAATAATAATAATAATAACATCATAATAATAATAATATTGCCATTAATAATGATAACAAAATTTATTATTAAAAAAAACTAAACCCAAAAAGTTTTGGGTTGAAATTGTAAAATTTAAAACTTGCTTTAAATATTTTACACATGAAATAACAAGCAAAACAAACCTAAGGGTCTGAATGTGTAAATTTTTTTAAAATTCATCACCACCCCCGTCGACCACCTTCACCGCCGGCCATCCCTTCCGGCCAACCTCCGGCGACCCCCAAACACTCAAAATAACTCGGTTTTAACCCAATCAAACCTCCCCGACAACATCATGAGCTAGATTCGAACACTATACCCACAATAAACTGAAAATTCGGGTGCGCGACAACCAAACCCGATCCCTTCCACTTTCGGCCGAACAAACCGCCCTATTCGAGCACTAAACACTAGAATAATCAAAAGAAATCGCATATTCATGATCATTTTATCGTTTCTGATCTTCCACCGAAATCAAATTGGTATAAAACGAACACCATCATAGAGTTCGATCACCACCCCCCTGTTGCGACTGTTCTTCATCGTGTCACCATTCAAATTGATCTTAAACAGGTAATTAAACACGTTGATTTGCTCGATTTTAGGTGGGGATCAAAAGCCCCATGATAATCGTCAGTAACAACATCAAATTGGGGTTCGATTTTGAATCGATCGAACTTGGGTTCTTGGTTTGGGGATGTGCAAATGGGTTGTGTTTAAATCTAAAGGAAACCAAGAACTATCGCGGCTGTATGCCATAGTTCACCGGTTCCCTGTCCGCTTGCAATCCGAGAGGTCCTGGGTTCGACCCCGGGCCACCTCATTTATTTTTTTAGAGGCTTTCTAGGCTTTTAAAAATTACAAAAAAATACCTAAAAATTATAAAAATTATTTTATAAACTCTGTTTATTTTAAAACCACCAAATTAATTTTCTAGAATTTATTTTAACATTAATTATCTATTTATTTATTTATTTTATTATTATCTTTTAAAACAAATGGTATAATTAGTCTAATTTTTATAAAATAGATTTAATATTGTGTATTTTATTAAAACATTACATATTCAATAACACAATTGGATTATTATCTTATTTTAACCTATTAATTATCATTTGTTTCAAATAATAAACAATAAATCTTTTTGATCCAAATGTTACTTTCTTATAAAATATACCAACTAAAGGTTAGATTAATAATTTGTTATTAATCAAAACGTTATTCCAATTAATATTGAATAAAGCTTTATTTATTATATTGAATCTTATTTTTATTTATACTTAAATTCGTTTCTAAATACTTAAATATACATATATATAATTCCTCTAATGGTATCAAACCATAATTATTCTATAAACTTATTAAAAACCCTAAAACTATTAAAAACCTAATTGAACGTTAATGGTATTGTAAACCTTAACCTTAAATCTTGTAATATATACATTTAGGTGCTTGTGAAGGAATTCGTTGGAACATCGTTTAATGCTTATTATCATCTTATACACATATACGTCAAGGTGAGTTTCACGGCCTCTTTTTATGCTTATACAATTGTTTCAATCTTTTTCAAACTTGGAGGAAAAGTATGCTCACCTGTTTTCAATGCTGTACAACATACATACAATTTTCATACTTGGAATCAACGTGATACTGTTTTGTGAGTACTTATCTGATGCATACATGATGTTACTGTGTGGTTCTTCTTACAACCATTAATTTCGGTATTGGAACCAACGGATAGGTATTACTAGTACTACTGGGTTGACACCCCCACCCTTGACGAGTGGTTACTTGTGAGTACTATCCCACCTGCCAGGAATCCGGCCTTGGGTGAATATATTCCGACAATTGCTGTGTGTACGTCATTAGGTTTGGTTGTATAAAACTCATGGTATGTGATCTTGCTTGCTTATAACTGTATGCACGGTATTCCTCTACAAATACTATACAGCATTAATTACATGTTTACAATTCAAACCTGTGAACTCACCAACAATATGTTGACCTTTTGAGCATATCTTTTCAGGTAACAATCATTGAGGATAGCTAGGGATGCTGCCTTAGCGACGACCTTAGGATTGCACTACTTAGACTCATTGGATGTCTGTGACAGTTGCTAGATTTTCATTATTCACTTATGTTCATTTGTTTCCCGGGTTGTGGGACTTATATTTATTTGGTTTGTATGGCTATGTTTGTCGTGGAATTGACTAACTGCGACACAAGTCTCCATTTGTGTCGTGTGACGTCATGACACGTTGACTTTCTTCATTTAATGCATCTCTATTAACCTAACAATGTGTTATGACGATCCCGTCCGTTACATCCTCGTGTTTCCGTTATAAACGGGGGTGTGACAGATTGGTATTAGAGCCATTGGTTATAGAGAATTAGGCAATACACCTGACCTAGACTATAACCTAAGAACCTTCATGTAGGATGCATACTAGGACTGGCTTGCATTTAATATTACATTTGTGTTCTTCTATACTTGTTACTTGACTCTATGTCTAATCTATGAAAATCTCATCAAGGTTCTATTCTATGAACCAAAGAAATTTGTGTGACACATAGACACCTGTATTCTGGATTTCCTGGCAAAAAGGCCTCCGGGCTAAGGCAAGCATATCGTATAAATCTCATTGCGAGACCAGTTATGCTTACCTGGGGTTTTCTGGGATGAGTGATAAACTATGGTCAACATGCACAAGTTTCTAAGGCGAATGGGTCAATCTACCTTGACATCTTCTAATACTAAATCCGACCCTAACATGGTTATGCCTGAAATCCTGAAAGTATGAAGGATAGGCAACTATCATTAAACATATTGTGCTTATATGCTTGGAGTTTACTTGTTACTATATACTACTATTGGAATACTAATGGCTCATGGACATGAGGACATTACACGAATCAGGCTTGATGAGTGTTGGCAATACTATGATGTTAACTTGGGGTAACTGGAGCTAGGGTGACCATGCAAGGTAAATTACCATTACGGGTGCACACGTAATTGCAATTTGCACTGCATGAGAAGCCTGACAAATCTTACCATGAGGTAACAATCAGGAGTATCACAAGTTCTCTATTCTATACCCTAGGGTGTGCTAGGATCATAAATCTAGTAAGACCTCATTAAGGGTAACAAAACATTACTAACACTTGCTATTACTTAAAATCTTGTCCTACTTAGAGCCTTCAGGGTATTTCCAATCATGACATTGACCTTATTTTTTATGAGACATTCCTCCACTTAGCATCTTAGTAACTAAGGAACTGATTGAATGCTTAGAATGCAAGTGGACTACAGGAATGTAGAGGAGTGATGGTACTCTCTACACATACATTACGTTACTCTTTGGAATGATGCTAAGGAAAATTAGGATGTCGTGTAACTGGTTTAAGCGTTATTCAAGGTATATTGTGGATGTGGTGGGAACGCTGCGGGGAACCTTATATATAAGCATCACCGGTATACTAAGAATGTGCTTAAACTGGGCTATGTGATGATCTTGATGGACCGAAGCATGGGTTATTGGAACTTGATGAGTGGAATCATACGTGTATCTTAAAGTGACTAAGGTTTACATGTTTACTAAAGTTTACATGTTTACAACTTTCTATGATTAGAAGATGCCGCCTAGAAGAGTCACACGTAGTACCAATCAAGAAAGTGAGACCCCACAAGGCTGAGGTAGGGGTAGACCACCAAGAACAGGTGGTGCTCCAGCTCGCAACAATCAGGGAACTGACAACCCTGACATAGCTGCTATGATTGCTCAGCAGCTAGCTGCACTGATTCCGACTATTGTGACTTAAGTGAGCGACACTCTTCTGAATCATCATCCCCACGGGGATCATGATATTAGTGATCAGCATAACCAAGGAACAGGAGAAGACACTGGGATTGGTAGAACAAATGGGAACGAAGCTGGGGTCAATAATACTAGACGGGGATGTTCTTACAAGGAATTCGTGGCCTGCAAACCCCGAGAATTCGATGGGAGAGGTGGGGCAATAGCCCTGACTAGATGGCTCGAGAAGATGGAGGCAGTGATTGACATCAGTGAGTGCCTCGGCAGTCAAAGAATCAAGTATGCCACGTGTTCACTACAGGGCAAGGCACTAACTTGGTGGAACACCTAGGTTCAAGACAGAGGAAGAGAATCTGCGATGCAAATGACTTGGGATGAGTTCAAAGCTTTGATTACTGAGGAGTACTGCCCCTCAATGAAATGCAGAAATTGGAGCATGAATTCTGGAATCATGCTATGGTGGGGGTTGGGCATGCCGCTTATACTGATCGATTCCACGAACTGGCAAGGCTAGTTCCACATCTGGTGACTCCGGAATCAAAAAGAATCGAGAGGTACATTTGGGGACTTGCGCCTCAGATCCGGGCAATGGTAACAGCAACTGCTCCTCCAACGATTCAGAGCGCAATTCTGAAGGCTGGCGCTCTAACTGATGAGATGGTAAGAACATGGATGTTGGGTAGGGGAGCAGAGAAAAGGAAGGAGGTTAGGGAAACGAGCCGGTCTAATGCCGGAAAATTTGATAAGAAGGCCAAGACAACCCGAAATTTTGTGGCGGTGACTCAAGGCAGGAGAGAGTATACGGGACCGCACACCAAATATGACAGGTGCAACTATCATCATTCGCCAGAGATGCAATGCCGGGTGTGTGCGAACTGTAAGGGCCTGGGCCACCTAGCAAAAGATTGTAGAAGAGCACCGAACCTGGTGGCACCCATCAACGCGGTTAAACCGAACCTGGTGGCACCCATCAACGCGGTTAACCCCGCCGGGAAAGCCAGAGTCTGTTATGAGTGTGGAAACCCGGGTCATTACCGAAACATGTGCCCCAAACTGAATAGGGCACCGGGTCAACAAGGGAATATCAGTAGCTGGCCATAGCTGGTAATCCGGGCCAAGGGAATCAAGGAAATGCTGCCAGAGGACGTGCGTTCATTATCAGAGCAAATGACACCCGTCAGGACCCAAATGTTGTCACGGGTACGTATCTTCTCAACCACCACTTCGCATCCATACTATTTGATACTGGGGCAGACAATAGTATCATATCTTCTGATTTTGCACACATGCTTGCCTTGAACCCTATTAGACTAGAAACTAGCTTCTCTGTAGAAATGGCCAACGGTAGAGTTGTACAAGCAGATAAGATTATTAGACAGTGCTCCATGATATTGGAGGACCATGCCTTCGACATAGACTTAATACATTTCGAGTTGGGAAGCTTCGATGTGATTGTGGGAATGGATTGGTTGTCGAAACACGGAGCCGAGATTGTTTGTCGGGAGAAATTAGTACGAATCCCCATGCCAAACGGGGAGGTACTCAAGATTCAAGGAGAACGAAAGGGAAGAACACTGAAGCTTATCACTTGCATGAAGACGAGACGATGTTTACGAAAGCAGTGTTACGCATTTTTGGCCCATGTAGTGGAAAAGAAAGAAAAAGGCAACAAGTTGGTGGATATACCTGTAGTACGAGATTATCCGGAAGTATTCACTGATGACTTGTCGGGTTTACCTCCTCCATGACAGGTGGAATTTCGTATCGAGTTGGATCCTGGAGCTACGCCGGTAGCAAAAGCACCATACCGGTTAGCGCTATCCGAAATGCAAGAGTTATCTAGCCAGTTGCAAGATCTATTGGAGAAGGGTTTCATTTGGCCGAGTCATTCACCATGGGGAGCACCGGTCTTATTTGTCAAAAAGAAAGACAGGTTGTTCCGCATGTGCATCGATTATCACGAGTTGAACAAGTTGACTGTGAAGAATCGATATCCTCTTCCCAGAATCGATGATTTGTTTGATTAGTTGCAAGGAGCTTCACATTTCTCCAAGATTGATCTTCGTTCTGGATATCATCAATTGAGGGTTTTCGAGGATGACATACTGAAAATAGCGTTTAGGACTCGTTATGGTCATTATGAGTTCTTAGTCATGCCGTTCGGACTGACTAATGCACCAGCAGTATTCATGGATCTGATGAATCGGGTGTGTAAACCATACATGGATAAGTTCGTGATCGTATTCATTGACGATATACTTATCTACTCTCAGTCGAAAGAAGACCACGAGAAACATCTTCGGGCCATACTGAGTTTGTTAAAAGAAGAGAAACTTTTCGCTAAACTCTGGAAGTGCGAGTTTTGGCTTCGAGAAGTGAAGTTTTTGGGGCACGTGGTTAACGAGAATGGGATTTACGTAGATCCCGACAAAATTGAAGCAGTGAAGAAATGGGATACACCCCAGACACCTTCAGAGATACGACAATTCTTAGGATTGGCCGGATACTATCGTCGCTTCAGTGCGAATTTTTCCAAGATTGCTCAACCGTTAACCCTATTGACTCAGAAAGACAAGAAGTTTGAGTGGGGACATGCCTAAGAACAAGCATTTCAAACGTTGTAAGGATTCCTAGAAGTTTGATGCAGCCAAAACACTCTTGTAACTATCTACTGATCATAACAACTGAAGTTAACAGCTGAAGACATCTACTGAAGGTAACAGCTGAAGACATCTACTGAAGGTAATAGCTGAAGACATCAACTGAAGGTAACAGCTGAAGACAACAGCTGAAGAAATCAGCTGAAGACAACAGCTGAAGGTAACAGCTGCAGACATCAGCTGAAGACATCAGCTGAAGACAACAGCTGAAGGTAACAGCTGAAGACAACAGCTGAAGACATCAGCTGAAGATATCAACTGAAGACAAAGTATGAAGACAAAGTCTGAAGACAGTTTTCAGTAGTAGTCACAACAACTGAAGAAGTATTCTTCAGTAGTTGTGATGATCCTTCTTCAGTAGTTATCACAATAGCTAAAGAAGTATTCTTCAGTAGTTGTGATGATCCTTCTTCAGTAGTTATCACAATAGCTGAAGAAGTATTCTTCAGTAGTTGTGATGATCCTTCTTCAGTAGTTATCATAACAACTGAAGAAGTATTCCTCAGTAGTTATGATAGTTCTTCTTTCAGTAGTTCTATGAAATGATCAAGTCTTCCTGCATGCTGCACAGAACATGAAGTAGTATTGCTATGAAAGTTTTACACCAATTCAGAAACATTTCAAGTGTAAAATATTTCATAGCCAAGACCAATATCTTCAGAAGCCAGAAATGAAGTCTTTCTTAGCTTCAAGACAAAGTCTGCTGAAGCCAGGAAACCAAGACAGATTCTTCCGAAGACTTTTATCATACATGCTTTAGCTGGTACTTTTTCTGCAAAGCTGAACCACTTTGCCGCTGCCCACTCTGGTTGGTCACCAACTTATATGAGTTGGTGAAAAGGTCCATGCTTTAGGAAAACTGTACATTGAGGTCTTGGGTCAAACCTTTCTACTTTATGTACCTTTATCCTTTTTGTAATATATTAGGATGTGAGCTATGGCATGTCATAGTCACTAGCCAAAAGGTAAATCTGCCTTTTGACTCTACATGGATTGTGTTGTCTAATTCGTGTATCCAGCTGGCCTTCAAAGTATGTCCGTCTGTAGGTTGTAGTATATAGTATCTCAAAGTCTTGTAAAGTATGAATGCTGAATACTTCTAACTTTGAATTTGAGAAGCAATATACAACATCCTTGAAAACCAACCACTTGTGTTGTTATCTTGTTCTTTCTTTCTGAGTTTACTTTGGTGTTCTTAGCATCATCATAACCGGTTCCCCATTTGATCTGTTAAGTGTTCTAATATACTCTCCTTATTGTGTTGCTGTGTTGTAAGTGCTAACCCTTCACCCGGTCCTGCATTTGGTATCAGAGCGTCCAGACTCTTGATATAAGATCTCACCATCTTAAGATCCCTCACACACACAAAATGCTTAACAACTCAAGTGGCAGCTCTTTCTAAAGCTGATATGGAAACTGGTACTATGACAAAGTCCCCACTGATCACTCATGAAGATTTTGACACATGGTGCACAAGAATGGAAGGCTTCATCAAGTGTCAAGATTCAAGGATGTGGGACTCAGTTATCAATGGTCCCTTCATACCAAGCACTACTTCTACTACTGGTAATCGTATCATCCCTAAAGATGTAGATGATTACTCAGGAGAAGACAGGAAGAGAATAGAGCTTGATCAAAGGGCCATGACTTGTCTTCAAACTGCTCTTCCAAACTCCATCTACAGAGGCTTCAAGAAGTGCAAGACAACTAAAGATCTATGGGAAGCACTGAAGATCATGTATGAAGGATCCAAAGAAACTAAAGAAAACAAGAAGGATCTCTTGAAGCAGCAGTTTGAAAATTTCACCTTCAAGGCTGGTGAGACACTGACTCAACAATACTTCAGGTATGTTGAGATAGTGGACACTCTAGTGGATATTGGAGTAACTCTTGAGAACAGGGACATAGTAAGGAAGTTCATGTCTTCTCTTCCTAAACTATGGACACATTATTGTGTTGTGATCAAGAGAACTTCGGATCTTAAAACTCTTACTCTTACAGAGTTGTATGGTATCCTAAGTGCATTCCAGATGGAGATGAACATGCAAAATTCCTCTGGTAACTCCAATAACCAACTGAGTTCAGCTCTTCATGTGAATGAAAGGGAATGCATTGAACCACAACATCAGTTGTTATGCTACCCTGACAACTCACAAAAGGGGCCTTTCATCACTCTTCCAGAGACACCAAGAGAAAGCTACACTCAAGGAAGTCCCTTCCAAGAGACAAGTTCTTCTCATGCCTTTGTCTCAGCTGATGAAACCTCTGGCAACCTTCTCTTCACTCTTGAAGACTTGGACTGTATCCATCCAGATGATCTGGAGTATATGGACATAGTTCAGCAAATGGCTCTTCTCACTCACAGGGCTAAGAAGTTCTACAAGAGGACTGGGAGAAGATTTCCAAGCAATACATCCAGTGGAAAGTTTAGGCTGGACAAAAGCAAGGTAAAGTGCTATAACTGTAACCAGATGGGGCACTTTGCAAGAGAGTGTAAGGCACCAAGAACAAATGGTGGTCAGATACAAACCAGACCAAACTACACTGAGAAAGTTCACTAGAATGAGAACCCAAAGCAACAGGCTGCTGTTGCGGTTGAAGAGGGAGGCTTTGACTGGAGCTTTCAGATAGAAGATGCATCTCCAAACCAAGCTCTCATGACAGATCATGATGAAACCAAGTTATTGGAAAATCTTTACTCTTCTGAATGCATTGCTAAAGTTAATAGATACAGGTCATATAACTTAGAGCTGAGATCTAACCTTGAGTCCTTAAACATCTTGAAAGCTGATTTTAAAAGAGCTGAAAATGACTATAAACTTAGAATAGAAGATTTAGAGAAAACAATTTCAACTCTTAAACATGAGCTAACAAATTACAGGACTCAGATCAAAGATCTCATAGCTAAGTTAACTGAGTGCCAAGCTGAGCTTGTGATCAACAAAGCTAAGGCAAAAAATCGTGTTCTTGAAGAAGATACCTTCAAGAACATAATATCCTCATCCTTGCATGCAAAAGTGTGTTATCAGAACAAGCAGGGACTGGGATCTAGTGAGATAGCTCCTCCACACACCATCTTGTCTGTAAGATCTCCCAGGTATGGAACTTGTGAAAATGAGCTTCCCCTCATAGATCCTTTGACTGAAGAGGATGTAGAGGAGATGGTGAAGAATGACTTTGGTTTGAGTGAAGAAAAGCATTCTGAGAAGGGTCACCATTCCTCATAGGAGAGTAAAACTGTCGGGATGACTAAGTCAAGCAGAAAGAACTTGATCAGGAAAGCCAAAAGAAAATCAAGGAAGGCTCAAGAGATCTAGGCTACTTTTGACTCTAAGCAGAAACAATTTTTCATCTCTACAAGGTTTGAAGTAGTTAAGACTGATGACATGAAATCTGGTTCATGTGCAACTCATCTCATTAACAAGAAGAAGACTGATCTGTTGTGTGTTACTGCTGCATAACCTGGACCATCCAACTCTAAGAATAGTTCTTAACCCAAAAGAACTGTCTCAGCTCCTGCAAAGGTGACGATGAAGAAGACTCTTGGAAAGAAGAATCTGAAGTGTGTCATGTGTGAGAGTACCTCTCATTTGGCTAAGGACCGTCCATACAATCCTAAGGGTACTCTTCACATGATAAACAAAGAGACTTCCAAAAATTCCAAGATGAAGAAGAAGGCAAGTGGAAAACTGCCTTCGGAAGAAAATTTGGTCTCGGAAGAAAGGAATTCTTCTGAAGTACTGAATCTTGCTGCAGTAAAGGCAATATCTTCCGAAGGACCAGTCATCAAAACTTCTAAAGTCTCAAAAGCTTTTGAAGTGTTGAAGGTCAAGTCTAAACTTCCAAAGTTGAAGGTCAAGTCTAAACTTCCAAAGGTGGTGGAAGTCAAAGAAAGACCAAAAGACTGAAGGTTCTTCATCAACAACAGCTCAAGATCCTCAAAGCACAACCATTGGATCTATTACCGTTGCATTGTCTTCAACTGTTTTAAATGAGCCCAAGACCAATAAGGCTTGGGTTTCCAAATGTAACTAGCTATCTCTTTGTGCAGGAACAGCTACAGACAAACAAAAATGTGTGGATCATTGACAGTGGTTGTTCCAGGCACATGACAGGCAATAGATCACTACTCCAGAAGTTTGAAAGAATTGATGGAGGGCCAGTTTCTTTTGGAGGAGATGCAGGTGGTTACATTACTGGAAGGGGCATGGTCACAAATGGTAAGCTCAGCATTAACAAGGTAAACTTTGTCAAGGAGCTTGGATACAACCTTTTGAGTGTATCTCAATTTTGTGATCAGAGTCATAACATGCTGTTTACTGAGCATGAGTGCATTGTTCTCAATCCCGGGGTGGTCATTCCTCATGAGCACATCCTACTCAGAGCCCCCGGGAAAGGGAACATGTACAAGATGGATTTTCAAGAAACATCTCCCTCAGGAGAAGTTTCATGCTTTCTATCTAAAGCTAATAGTGATGAATCTTTCCTTTGGCATAAAAGAATGTGCCATGTAAACTTTAAGAACATGAATAAATTGATTAAGAACGATTTGGTAACAGGAATACCAAAAAGAGAGTTTACAAGTGATGATCATTGTGTTGCATGCCTGAAAGGGAAGTAACACAAGGTATCTCACAAGCCTAAGGAAAGAAATTCCATCACTACACCCCTACACTTGTTACATATGGATCTCTTTGGCCCCACCAATATAATGAGTTTAGGAAGGACCTCTTACTGTTTGGTGATCACAGATGACTTTACAAGATTCACATGGGTATTCTTCCTTAGAACTAAGGATGAGACCCCTGAGATTTTGAAGAATTTCATCTTAAAGATTGAGAATCAATGTGATCATAAGGTCAAAACCATAAGATGTGATCAAGGAACTGAGTTCAAGACTCAAACACTTGATACATTTTGTGATAAAAAGGGTATTACGAGACAATATAGTGCTCCCAGGACCCCTCAGCAAAATGGAGTTGCTGAGAGGAGAAACAGGACACTAATTGAAGCTGCAAGAACTATGTTGTCTGACTCTAAATTGCCCATCACCTTCTGGGCAGAGGCAGTCAACACTGCCTGCTATGTGCAAAACAGAGTTTTAGTAGTTAAGACACATGGTAAGACTCCTTATGAACTTTGGCACAAGAGGAAACCTTTCATTGGTTTTCTCAGGTCTTTTGGATGTCCTTGCACCATCTTGAATACCAAAGATCAGATAGCCAAGTTTGCTGAGAAATCAGATGATGGACACTTCATTGGATACTCTTCTTAAGCTAAAGCTTATAGAGTATACAATCTCAGAACTAGAGTAGTTGAGGAGTCAGCCAATATGACTTTCAATGAACACACACCCAGTGTGAAAGGTTCTGGTTCGGATTGGCTGTTTGATCTTGATTTAGTTACTAACTGTTTTAACAAATCTTGTGAGCATGTTTCAGGAACCACAGATATATTGCCTACAGGTGATCCTGATCCAAGAATTGAGCTGAGAAGATCTTCAAGCAACATATCTCCAGTTCCAGTGGTAACTAATCCTGCAAATGAAGCTTCTACCAGCACATCAATGACAAATCCTGTTGATACATCTGAGTTGCCATCATCTTCCAGTTTTGAGGCACAGAACTAAAATGTAGGAACTTCAAATGTTGGAGAACATGGTGGTGGTGACAGTGATCAAGAATTCCTTGATGCTGAGAATCATCCTATTGAAGAAAATCTCAATGATGTCACACGCTCATTGGATCAAGTTAATCTTGATAGGCGTGCTGCTGTAGAGGGTGAATCCTCCTTGCCAGATCATAATTTCTTCAATTTGTATCTGTCTAAACAACTTGCTGTGATCCCTCAACTAAGGATCCACAAGTCTCACCCCTCTACAAACATCATTGGAGATGTTGGTACTGGTGTGAGAACAAGAGGACAGTCTCACAATGCAAATATTTGTCTTCACTCTTGTTTCTTATCCCAAATAGAGCCAAAGAAGATTGATGAAGCTCTAAAGGATAGAAGTTGGGTTGAAGCTATGCAAGAGGAGTTGCTTCAATTCAAGAGACAAAAGGTTTGGAATCTATGTCCTCTTCCTCATGGGAAGACCATCATAGGTACAAAATGGGTTTTCAGGAATAAGAAGGATGATAGAGGACTTGTCATCAAGAATAAGGCTAGACTAGTTGTTCAAGGGTATACTCAAGAAGAAGGAATTGATTACACTGATGTCTTGGTCCAGTAGCAAGACTTGAAGCTGTCAAGATATTCCTAGCTTTTGCTGCATCCAAGAATTTCAAGGTCTATCAACTTGATGTCAAGTGTGCTTTTCTTTATGGAGTGATTGATGAAGAGGTGTATGTCAAACAACCACCTGGCTTTGCAGATTCTGATCATCCTGATTATGTCTGCAAGCTTGGCAAAGCTCTCTATGGGCTACATCAGGCACCAAGAAAGTGGTATGAGACTCTATCTCAGTATCTCTGTCAGCATGGCTACAAAAGGGGTACCATTGATGGAACTCTCTTCATCAAAGGAACAAGAAACATAATGCTAGTTCAAGTATATGTAGATGATATCATCTTTGGGTCAACTAATCCAAAGCTCTACAAAGACTTTGAGAAGCTGATGAAGGATAGATTTGAAATGAGTGCCATGGGGGAACTCAATTTCTTTCTAGGGATTCAAGTGAAGCAAGTTGACAATGGTATCTTCATAAATCAATCAAAGTATGTGCAAGACATACTTAAGAGGTTCAACATGACTGAATGTAAGGTTGCTAAGACACCCATAGCTAGAAACCACTCCCTTGGACCTGATCTTGAGGGGGAGTGTGTTGATGAACATCTCTACAGGGCTATGATTGGGTCTCTTATGTATCTTACAGCTAGAAGGCTAGATATTATGTTTGCCACTTGCATCTGTGCAAGATATCAGGCCAACCCCAAGATGTCACACCTAATCACTGTCAAAAGAATTTTAAGATACCTTAAGGGAGCCCCATCTCTTGGCCTTTGGTATCCTAAAAATTCTGACTTCAATCTGTATGCATATACAGATAGTGATTATGGTGAATGCAATATGACTCTAAAGTCTACATCAGGGGGATGTCAATTTCTTGGTGGAAGGATAGTCTCTTAGCAATGCAAGAAACAATCCTGTGTATCTGCATCAACTGCTGAGGCTGAATACATTGCTGCTGCAAGCTGCTGTGCTCAAGTGCTTTGGATTCAAAATCAGATGCTAGACTATGGATTCAACTTCAAAGAGACTCCCATCCACATAGACAATAACAGTGCTATCTCAATCACAGAAAATCCAGTGCAGCACTCAAGAACTAAGCACATCAACATCAGGTATCATCTGATTAGAGATAATTTTGAAAAAGGATTAATCAAACTAATCAAAGTTCATACAGATGAACAATATGCTGATTTGTTCATAAAAGCTTTTGATGAACAGAGATTTAAATATCTTATATTAGCTATTGGGATGATCAACTTTGAATAGCTTTTCTTAAAAACTTAATCATATTATTTCTAAAATTATGTGTGTTCTATGTTGTCTACTCTATCACCATAATAAGCCCCAGTTTCTCTTTGGAAGAAAATTCTTTTAGGATATTCCTTAGATTTTTTTAGAATTTTACACAAGTTGTAAAATTATTTAAAATCTTTGAAATATTTTTAGATGCAAAATTTGTCTTTGGAAGCTTTCTGATTAAAACTTCTGAAGAAAAATACCATTCATGGTCAAAACTTCTGTAGTTAAATTATCTTTAGAAGATTTCTTAGAATTCCAAGAAAACTACTGTTTGGGCAAAAAGCAAACTACTTTTCAGAGGTGGGACCAACACAACAGATTTCAAAGTTTATCCTTTTTTTAACTTTGTATCAAATCCAAATTCATACACATATCCAACGGTTACACCTCTTTCCTCTACCTACTCCAAAATTCACCTATACCTCAAACCAAATTTCTCTGAAATCACTTTTGCTTTTTACCTTTCTTCATCCTTAAGCTTTTCAAAATGGCCAACATTCCAAACAGACACAACCCAAATTTCTCCATGCAATTCCATAGGCAACACAATCAAGTTGCCTTATTGCACTCTGAGAAAGATGATAGTTTCTCAGAGGTTTGCCATTTTCTTGCTCTATCCAACTACTACATTTCACTCACCATTGATCCTATTCTTTATGAGGATCACCTGCTTGACATCTGGAGGACATGTCAAGAGGTTATTATGGATGGGGAAAAGGCACTGTCTACCACAGTGCAGGGGAGGACAGTCTTTATCACTCTAGCCAACATCAACACCCATCTTCAGCTGGATGATGAAGAAGGTGATCTGTCTTTCCCAAAGGAAGCTGCCAACTATTCCTTTGAGCAGATAGGATATGAGGGAGATTTCTCTGTAAAGACCTTTAGGAAAGGGAAGGTCTCATTCCAGTGGAAATACCTACTCCATGTAGTGATTCACAGTTTGTCCAACAAGTATGGTAGGTGGGACCAGATTCCTGAGGATCTCTCCTTTATAGTTCATGGAATGGTACAAGGGGTCAAGTTCAGGTACTCACAATTTGTTTACACAAACTTGCTTGCTAACTTGGACTCCTTAGAATACTATATGTTTCCTAGATATGTTCAACACATTCTCAACTATGAACTTGTATCACAGTTGAGGGAAACAAATACTATTCTTAAATTGGGACAGATGAAGCCAGGCATTTTTAAGATTATGAAGAAGCCAACTGTAGGCTTCTCAGGGGTAGAAACAACCCTGGTCCCCAAAATGTTAGAGCTCATTGCTCAAGGTGACAACCTAGCAACACAAGCTAGTGTTGAACCCACACCTTCTACATCTCAACTACTAAAACAGCCACACATCATCCTTACCTACCAAAGAAAATCCAAACGAACCCCTGCTCAAGCTATTGAGTCTGTGCAGGTCCCCATATACTCACCCATACAGGAAGAAGTGGATACTAGAGCTCCCACTTCTCATAAGGAGCAAACCACTCCCATCTCTTCAAGAATCAGTGCTGATGTTCCTCATGATCAGCCTGATGAGCTCATAAGCCCAAATGCCTTAAGCCTTCATTCTGAGCCTCAACACTCAAGTCAAAAATCTTCAGGAGACAGTTACCATCCCCAGCCTTTGGACTTAAATACCCAAATTCCTAACCTTGAATTCTATATTGATGAGGACTTAGGCTTCAGTAAGCATCATGAATCTTTCTATCCCTCCCCTACTCAAAGAAAGAGGAGTGCTTTTGAATTCCCTATGTCTATCCCACATCAGTCACCCATTACTAAGGTGGGTCCTTCTGAACCTGTTCAGGGGATCCATATGGAAGAGGCTCTCACTTCTGTAAGTGATTACATGATTAAGACCTCAACCATGGCAACTCAGCCCATTGACACTTCATCTGAGGCTGTCAATGCGCAGAGGAAATCCAGTAGCCAAGAACCCCATGCTGGTGATGAGATTGAGGACTTAGGTCTAATTCTCTCATCTCCCTATGATTCTTCTGATGAAGATTAGGGGAATCTGAGATTAAAGATGCAAAAACTGTCAAATATATGCACTTACTTAGTCTCAAAGGTTAGTCATATTGAATTTCAAGTGACTACGTTACAAAATAGGGTCAATGATCAGCAACTTGAGATATCTTATCTTAAGGAAAAACTAGCTGAGAGACCTTTAAGAAGAGCTCAACCAGGAACACAAGAACCTGCAGATGTGGTTGACCTAACTCCTAGCTCACCTATACAAGAAGGTGATGCTACCAAAAAGGGGGAGAAAGTCACTACAATCACAGAACATGGGAGTTCTTCAAGGAGTATGGACATTGAGGACTCACCATCCTCTCTTGTAACTGTACCTACTCAGCAACCTCCTCAAGTTCACATTGATGTGAACATCCTAGACTGCTTGTTTCCAAGTCTCTTTGGGGAGGGTGTATCAAGGTAAGAAGCTGAAGAAGATAGACCAAGGCAATCAGGTAATGTCATTGGTCAACTGGATGTTGAGGCAGACCCTAAGATTAGCTTCAAAGGGAAAACCTTGACTGAAGGCCTAGTGATAGAGCCTGAAAGTCCTGTCTTATAGTCAACTGATGAAGTGGCAGAAATTGAAACACCTGTCACCACAACAACTACTTCAGCAACTCAACCCCTCAGTGAAACACCTGCTAGTGAAGGTGTATCACAGTCTCTCTCTGGCCAGAGCTTGGATGCTACACCAAGCAATGAAGGCCAAAGCTCTCTCCACCCTATTTCACAAAGGTCTATGGGTGATAAAGGGAAAAGGGTTCTAACCCCTGAGGAGATTGAGGAGGAGAAAAGAGAGAAATAGGAAGCTAAGGGGAGTAAGTTTCACTAGGTCTTCAAGCTTCATGCAAGCTGCAATCAGGGCTGCTCACAGACCAAACACTCAAAATGATGAGTTGAGGGCAGTCAGGATTACTTACTTACAGACCAGGAACTATGACATAGATGTGATTATATCTCTCCCCTTAGAGGAATTAAATGATCTGGCTGACATGGAAATATCAAGAGAAAGGAAGGAAGCTGAAGATGAAAGAATTCTTCTTGAGATCAAAGAGAAGAAAAGACAACAAAGATTATACAAGCATATTCCTACTCTCTCCCCAGTTTAAGAAAGTCCTGTGCAAGAGGCTGTGGCTGCTACACAAGAACCTCAGGTAGATAAAGAAACATATAAACAAAGAATGATAGACTACCTGAGTGCCACATGCTTCTACCAGGCAGAAGCACTTCTTCCTTTGTCCTTTGAGTACATTGAGTTTGAGTATCTCAAACAACTTGAACTTCAAGTACTCAAAGAGCAGAAGTTAACAAAGAAGAAAATAAGGGAAGAAGCTGCTAAGTCAAGAGCTCTCATTCAGAAGAACTTGAAAAAATCTGATGATAGACAAAGAATGATGAGCTTCTTGAAGCTGTATGGATTCTCTGCAAGGAGACTTGGCCCTATGTCTCTATCTACTATGGATGAGCATATCAGGGTGATCAAGCAGAAGATCAAGAGTGGAGAGCTTGCTGACTTGCACACTCCTCCAAGTCAAGCTCTACCTCAAGTAGAGGTTAAGTTTGAACAACAAGAGACAACTCAAACAAGAACCTCCAGCTTCATCTTCTGATCCACAGCAGGGTCAAAGGCCAGCCTCTTCAACTATTGATCAATAGCAAGGTCAAAGGCCAGCCTCAACATATGACCCACAACAGGGTCAAACTCCCTCTCCTTCTGAACCTATGAGGGAGGAACACCCAACTGAGGAAGACATAACTAATCTACCAGGTGCTGCAGGCCAGTCTTCTCAGTTAAAGACTGCAAAGAGGAAGAAGAGAATGGCTTCTAAATCTGATGCAAAGAAGAAAAAGAAGTCAAAATCAACCTCCTCTGATCCTCAGGATGAATCAGAACATCCTAAGGAAGTGCAAGAAGAGAAAGCCAAATCATCTCCAATTCAAATGGCTCCTCTTGCATCAGGAAGACTGTGAGCTGCTGAATATCTTCAAGTGTTTTGGTAGCATCAGCCTAGGGGGGTTTGTAAGGATTCCTAGAAGTCTGATGCAGCCAAAACACTCTAGTAACTATCTACTGATCATAACAACTGAAGTTAATAGCTGAAGACATCTACTGAAGTTAACAGCTGAAGACATCTACTGAAGGTAACAGCTGAAGACATCAACTGATGGTAACATCTAAAGACAATAGCTGAAGACATCAGCTGAAGACAACAGCTGAAGACATCAGCTGAAGACATCAGCTGAAGACAACAGCGGAAGGTAACAGCTGAAGACAACAGCTGAAGACATCAGCTGAAGATATCAACTGAAGACAAAGTTTGAAGACAAAGTCTGATGACAGTTTTCAGTAGTAGTCACAACAACTGAAGAAGTATTCTTCAGTAGTTGTGATGATCCTTCTTCAGTAGTTATCACAACAGCTGAAGAAGTATTCTTCAGTAGTTGTGATGATCCTTCTTCAGTAGTTATCACAACAGCTGAAGAAGTATTCTTCAGTAGTTGTGATGATCCTTCTTCAGTAGTTATCACAACAACTGAAGAAGTATTCCTCAGTAGTTATGATAGTTCTTCTTTCAGTAGTTCTATGAAATGATCAAGTCTTCCTGCATGCTGCACAGAACATGAAGTAGTATTACTACGAAAGTTTTACACCAATTCAGAAATATTTCAAGTGTAAAATCTTTCATAGCCAAGACCAATATCTTCAGAAGCCAGAAATGAAGTCTTTCTTAGCTTCAAGACAAAGTCTGCTGAAGCCAAGAAACCAAGACAGATTCTTCTGAAGACTTTTATCATACATGCTTTATCTGGTACTTTTTCTGCAAAGCTGAACCACATTGCCGCTGCCCACTCTGGTTGGTCACCAACTTATATGAGTTGGTGAAAAGGTCCATGCTTTAGGAAAACTGTACATTGAGGTCTTGGGTCAAACCTTTCTACTTTATGTATCTTTATCCTTTTTGTAATATATTAGGATGTGAACTATGGCATGTCATAGTCACGATAGCCAAAAGGCAAATCTGCCTTTTGACTCTACATGGATTGTGTTGTCTAATTCGTGTATCCAGCTGGCCTTTAAAGTATGGCCGTCTGTAGGTTGTAGTATATAGTATCTCAAAGTCTTGTAAAGTATGAATGCTGAATACTTGTAACTTTGAATTTGAGAAGTAATAGACAACATCCTTGAAAACCAATCACTTGTGTTGTTATCTTGTTCTTTCTTTCTGAGTTTACTTTGGTGTTCTTAGCACCATCATAACTGGTTCCCCATTTGATCTGTTAAGTGTTCTAATACACTCTCTTCATTGTGTTGCTGTGTTGTAAGTGCTAACCCTTCACCCGGTCCTGCAAACGTTGAATGAGAAGTTGTGCAACGCACCGATACTGTCCCTCCCGGACGGGACTGATGATTTTGTGGTGTACTGCGATGCTTCACATCAAGGTTTGGGTTGTGTGTTAATGCAGAAAGACAAGGTGATTGCCTACGTCTCATGGAAACTTAAGGTGCACGAAAAGAACTACACAACTCATGATTTGGAGTTGGGCGCTGTAGTATTTGCACTTAAGATATGGAGGCACTATCTGTATGGAACTAAATGCATCATCTACACAGATCATAAGAGCCTTCAACACATCCTGAATCAGAAAGAACTCAACATGCGACAACGGCGTTGGGTAGAGCTACTTAGTGACTACGATTGTGAAATCCGGTATCATCCGGTGAAAGCAAATGTGGTGGCCGACGCCCTAAGTCGTAAAGAGCGTACGAAACCACTACGAGCTCGAGCTTTGAGAATGACTATTCAAATGAATTTGAAAGCTCAGATCCAACTTGCACAAAGGGAAGCATTGAAAGAAGAAAACCGTGCGGGAGAAGAATTCCGAGGGTTAGACAAACAAATGATTTGCAAGGATGATGGCATACAGTACTTCATGGATCGCATATGGGTACCCAAATGGGGAGACGTTCGTACCCTGATCATGGAGGAAGTGCACAAGACACGATATTCTGTTCATCCGGGTGCAGACAAGATGTATCACGATCTTAAGGATCTATACTGGTGGCCAGGCATGAAGAGAGACATTGCTATGTATGTGAGCTGATGCTTGACGTGCTCGAAAGTTAAGGCTGAACATCAAAAACCATCGGGATTATTACAGCAACCTGAAATTCCTGAGTGGAAATGGGAGAACATAGCCATGGATTTTATTACCAAACTCCCAAGGACGCCTAGCGGACACGACTCGATATGGGTCGTAGTGGATCGAATAACAAAATCAGCTCACTTCTTGCCTATCCAAGAAGACTATAAAATGGATAAGCTGGCAAGATTGTACATTAAAGAGGTCGTGACACGGCACTGGGTGCCGGTGTCAATCATATCCGACCGCGACAGTCGATTTACTTCACGATTTTGGCAAATACTACAGAAAGCGATAGGCACTCGATTAGATATGAGTACCGCCTATCACCCACAAACAGATGGCCAAAGTGAACGAACGATACAAACATTGGAAGACATGCTCAGAGCTTGTGTAATCGAATTTGGTGGTAGCTGGGACACTCATTTACCATTGATTGAGTTTTCTTACAACAACAGCTATCACACAAGCATTGGATGCGCTCCATTTGAGGCATTGTACGGGAGGAAATGTAGATCCACAGTATGTTGGGCTGAAGTTGGTGAGAGCTAGCTTACAGGCCCAGAGATCATTCAAGAGACAACTAACAAGATCTTCCAAATCAAAGATAGACTTAAAGCTGCAATAGATCGCCAAAAGAGCTATGCCGACAACCGTCGGAAGCCTCTAGATATCAATGTTGGAGATCACGTTTTACTCAAAGTCTCTCCCTGGAAAGGGATTGTACGATAAAGAAAGAAAGGGAAGTTAGCCCCTCGATACGTAGGACCATTCGAGATTACAGAGAGAATCAGTCCAGTGGCTTACCGATTGAGGTTGCCACAAGAACTCAGCGGTGTACATGATACTTTTCACGTGTCGAACCTCAAGAAGTGTTTGGCCGATGAGTCCTTACACGTGCCTATTGAAGAAATCAAGATTGATGAGAAGCTCCATTTTGTGGAAGAACCGATAGAAATAATGGATCGGGAGGTCAAACGATTAAAGCGCAGCAAGATTCCTATTGTGCATGTTAGGTGGAACTCCAAACGTGGGCCTGAGTTTACATGGGAACGGGAGGACCAGATGAAATCCAAGTACCCACATCTTTTCGTTTCAGTCTCCTCGTGATTAAAATTTCGGTACGAAATTTCCTAAAGCAGAGGAGACTGTAACATCCCGTATTTTTATTAATAAAAAGTTAATTAAGTTTAAGGCGATGTGAATTCCAATAATTACAATAATAATAATAATAATAATAATAATAATAATAATAATAATAACATCATAATAATAATAATAATATTGCTATTAATAATGATAATAAAATTTATTATTAAAAAAATACTAAACCCAAAAAGTTTTGGGTTGAAATTGTAAAATTTAAAACTTGTTTTAAATATTTTACACATGAAATAACAAGCAAAACAAACCTCAGGGACTGAATGTGTAATTTTTTTTAAAATTCATCACTACCCCCGTCGACCACCTTCACCGCCGGCCATCCCTTCCGGCCAACCTCCGACGACCCCCAAACACTCAAAATAACTCGGTTTTAACCCAATCAAACCTCCCCGACAACATCATGAGCTAGATTCGAACACTATACCCACAATAAATTGAAAATTCGGGTGCGCGACAACCAAACCCGATCCCTTCCACTTTCGGCCGAACAAACCGCACTATTCGAGCACTAAACACTAGAATAATCAAAAGAAATCGCATATTCAAGATCATTTTGTCGTTTCCGATCTTCCACCGAAATCAAATTGGTATAAAACGAACACCATCATAGAGTTCGATCACCACCCCCCCTGTTGCGACTGTTCTTCATCGTGTCACCCTTCAAATCGATCTTAAACAGGTAATTAAACATGTTGATTTGCTCGATTTTAGGTGGGGATCAAAAGCCCCATGATAATCGACAGTAACAACATCAAATTAGGGTTCGATTTTGAATCGATCGAACTAGGGTTCTTGGTTTGGGGATGTGCAAATGGGTTGTGTTTAAATCTAAAGGAAACCGAGAACTATCGCGGCTGTATGCCATAGTTCACCGGTTCCCTGTCCGCTTGCAATCCGAGAGGTCCCGGGTTCGAGCCCGGGCCACCTCATTTATTTTTTTAGAGGATTTCTAGGCTTTTAAAAATTACAAAAAATACCTAAAAATTATAAAAATTATTTTATAAACTCTGTTTATTTTAAAACCACCAAATTAATTTTCTGGAATTTATTTTAACATTAATTATCTATTTATTTATTTATTTTATTATTATCTTTTAAAACAAATGATATAATTAGTCTAATTTTTATAAAATAGATTTAATATTGTGTATTTTATTAAAACATTACATATTCAATAACACAATTGGATTATTATCTTATTTTAACCTATTAATTATCATTTGTTTCAAATAATAAACAATAAATCTTTTTGATCCAAATGTTACTTTCTTATAAAATATACCAACTAAAGGTTAGATTAATAATTTGTTATTAATCAAAACGTTATTCCGTTTAATATTGAATAAAGCTTTATTTATTATATTGAATCTTATTTATATTTATACTTAAATTCGTTTCTAAATACTTAAATATACATATATATATATATTCCTCTAATGGTATCAAACCATAATTATTCTATAAACTTATTAAAAACCCTAAAACTATTAAAAACCTAATTGAACGTTAATCGTATCGTAAACCTTAACATTAAATCTTGTAATATATACATTTAGGTGCTTGTGAAGGAATTCGTTGGAACATCGTTTAATCCTTATTATCATCTTATACACATATACGTCAAGGTGAGTTTCACGGCCCCTTTTTATGCTTATACAA
The DNA here is from genome assembly GCA_024085815.1 of Flaveria linearis. Taxonomy (NCBI): domain Eukaryota; kingdom Viridiplantae; phylum Streptophyta; class Magnoliopsida; order Asterales; family Asteraceae; genus Flaveria; species Flaveria linearis. The sequence continues at coordinate 96,307,388 of CM044001.1, read as the reverse complement.
TTGTTTCAATCTTTTCCAAACTTGGAGGAAAAGTATGCTCACCTGTTTTCAATGCTGTACAACATACATACAATTTTCATACTTGGAATCAATGTGATACTGTTTTGTGAGTACTTATCTGATGCGTACATGATGTTACTGTGTGGTTCTTCTTACAACCATTAGTTCTGGTGTTGGAACCAATGGATAGGTATTAGTAGTACTACTGGGTTGACACCCCCACCCTTGACGAATGGTTACTTGTGAGTACTATCCCACCTGCCAGGAATCCGGCCTTGGGTGAATATATTCCGACAATTGCTGTGTGTACGTCATTAGGTTTGGTTGTATAAAACACATGGTATGTGATCTTGCTTGCTTATAACTGTATGCACGATATTCCACTACAAATACTATACAACATCAATTACATGTTTACAATTCAAACCTGTGAACTCACCAACAATATGTTGACCTTTTGAGCATATCTTTTCAGGTAACAATCATTGAGGATAGCTAGGGATGCTGCCTTAGCGACGACCTTAGGATTGCACTACTTAGACTCATTGGATGTCTGTGACAGTTGCTAGATTTTCATTATTCACTTATGTTCATTTGTTTTCCGGGGTGTGGGACTTATATTTATTTGGTTTGTATGGCTATGTTTGTCGTGGAATTGACTAACTGCGACACAAGTCTCCATTTGTGTCTGGTGACGTCATGACACGCTGACTTTCTTCATTTAATGCATCTCTATTAACCTAACAATGTGTTATGACGATCCCGTCCGTTACATCCTCGTGTTTCCGCTATAAGCGGGGGTGTGATATCACGTCTCACCAGATAGTGACAAATGTTAGGTCAATAATGGACCGGTTTGACCTCCAATCAAGCTAGCGTGACTAGCCCAGGCGAGGTTTGTCAAACCCAATAGTACTACTCAGAATTACCTCGCTACACAATACTAACGGTTCGAGAATATAAGGCCTTTTAAGTATGTTTGCAATAACGTAACAGGCGATATCAATAATACTAAAAAACTTTTATAAAATATGTTTGCATGTTTTCTCCCCTAAAAAGGAAAGAATGTAAAATAGGGGCCGTGAAGACTCACCTTGAATGCATAGCAATGAAAGAATGTTCGCACAACGGTTAGGGTTTCGGTTAACCTGGATTTCATTTAATATATAATTAATATTGATTATTAATTATAAGCATAAGGGTTTGTACGGATTCGTGTTTCACGACTCGGTTGCGAAGCAGATCATGACTTACCACCTTTCACACACATACATACGTAAATACCAATTCGACTCAAATGCCTAAACCCCAAATATTATGTCAAAAAGTACATTTTAGTTACATGTCGTTTTTATAATAAAACCCATGCGTATAGCAATACATCATCTACAAATTGCAAACACTCGAAGACCTAAACATTTGACACCCTTATAATGTATAGTAGACACATAATATATATATCTCTTATACACACACTTTTAATAAACTTGTATATATTATGACCTAGAGTGTTTAATCACCATGCAAACACATAACACTCTTATAATTATGTCAATGTATATTTAATTATATATGCTGCCAAACAAACACACCAGACACCCATATGTACATTTCACTCATCACACATAATGCCAAATTTGTATGGCTGCACAACACACACTTCCACGAAAACATGCATACATATATGAGCATACATACATACATACTTACTTGTGCACCACCATGAAGGACCACACCCACAATCCAAATTCGCAGAACACACACACACAATCATCACTTCACATCCATGCATACATATGCATATTTATATGTATCTATATACATTTGAGAAAGACACACAACAACCCACCGAAACACACATTCTACAGCAGTCGACACTCAACCATATATATATATATATATATATATATATATATATATATATATATATATATATATATATATATATACGTATAAGATTGAACACGCACTACAGAGCACATACGTCAAGACATTAACCGGGATCCGGATCCATTACTAATAACCGCAGCCGAGGTGAAACCGGAACCCACCGCACAATTAGTGAAAAGGAAAACGTACCGTATCGACAACATGGGGAACCGAGGCTGCGATCATGGTTTGGCCGAGAGGTGAAGGCTTCTTGTGGTACATAACTTATATATGGCATACCAGTAATAATATGTTATGTATCATAATATATAATGATAAGAAGAATGGAACTCTATCCATCTCTTCAATCATTAACATTAATAATTAAGCTCTAAGTGAAAGCATAGATAATATAAAGTTATGTGATCGTTAGTTAGTAATGGATTAGGTAAGTAAAATAATTAGGTATATATTAAACAAGTCATATATATTAGGTAATTATAATATTACTTTATGATTGTTTCCCTGTGGCATTACCTATATATATTTTAGTCTTCTTACCGTTTTTTTTTGGCAGAATAATGCGTGATCTTAATATATATTTTTCAGGCTTATATTTTAGTGGTTAGTTATATAATAATTTATTTTAGTGGTTAGGATTTTCAGGCTTATATAATTTACACTTTAGGATTTTAATTTGTTTTAGTGGTTAGTTATGGTTAGAATTGGAGTTAAATAATAATTGTAACAATATTAATATCATTACTACTAATAATAATAACAATAATAATAATAATAATAATAATAATGAGCATTATGTTCGTGAGCAGCGATGAGTAGTTAAGGAAGTTGAAGCGCTGTAAACCTGAAAATATGAGTTGTCACATCAATCCCTTGTTGAAGGAATTTTCCTCCCGAAAATTAGAATGACAGGTGGTCAAATGTATGAGATTTAGTTAGGTTTGGTGGTTTGTAACGTGTCGGACATGTATGGTTTTGACAGAGTTGTGACATCATCCCCTTGTTGAAGGGAATATCGTCTCGAAATTTAAAGGAACAGGTATTTTCAAATTGAATACCTTACGGATTAGATGTCTGATCGTTGAATAGTTGTGGGTACTTCTTCATCTGATTTTCGCGTTCCCAGGTAAACTCTGGTCCACGCTTTGAGTTCCAACGGACTTTGACGATAGGGATACGACTATGTTTGAGCGTTTTGACCCCTCGGTCCATAACTTCCACCGGTTCCTCGATGAAACGTAGTTGTTCGTCCACATGTATCTCGTCTAACGGAACGACGAGAGTCTCGTCTGCAAGACATTTCCTCAGGTTTGAAACATGGAACACATCGTGTACTCCATTGAGTTCTTCAGGTAGGTTCAGCTGATAGGCTACGGGGCTAACCCGTTTGACAATCTCAAACGGTCCCACGTATCTAGGGTTTAGTTTTTTAGGTTTCCCGAAACGAATCACACCCTTCGAATGTGACACTTTCAAAAGTACTTTGTCGCCAATTTGAAACTCCAACAGTCGGCGACGCTTATCAGCGTAACTTTTCTGTCGGTCACGTGCTGCTGCCATGCGGTTACGAATTTGCACGATCTTCTCAGTCGTCTCGTGCACAAGTTCAGGACCCGTAAGTTGGATTTCTCCAACTTCTGCCCAGCAAATAGGTGATCGGCACTGACGCCCATACAGTGCCTCAAATGGAGCAGCTTTGATCAATGTGTGATAGCTATTGTTGTAAGAAAACTCAACTAGCGGTAATTGAGTTCCCAACTGCTGCCGAAATCAATCACACAAGCGCGTAACATGTCTTCTAAAGTCTGGATCGTACGCTCACTTTGGCCATCAGTTTGAGGATGATATGCAGTGCTCATATCTAACCATGTTCCCAATGATCGTAGCAAAGATTGCCAGAAATGTGAAGTGAAGCGAGCGTCACGATCAGAGATGATGGAAATTGGCACACCGTGCCGAGAGACTATTTCCCTTAGGTATGTGCAAGTGATGAGCCATGTTGTGTGATAAAGCATGTACTGCCAGAGCAGCCCAAGCGAATGCTCTAATCGGTAAGAAGTGTGCGGATTTCGTCAAATGATCTACGATCACCCAAATGGTATCGCATCCGCTAGGTGTCCGAGGCAGTTTTGTGATGAAATCCATAGATATCTGCTCCTACTTCCATACTGGAATTTCTGGTTGTTGAAGTAAACCAAATGGTCGTTGATACTCCACCTTAACCTTAGAACAGGTTAAACATCTGCTTACGTAAGTGGCAATGTCAGCTTTCATGTTTGGCCATCAGTAAAGGACTTTTAGATCGTGATACATCTTGTCTGAACCCGGATGAATAGAGTACCATGACTTGTGAACTTCGTCCATTACCAACTCTCGTAGGTCTCCATACAAAGGAACCCATATTCGGTCCATGAAGTAACGGATTCCGTCAGATTTTTTTTCCAGTTGCTTCTCCATGCCTCGTAGTGATTCGGCTTTCACGTTCTCATCTTTCAGTGCCTCCCGTTGAGCACTACGTATCTGATCGGGTAAACCAGTGTGAATAGTGAGTTGTAATGCTCGAACTCGTTTCGGCTTAGGTTTCTCCTTTCGGCTTAAGGCATCAGCTACTAAATTAGCCTTGCCTGGATGATACTTGATCGCACAATCATAATCGTTTAACAACTCGACCCATCGACGTTGTCTCATGTTCAATTCCTTCTGTTCGAAGATATGCTGAAGACTCTTGTGATCGGTATAAATGGTGCACTTGGTACTGTACAAGTAATGTCTCCATATCTTGAGAGCAAACACAACGGCTCCCAACTCTAAGTCATGTGTCGTGTAGTTCTTCTCATGAACCTTTAGTTACCGAGAAGCATATGCAATCACCTTCTTGCGTTGCATTAGCACACAACCGAGACCTTGAATAGAAGCATCACAATACACTACAAAATCCTCTGTTCCCCCGGGTAGGGATAATATTGGTGCCATGCAAAGTTTCTGTTTTAAGAACTGGAATGTTGATTCCTGCTTATCACCCCAACTATACGCAGTGCCTTTTCGAGTCAACGTTGTAAGCGGTTGAACGATCTTCGAAAACCCTTTGATAAATCTTCGGTAATATCCAGCCAATCCAAGAAATTGTCGTACTTCCTTCGGAGTCTTTGGCCTAGCCCAGTTCTTGATAGCTTCTATCTTTGCTGGGTCAATATGTATTCCATTCTCATTGACCACAACATCGTAGCTACCATGGGTAATAGAAATCATACTTATATCGAACGATTGTCTAGACAGACCTAGATTACAACTTCCAAGCACATGGGTGGCGGTTGTAGTTCTACCATGGGTAAATTTTATAGTAGGTTTTGGAAATTAAACCGGTAAAAACTACCTCTAGCAGTCCACTCAAGTTACCAGGTATGAAACTTCTATCGGTACTCGAATGAGGTAATGCTGGAGCAGAACTACCATTTCTGCTGGTTTCTTATCTTCTTGAGCCTTGGGCGGTTTCCCTTTAATGCATAGGTTTTTCTGCACTCATAACATCCTTTTTGTGATTCTTGTGGCGGAGGAGACTTGGCTGGGATGTTCACACGATGGTTCTTGAAGGTATGGCCAAATTTCTCTACAGTGCTCTCAAATGTTCTTATTGCACGAGTCATTGGGAGGGATAGTTACACCTGTTGCTTATAATGGAAAGGCTGAGATATACTGGACGGGGTCGTCATAATGTCTTGCTTGTTGGTCCTACGCCAAGTGTAGTAAGCCAGAAAAAATCCGATTGGATTCTCACCACCAGGGAGACAAACAAATGTAACATATGCTTAAACAGGATAGATATCAAATGAAATGAATGTTGGAACGCTGAAATTACCAAGACTCTAAGTCTTAAGATCAATCCAGTGAACAAGGACTACACGCGTCAAGAATATTATCACTTTATTGCAACTTTTGAAGATCAAGCACAATGTAGATGGATAGTGTTACACGAACACTGAAATGCTAAAAAAAGAGCACGTCTCATAGAGACTAGGGCTAATGTCATAACACGAATCTTATTAAGGCTCGGGGTAGATGAGAACTTTCATACTAGTAGGAATGAAGGATTTGTTTGCATATCAATAGTGAGGTTTTATGAGAACCAAGACCTCATGTCTCCAAGTATAGAAATAAAAATTTGTACTGATTATGACTGTTATCACCCGATAGAGTTGTCAGAATTCTCATGCATGACAAATTACAATTACGTGTGCACCCGTGATTCTAATTTGCTTTGCATGGTCACCCAAGGTTCCTCCCATTCGAGATAACTTACCTTGTCAAGTACCAAGTGTTATCAATGATAGAGGTATCAAAGATATATTTATTATACCAAGGGTCAAATAACTAAGGTTGTACAAAGGATTCGGTTAAGATAACAACGGGGAATCAAGACGATCTGGCCTTTTCCCTTTGAAGCTCTAAGCGTCTACATGTCTAAGTCTGATCCTCTGATAGACTTTAAATCCCTTGGTTGTCCCACGTTTACTGTTCAGACTAGTGAAGATGATAGGGTATGTTGGAAGTAGAAACAAGTACAATAAAGTTGGAAAAGTAATGTGCGTTGTTCTCCTTGTTCGTCGTCGTTAGGTTTGTCGTGTGTGTTAGAAAAGAGTTTCGTGTTCCCAAGTGGTAATGTTAGGTTCAAGTTGTCGTTGCTTCAACTCTGGGAGTGAAGAAACAAGTGTAGATATTGGAAGTAAGCGAGCGGGACTCTCCGCCCCTCTGTTAGTCGAGGATGATACAGGTGACATAGATAGTGCGGGTAATGTTTGATCGTTCAGTAATATAATGTTAGCATGCCGGGAGAATGTTCGTACAATATCTGTGATCATGTAAGAGTGTCTGTGCAATACTAGTGTTGTGTCTAAGGCTATAGTCTAGATGCAGATGCAATCCTAGTTCTCTATAACCTGTGGCTCTGATACCAATCTATCACACCCTCAATTTCCACAAATGGGGTTTTACCGTTAGGCGTGTGACATACCAGGATCTCAGACACGGTCATATCAAACGACACTATATGAATTTAAAAATAAATGTTTGACTTAAATCAGAGTAACGTAAATGAAATGAATAACAGTGCGGAAGCGAATAATGAAATGTAAACAATACTGAAAGTCTGAAATGCTAAGTCAAAACAATGTCTAATGTAACATAAATGGATCCGATGAATGCATGTCCTGAGTGCGTTCCTTAATCGTGCATCATGAGATTAAGCGTTCCTGTTACCTGAGAAAACATGCTAGAGTGTGTCAACATAAAGTTGGTGAGTTCACAGGTTTTATCACAGATAAAAATGTTTGTAACTATTCGAATGGTATAGTAATTAAAGCATATCGATAGGTAGCTAGCCTATAAACAAGTTACTTAGCGTTTCGAACCGAAGCTGACTGTTTGTATGTTTGTATGTTTGTTTCCTTCCCGTTACGTCTCACCAGATAATGACAAATGTTAGGTCAATAATGCACCCGTTTGACCTACAATCAAGCTAGCGCGACTAGCCCGGGCGGGGTTTGTCAAACCCAGTAGTACTACTCAGAATTACCTCACTACACATTACTAACGGTTCAAGAATATAAGGACTTTTAAGTATATTTACACTAACGTAACAGGCGATATCAATAATACTAAAAACCATTTATAAAATATGTTTGCATGTTTTCTCCCCCAAAAAGGAAAGAATGTAAAATAGGGGCCGTGAAGACTCACCTTGAATGCATAGCAATGAAAGAATGTTCGCACAACGGTTAGGGTTTCGGTTAACCTGGATTTCATTTAATATATAATTAATATTGATTATTAATTATAAGCATAAGGGTTTGTACGGATTCACATTTCACGACTCGGTTGCGAAGCAGATCATGACTTACCACCTTTCACACACATACATACGTAAATACCAATTCGACTCAAATGCCTAAACCCCAAATATTATGTCAAAAAGTACATTTTAGTTACATGTCATTTTTATAATAAAACCCATGCGTATAGCAATACATCATCTACACATTGCAAACACTCAAAGACCTAAACATTTTACACCCTTATAATGTATATTAGACACATAATATATATATCTTATACACGCACTTTTAATAAACTTGTATATATTATAACCTAGAGTGTTTAATCACCATGCAAACACAAAACACTCTTATAATTATGTCAATGTATATTTAATTATATATGCTGCCAAACAAACACACCACACACCCACATGTACAATTCACTCATCACACATAATGCCAAATTTGTATGGCTTCACAACACACACTTCCATGAAAACATGCATACATATATGAGCATACATACATACATACTTACTTGTGCACCACCATGAAGGACCACACCCACAATCCAAATTCACAGAACACACACACAATCATCACTTCATATCCACGCATACATATGCATATTTATATGTATCTATATACATTTGAGAAAGACACACAACAACCCACCGAAACACACACATTCTACAGCAGTCGAAGCTCAACCATATATATATATATACGTATATGATTGAACACGCACTACAGAGCACATACGTCAAGAACATTAACCGGGATCCATTACTAATAACCGCAGCCGAGGTGAAACCGCAACCCACCGCACAATTAGCGAAAAGGAAAACATACCGTATCGACAACATGGGGAACCGAGGCTGCGATCATGGTTTGGCCGAGAGGTGAAGGCTTCTTGTGGTACATAACTTATATATGGCATACCAGTAATAATATGTTATGTATCATAATATGTAATGATAAGAAGAATGGAACTCTATCCATCTCTTCAATCATTAACATTAATAATTAAGCTCTAAGTGGAAGCATTGATAATATAAAGTTATGCGATCGTTAGTTAGTAATGGATTATGCAAGTAAAATAATTAGGTATATATTAAACAAGTCATATATATTAGGTAATTATAATATTACTTTATGATTGATTCCCTGTGGCATTACCTATATATATTTTAGGCTTCTTACCGTTTTTTTGGCAGAATAACGTGTGATCTTAATATATATTTTCTAGGCTTATATTTTAGTGGTTAGTTATATAATAATTTGTTTTAGTGGTTAGGATTTTCAGGCTTATATAATTTACACTTTAGGATTTTAATTTGTTTTAGTGGTTAGTTATGGTTAGAATTGGAGTTAATTAATAATTGTAACAATATTAATATCATTACTACTAATAATAATAACAATAATAATAATAATAATGAGCATTATGTTCGTGAGCAGCGATGAGTAGTTAAGGAAGTAGAAACGCTGTAAACCTGAAAATGTGAGTTGTCACATCGTTTCCGTCGTTAAGGTTGGGGTGTGACATTGTCCTCGTTGTTCAATTCATGTTTGTTTCTTCGTTGTTTTTTTAATATAACTTGTTATCTATTCATTTTAATGAGATAAGAGTTTTGTTCTAGACTACTTAATCATTGTATACAATAACATACTCTGATATCATGGACTAGCATGGTATCAAAGCATTAGACCCATTAGACTCGTGTGGGTGCTTCATATATACTTTTGCTTCTTCATCTTGGGGTTGATTAATTTCTTGGATTTCTTTAATTTGAAATCCCTATGTATTTTTTCTTTTGATCATCTATGGTTAATTATTTGATCTATGCTCTAATGTTGGAAATCAGGGTTTCACAAACCCTAATTCTTTCGTGGTGCCTAGAGTTTAAGTCTAAATCTTCTATCCTACCTTCAGGATCAAAGGTTTAGAGATCGATTGGGAACCTTAAGTGATGGTTTTCTAATCTAACCTGGTGTTCTCTCATTTCCCTTGATTGTACTATAAGCCCTTATTGTCTTCACTTGTTGTTAGAGTACACTCTAAGGTATTCTTGTTCTACTTCTTTAGTTTCCATATCTTACTAGGTACACTTGGATAAGGCTAAATGGACCACTATTGATCAATGAGGAGAGACACACCTCTGGTTTTATTTGTGCATTATACATGTTGCGATGTCTTATGTAAAACTATTTTGTGTTGTTCTAATTAGGGATTCTGGTATATCTCAACACGCAAACACAATTGTAACTTCAAGATAAAATATGCAAGGGTTGGATACGAATCATGGTATCATGAGCAAATCAAATTGTTATAAAACAATCTATAGATGAAATCTTTTATTGTTATAAAGCATCCTTTAATGTATCGTATATTTGATTTTGTATTCTTCGTTTCGTAGGAACATACACATGGTTGTATTTAACAACCAAAAATGTATTATTATTTAGTGCATGGGTTTACAAACAGTCATAGATATGTAGATTTCATGGCATGATTTGATCATTATCTAATCGGAGCCACCTTTGAATCAACCAATTCGAATTGGCTCAAGGAGTGTCAAGGAAGATCGATGACTGGATCAAGGTGTGTCAAGGAAGATCGATGATTGGTTCAAGATGTGTCAAGAAGAACAAGGGCATGTCTTAAGGTCTGCGATTCGTTTAGGTCATATGTTATTCTTATGTGAATGGTGAACAAAAAATGTCTCACGGTAAGCGACATCTCCTCAGGAGACTTTTCCTCCCTTACATTCACTAACATGTATTATACTCATGTGATTGGGTTCTTCACTTTAACATATATTAATTTTACTTAACAAATATATGTTCACACTTACTCAAACTTCAAATTAAATAAAAATATATATACTAATAAACTGTAATTATTTTAAGTTGAAAATACATAAAAATAAAAAGTTCACGACCAAGCCTCAGTAAGTGCTCTAAAAAGTCCGAGCAAATGTTGTTATTCGCTACTTCGTTGCCGATCACCAAACGGTTGGCTTGTTTCTTTTCTTTGTCGATCTCTATCATTCGCTTCAAATTGTTATTGAAAAAAAAGGAAGCTCTTGCTCCAAATCGTTAACTATTCGTAAATATTTTATGTAAAATTCAATGCGATTTTTGGCTTTTTTTATAAACACAATAATCAAGTGGCGTTTAAATATATCTATTTATACAATTATTAATTACACATTTTCTCAAGTCAGAAAATCAATTACATATTCTTCTTCCTAAAACATATCCATTAGATAATTATCCATGTTACTAAAATTAACTTATTGAATGACTATTTACCCGTCTATTAACTAAGAGATTATTATATATTTTTCTTTATAAAACCATCAGTTACATTTTTTCCAAAGTTCAAACCTTTTCTATATATACAAAACAACAAAACTAAATCTGCAAATATAAAAGTTTACATTTCATTTTAAAATAACAATCGCTAATATTAAAAAATTAAATAAATAATTAAAGTTTTAAAAAATTACAATACCAAAAATATTTGTAAAATTGTTTTAGTAAAAACACATGTATATATAATAATCATTAAATAAGTTAATTTTTACATAAATGAATAAACTCGTAATATATATTTTAGAAAGTAAAAAATATGTAATTAGTTATTTGATATTTGAAGATATATAATTGATGGTGTTAAAAAGATGGAATATATAAAATAAAAAAACTCTTGTATTAATTAATTCTGTTATTTTTGGATGCTTAGCTTTTTTAACTAAAAACTGTGGAGTCCAAAATAATAGAACTGTGAAGCCCAAAATAATACTATTCTAACCTGAATTCACGAAACTGTAAAGCCCAAAATTAATCAAAAGTGGTGGAGTTGTGAGCAAAAAGACGGTTGAGTACGGAAACGGGTCTTTAATAAGGCTAATTATTTTAGATGCTGGTTAGGACCTGACTTGAACTGTAGGGTTTAATGCATTTTGTAATCTACTCCGTTGAAATCGATTAAAACGGAACCTTGATAAAACCCCGTTCCAAACCGAATCGATCATTTTCCCCTAAAAACTAGTTTTAATTTGTAACGATTTTAAACAAAACTTGATTTTGACCTGATTTGACTGAACTATTATCTATAGTATAAATAACTAATTGTATACCACTCCGGTGGCCGGTTAGTTTAGCATCACAATGTCAAAAACATAAATCTTTTTATTAATCCAAACAAAATTATTATCTGTTTAAGATGTAAAATACAAGTCATTTAACTTGTAAGTATAAAACTGACAAACTACACTAAAGTAACCATTAAAGTGTACCTTGCTGCTTAAATAACGTAACAGATCAAATAGTATTAATTAAAAGACAAAAGCAAACATTAATTTCTAAGTGTAACTTAAAATGCAACAGTTGTTCCTATAAACACATGAGATAAGCCTGGGTATACTATACCATTTTGAGATCAAAAACATTCAGCTACTGAATAAAGAAAATATCTTAATCCAAAAGACAAGGAAAAGATAACATACATGAATTTTTGATAGTCCGCATCGATAAGTACTACAACAATTGAATGCCTATGTGAACAATTGATTGGAAAAAGTGAAACCACCACTGAGAATATAATCATCTCATTTGTTTTTATTTAGCATTCCAAACACATTAAAATATATACTGAAATTAAAATAAGGTTCCTAATCTATTATTGTAGAATGAGACTGAAGCCAGTGTCATTTGTATCTTATCCACTGTTTGACGTGAACACTCCCATAACTTCGTTTGCAAAATCTTGTAAGCAAAAATATATAAGTATCGTAATATAAGGGTCTCATCAACAATTAATTTAACAAAATCATTAATAAATAATTTTATGGTACCATAGCAAATTTTGTTGTACAATTCCAAAATGAATGATAAAAGATAAAGTATTTAGTTGCTTGGTTGCATCAGTAATACGACAATACTCATTCCCACAAAAAGTAATGTAGAAACAAATCATTATATTAGTTTGTTGATGATTTTAGAAAGAGTTTGACAATATAAATATGAGATTGACTTAAAGTAATGCATCACAAACCAGCAAGAGTATCAAGATACTTCTTTCCATTTACATGATATACATATGATCCCTACAAGAACTAAAAAAAACAAAACTTGACAAATAAAAGCTGCTTATGAGTTTCATGTTCTACAATCTATTACACCGCAGATCTCTCTATCACAAATGGGTTTGAATCAGCAGTCTTGCCAACATACATTGTGTTTATATATGAGAAACCATAATAAATATTACGCACATTAAATATTCACATAATTCATGTAAAGTAAGAGATAAGAAGATCATTATAAATCAAATACTACATACGTATCAACATAAACCATGGCATCATTCGTACTGTTCCATCATACAGTTGAAAGATCTTGCGTTTGTCTCATGCAAAACTAATTTTGTATGTTAGCCACACCATTATAAAAAATAGTTTCATGTAAATTCATAAATACATGTTGAAAGTGAATTCATGAATGTACCAAATATTCTTGGGTTTCATATAACATTTATCTTATTAAATATAAGATCATAAAGAGGAGTAGATAATCCCTGAAAAAATCTTCAGATATCTTTGTTATCTTCAATTTAATCATGCATTTCAGGTGTTATCTTTAATTTTAATAAATACCATGAATGAAGAAGACCTTTAAAGTTTGAGGTCAAATGCCTTTTTCGAGATGCATGGATGCATGCTGGGTTGTTATGGCTGTAATCATGATAATGTGCAACACGAAGGTTTGTTACCTGTTTTCGAGATGCATGGATGCATGCTGGCTGCTGAGAATATGCATGTTCCAATGCATGCATTTAATGGATTAAGTGGGGCCCATGGGGATACAATCAACTTGGTGGAATAGGAGAGTGGGGGGCCGGCCCAGATTATGTCTCTTATGGGCCCTAGACAGCAACATAATTTTACGGACTCGCCCAGCCCGGATGCTGGGCCCATTGACTCTGATCCATTCTCATTAGGCCCTCTAATTGAGGAGATGTATGGGGCTGGCAATTATAACAAAATCACTGATAAAACAAAAGTCAAAATGGGAGTGCGTGACAGTATATCAAGGGCTTCTTTCAAAGGAAGATTGAATGTGGAACGAGGAGCTTAGAGACCCTCTCCGCTTCAGAATGAGTAGGCATTTGCTGTGAAGATGGGGACTACGAAGAAAGATGAAAGAAATGCGCAGATCCGCCTCGGCCGATTGCTCGATCGAGTCCCCTGATATCTCTAACTCTGACTGTGTTTGCTCGGATATAGGGCAGGGTTTAAGGGCGGATGAGTTTAGTGACGAAAGGGTGACAGAGGAGATGGAAGAAGCCGCCTTGGAATGGGAAGTGGCGGAGACAATTGAAGTCAGCTCCTTCGTACAGATAAACCTAACGGGTTTTGAAGATCATTTGACAGATTTGATAAAAAATAAGGGAGTTGTTAGCGGTCATCAATGAATTGCTTGACTATTAATATTAGAGGCGCTGAAGATTCGGATAAGGCAAAATGGGTTCGGAGGTTAAGATTGAACAACGGTGTGCATTTTGTGGCAATTCAAGAAACTTAAATGGCAGATTCTTCTCAGATTCGAGTTCACACTTTCTGGGGAAGGTCACGGTTCGATGTTGATTTTGTAAATGCTACAGGACGTTCGGGGGGCCTTATATCGATCTGGGATCCTTCATTCTTTATCAAGCAATCATCCTTCAAGAGAAGACACTTTCTTGCTGTGCACGGAGTAATACCTAGGATGCAAATATTCCTATCGGTAATAAACGTGTATGCACCACAGGAGGTTACTGCCAAAAGAGAACTGTGGAATGAAATAACTCTTTATATTTCGCACACTAAGGGGCTCTTTATCTTGCTTAGTAACTTTAACGCGGTTAGACTTCCCTCGGATCGACTTAATTCGGAATTTTGCTCCGTCTCTGCGAGCGAATTGAACAATTTTATTACTAATTCTGGCTTGTTTGAGTATGCGATGGGGGGACAGCTGTTTACGTATATGGGGAATGGGGGCAAAAGGCTTAGCAAGATTGACCGGGTGTTGGTTTGTAAAAGCTTCTTCAATCGGTGGCCGGGGGCTAAGCTCACTGCGTTACCAAGGGAAGGGCATTCCGATCATACTTCGCTTCTTTTACAGGTGGTGCCTTCGGACTTTGGACCCCTTCCATTCAGTTTCTTTAACTCATGGCTGCAAATTCCTGGGTTTGAGGATTTTGTGAGGCGCTTGATCACCTCTTTTGAATTTAATGGGCCTGCGGATAAGAAACTTGCTGCCAAATTCAAGTGGGTCAAGAATGGTATAAAAACATGGTTGGCGGAGTACAGGGCAAAAGAAAACTGGATTTTGGAAAATTTAAAGGCACAACTACACTACTTAGATCGCTTGGCGGATGATGGTGTTTTTTGTGAAGAAGAAATAATCTTAAGAGCCATTGTTTTAAACGAATTGACACGCAACAATAAACACAAAAAGGCAGAATTAATTCAAAAGTCAAGGATCAAATGGGTGTTGGAGGTCAAAGCAAAATTGGTATCAAATATCTATATACTCAATGGAATAACTCTCTTTGTATTTAAGAAAATATTACTCAAAAAACTTAAAATACAAGAATACCTATACAATGGTATTTATAATCTAGCTATCATCGTCTATCTATAATTCTTTAATTTGAATCTATCTCTATCTTTTACAAATTCAAATTACAAATAGATAAACCAAACTAGATATGTATCAAACCAATTTGACCACCTTGTCAACATTGGCCCTCCTTTCCTGGATTACCAACTTGTATTCCAAGACTCGAAAATTAGATTTAGCCAACAATCACCCCCTTAATTTCTGAGTCTTGTTAGAGAGATCTTTTACCCCCAACAAATCACGCATTTCTTTAAACTTTATTCGAGCCAATGCTTTGGTGAGAATGTCGGCTTTTTGTTCATCTCCACGAACATACTCTACTTGTATATCTTCACGGCTTACGCATTCTCGAATGAAGTGGAATCTTGTTTGTATATGTTTGCTTCTTGCGTGATAAACTGGATTTTTAGCCAACGCAATTGCAGATGAGTTATCGAGCAGTAAGGTCACCTTTTGAGGTTGTTCTTCGAGCATCTCACTTAGTAGGTCCCGTAGCCACAACGCTTGGCACGCTGCTGTAGTTGATGCCATGTACTCGGCCTCGCATGATGATAATGCTACGGTTGTTTGTTGTAAGGCCCCGCTCACCGGACACCCTACAGTCGGTCTTTCATTGCATATATTTTAGATAAACAATGTATAAACATACTTTTAATACATGATCATAACATACGCAGCGGAATTAATAAAGAAAACATATATATTCTCATTCATTCATAAGAGTCATTACATCCTTGACACAATTACAAAATACAACTTTCTTTACACTTCCTAACTTTACTATGATTGCTGGGGAGACACATAAAAACCCGAGATTACCTAACAATCTCGTTTATTCGAATCCTCAGCAATCATAAGGGCATACTACTCTATGATTGCTGCTGATGCATATTCCTCAACAATCATAGGGTCGTACCGCGACCTCTACCGAAATAAGAAAATATATTTTTCTTCATAAAGAAGATATTAAATTCAAAAATATATAAAGGAGATTTCTTGAGTAATCTCGTTGATTCAGATCCTCAAGAAATCTCGTAATGGCAGGCAACGTGACTTGTTGCGTGCGTTATGGGCCCGCAACACGTGACGTTGCAGCATTACAAAATGGAGAATGCCCTCCCAAAAGAGCTGAGTAGCCGCCTCGTGCCATCCTCAGCAACTCTACCTGCGAACTGGAAAACACATAAAAGTCAGCGTTGCTGAGTGAGTTCTAGTTTTTATAATAAAACATACTTTCATTCTTATTAACCGTTCTTTCATACATGTGTTCACACATCATACGTACACGCAGATAACATTATTATTATCTTATCATTCATTACTTACTTTCATTCGTGTACGTTTCCTCATTCTCGTTTACTTTCATACATACATACTTTACATACTTCACATACTTTCGTATGTCTTTACTTTCATTCATACTTTCACTTCATACGTTCGAACCTTCATTCTATTCATTCATTCATTTATTACTTTCGTTCGAACGTTCATTACATTCGGTGACATGTACACTACCCCCTTTCATCATACGTACTACTGGTGCTGGACCTGTGGTGGTTAGCCACGAACATTGTGCACAAATGCTGATCCAGTCACCTAGGGTAGGTACAAGCACCACTTATCTTTCACTTTACTCCTGGATCGATGCCGTATGCTTTACCCCGAACGTTGTGCACATATGCTGGTGCTGGACCTGTGATGATCAATCACGAACGTTGTGCACTAATGCTGATCCAGTCACCTAGGGTAAGCAGCAAAGATCCCATACATACTTCTGGTCAATCACAAAGACTGATCCCGATGCACATCCTTCGGGTAGCTAACCCGTACACCGTTGAGCTAACACCTGCCAGGGGTGTGCACCTCCTTCATTTCGCTTGCAAGCCTTTATTACATTCATTCATTCGTTAATGCATGCATTCATTCATCATGTTCCTTCTTTCATTATCTTTCACTTTACGTTCTTAATATATTCGTTACATTCGTTCACGTAAAGTTATTAAAAGATAAGACACATATACATAAGGAACACAAATACTTACATATCATCAGTATTCATCATTAACCATGACAACATCATACTAACATACATACATCGTACATACAATTCTACATTCACTTACATCAGCCCTGTTCGGGCGACTGAACTACTACCAGTCGCATGTCCTCCATGCGACTGGGCCATACGATTGGGCTATTATGCGAATGGGTACTCATACGTGCGATTGAACTTCCTTCCGTACGACTAGACACTATGCGACTGGGTTATATGCGACTAACTCTTAACCGTACGACTGAACTACTCTGCGATTGAACTTATGCGACCGAAACCCTCAGTCGCATCACCTATCGTGCGATTGAGACTCAATCGGGCGTCTGGGCCTCAGTCGGGCGATTGGACATCGACTCATACTCATTCGGCCGAATGGCCCTTCAGTCGCATAACCCTAACTGGGCTGCGACTGGAGTTCATCACGAACAGCAGCCGCGAACCCCCGCACCCAAACTTGTCAAAATCCCATTTTTAGCCCAAATTGACCCTCCCAAAGCTCAGGGATTCATACAAGGACATCATACAAGCATATACAAGTCCTACTTCTTACTATAAACGCATTACTCAAGATTTACTCAAATGGGTCAAACTTACACTTTTACAAAACTAGGGTTTATATGTGATTCCAGCCCCAAAATCAGTTAAAAACATGTAAATGAGGGGTCTTAGAACTCACATTGCAGGTAGAAGTAGATGAACTTCGACTTCGGCTATCTTCTCGACGGATTCGGAGCTCGGGCAGCACTTTCCCTCTCTTCCCTTCTGTTCTCGGTCGCTCACTCTCTCTCCCCGACTGAAAAATGGGAGAAGAATGGAGCTGCTCCTCTTTTATACCCCCCTCTCAGTCGCATCTGGTCCAGGGGCGACTGGACCTTCAGTCGCATCAACACCATGCGATTGGACCCCAATCGCGCGTGTTCCATTCGGCTCATACTTCATTCGGGCGGTTGAGCTCCAATCGTGCGGTTGAGCTCCAATCGGCCGAATAGCCATGCGGTTGAACTTCAGTCGCATAATTCACAGGCGACTGAAGCTCAGTCGCATCACATGCTGAGAAGTCAAACTTTCGGGTGTTACAAGTCCACCCCCCTTATTTTAGGTTTCGTCCCCGAAACCTGTCATTCTTCGAACAATCGTGGGTAATGCTGCCTCATTTCTTCTTCAGTTTCCCACGTCGACTCGGATCCCTTCCTGTGCCGCCACTGTACACGCACAAGGGGAACCACTTTATTTCTCAACCTCTTCTTTTTGCGATCTATGATCGCCACTGGTTGCTCTACATAGTTGAGCTTTTCGTCTACCTCGATATCATCCAGTGGAACGACCATGTCCTCGTCCGCCAAGCACTTCCTCAGATGAGACACGTGGAAGGTCGGGTGGATTCCACTTAGTTCATCTGGCAGTTCCAACCTATAAGCCACCTCCCCCACTCGAGCAACAATTCGGAAAGGGCCTATATATCGCGGACTCAACTTACCCCGCTTCCGGAATCGAATGATCCCTTTCCAAGGTGAGACCTTCAACATAACCCGGTCCCCCACTTGGAACTCAATTGGTCTGCGTCGTTTGTCGGCATACGACTTCTGTCGTTCTTTGGCCGCCTTCATATAGGTTTTAATTCTTTCGAGCTTCTCAGTCATAGCCTCCACCACTTCGACGCTTCCCAATTCTTTCTGACCAATATCACCCCAACAGACGGGTGTCCTGCATCTCCTACCGTATAGCATCTCGTAGGGTGGCATGCCGATACTGGCATGATAACTGTTGTTGTATGAGAACTCAGCTAACGGTAGATGGTCATCCCAACTTCCCCCGAAGTCAATAACACATGCTCGGAGCATGTCCTCCAAGGTCTGAATGGTCCTTTCTGACTGACCATCAGTTTGAGGATGATAAGCCGTGCTAATATGCAATCTCGTCCCCATAGCATCGTGGAATTTCCTCCAGAATTTGGATGTAAACCGGGTGTCGCGATCAGACACAATCGACACCGGTACACCGTGACGAGTCACAATTTCTTTGATGAAAAGATCAGCCAACTTCTCGGACGAATATGTCTCCCGCATCGGTAAGAAGTGAGCACTCTTCGTCAATCGATCCACAATCACCCAGATCGTATCGTACCCTTTAGGGGTACGTGGCAGCTTTGTGATAAAATCCATGGTGATGTGTTCCCACTTCCATTCCGGTATGTCCAACGGCTGAATCTTTCCATACGGCTTCTGGTGCTCCGCCTTTACTTGCAAACACGTGAGGCATTTACTCACATACTCCACCACATCGCGTTTCATACCCGGCCACCAATAATCTTTCTTCATATCTTGGTACATCTTGGTGGCGCCGGGATGAATGGAGTATCGAGACTTATGAGCTTCATCCATAATCTTCATTCGTAGATCCCCGAGACGAGGAATCCACATACGCCCAAACCGGGTTTTAACGCCCGTCGTGTTTTCTACTAGCTCCGCTACCAGTCCTCTCATTCGTTCAGAGTTAAGATGTTCATCTTTCAATGCTTCATCCTGGAACTCTCTGACTTGTTTCATCATGTCTGAGGTCATGATTAGCTGGTATGCTTTCACCCGAATCGGCTCGGGCCTCTCTTTTCGGCTAAGGGCATCGGCCACCACGTTAGCCTTGCCCGGGTGGTAATGGATTTCACAATCGTAGTCTTTTATTAGTTCCAACCACCGTCTCTGCCTCATATTCAGATCTTTCTGCTCGAAGAAGTACTTCAAGCTTTTGTGGTCTGTGAAGATGGTGCACTTCGTCCCATACAAGTAGTGCCGCCAGATCTTCAACGCGAAAACCACCGCTGCGAGCTCCAAGTCATGAGTAGGGTAATTAACCTCATGAACTTTCAGCTGCCGGGATGCATAGGCTATCACCTTTCCTCTCTGCATTAATACACACCCCAACCCCGAGTAGGAGGCATCAGAATAAACCACCAAATCCTCACTCCCTTCGGGTAATGCCAATACTGGAGCTTGGGTCAATCTCGTCTTCAGTTCTTCAAACGCCTTCTCCTGAGCTTGACCCCATACAAATTTCACATCCTTCCGGGTCAACTTCGTCAGTGGAGAAGCAATTTTGGAAAAGTCTTGTATAAACCTTCGGTAATAACCCGCCAAACCCAAGAAACTACGGATCTCGGATGGCGTCTTCGGAGATTTCCATTGCATAACTGCTTCCACTTTCGCCGGATCGACCATAATCCCGTCCGGATTCACCACGTGACCCAAGAATTGAACCTCACGCAACCAGAATGCGCACTTGGAGAATTTAGCATACAACTTCTCCCTTCTCAACGTCTCCAGAACTTCGCGAATGTGACCGGCATGCTCAGTCTCACTCTTTGAATAAATCAAGATGTCATCAATGAATACAATCACTGATTTATCCAACATCGGCCGGCACACCCTATTCATCAGGTCCATAAAAGCAGCTGGCGCGTTGGTCAAACCAAATGACATAACGAGGAACTCATAATGACCGTAGCGCGTACGAAAAGCTGTTTTAGGGATATCCTGCTCCTTCACCTTCAGTTGATGGTAGCCTGATCGAAGATCTATACGTGAAAACCAACTAGCACCCTGAAGTTGATCAAACAAGTCGTCGATCCTCGGCAAGGGGTATCTGTTCTTTACTGTCAGCTTATTCAGCTCTCGGTAGTCGATGCACATCCTCATACTACCGTCCTTCTTCTTTACAAACAGGACCGGAGCACCCCAAGGTGAGATACTCGGTCTAATAAACCCCTTATCCAGTAGCTCTTGTAACTGCTCCATCAACTCTTTCATCTCTGTCGGGGCCAATCGGTATGGTGCCTTGGCAACAGGTTGGGCGCCTGGTACTAAATCAATCTGGAACTCGATCTCTCTGTCAGGTGGCAATCCCGATAAGTCTTCCGGGAACACATCTGGGAACTCACACACAACCGGAACATTAGACAGTTGTGGTGCTGGCTTCTCTACATCTTTCACATAACATAAATAGGCGTTACATCCACGCCTCATACATTTCCCCGCCACTGCCATTGAGATCACCTTCGGAATCGTAGTAACCCGATCCCCATAAACTGTCACTGGACTGCCGTCAGGCGCTGTCAAACTGATCATCTTCTTGCGACACACAATGTTCGCCTCGAAATCCGCCAACCAATCCATTCCAAGCACCAAATCGAAACCACCTAACGTCATCGCAAAGGGTTTAACTGGGAATTTGTGACCCTCCAGTTCCACATCGCAACCCTCAATTACCTCACAAATCCTGGTGGTTTTTCCTATAGCAGTCTCTACATCAAACGGTACGTCCACGCGTCTACTATTAACGGGCAATTTGGCACAGAAAGCAGCAGAAATAAAACTCCTACTGGCACCGAATCAAACAATACAGAGGCTATAGTTTGGTTCACCAGAAACGTACCGGACACTACATCAGGGTCCGTCCTAGCCTCTTCCTGCGTCATCGTGAATGCTCTGGCGCTTGCCTTCGACCCTTCACCCACTGCCTTCTTCCCGCCGGAACTCCCAGGCCTCGGCTTCTTGCAATCTTTGTTCATATGACCACTTTCCCCGCAGTTAAAGCACTTCATCGCCCTACACTCCTTAGCCATATGACCGGGCTTTCCACACTTAAAACATACATTCAGCCCCCATCTGCATTCACCACCGTGCTCTCGCCCACACTTTTCACACTTTCTCGACCCTGCCCTTGTCACGACCACACGTCGATCATCAACCCGTGCCTTCTTACTACTTGTCGAAGTATCACCCCGACCAAACCTCTTTCCTTGCCACTTCCTCTCATCACTTCCCTTCTTACTGCCCTCAGATTTCACCAAGGCAGCTCGTTCATCATACAACCTCCCGGCTAAATCCACCGCCGACCTGAAAGTACTCGGTCGGGCGGAAATCAAATGCCAACGAATTTCAGATGGCAGCCCCTGAATATACCGGTTGATCTTTCGAGACACCGACGTCACTTGCTCTGGCACCAACAGCGCCAACTCGTTAAACTTAGTCGTGTACTGCTGATGGGTCATCGTCCCCGCCTCCAGCTGCAGGAACTCCCTTTCTATTCTATCCATTTCCCGACGAGGACTGAATTCCTCGATCACCAGCCTTTTCAATTCAGCCCACTTCATCTTCCCTATAGCCCTGGTACCCTCGGCTTGGACCATATTTTTCCACCAGCATAAAGCCGACCCTGTGAAAGAGTGGGTAGCAAACTTCACCTTCTTGTCCTCCTGGCAATCACTAATATCGAGGACAGCTTCCATTTCCATCACCCATTGGTGAGCATCAGTAGCAGTACCGGAGCCATCAAAAGTTGGAGGCTTGCACCTCATGAATTTCCCATAATCACAACCCCGGGCTGTCTCCCGTACCTGTTCTTCCTCTTCTTCCTCTTCATCATCAGACAATACTGTTTCTACCCCTACCTGTTGCTGCCTACCCGAGGACCGATTCCTCCCTCGTCTATCCTCCTCACGTACTGCCTTTATCGCTTCGGTCATTACAGTCGGTAAGATCGTCTGCATAACCTGGTGCACTTCCTTAATCACTGCCTCTTTTACCGAGGCTCTCAACTTGGCGCTTTCGTCCGTCTCTTCCTGGTGAGGAATCTCGTTCTCCTCACGAACTACTTTCTCTTTCCTAAGTCTTCCTCGCGTGATACGCGGCTCATCACCACGTTCACCATCACGGGAAGCATCAGATGATCTATCACCGACCATCTTCTATCACACTGAAAGATTAAAACACCAACACGGTCATTCAAGGAAATAGCTCAGTTTATGTTAAGTACAGTAAGTCCCTAATTACAGTGGCCAGTTGTGATTAGCCACTTACTCTACTCTTCGTACCCCGAGCATCACCTATCCTGACTACATTAGTATCTCAGTCTAACAGTACACATCATCCACATAACAAGCGCACATAATACCAGTTAATCTTTAAGAAAAATACCTGATGGCACGCGACTACTCAGATGGCATTCTCATTCTCCCTGTCCCATTCTCAGTTTAAGTTTAGGTTTATTATGAAAATTTACCCATTTTACTTAAACTTTTGCTCTGATACCAACTTGTAAGGCCCACTCACCGGGCACCCTACAGTCGGTCTTTCATTGCATATATTTTAGATAAACAATGTATAAACATACTTTTAATACATGATCATAACATACGCAGCGGAATTAATAAAGAAAACATATATATATTCTCATTCATTCATAAGAGTCATTACATCCTTGACACAATTACAAAATACAACTTTCTTTACACTTCCTAACTTTACTATGATTGCTGGGGAGACACATAAAAACCCGAGATTACCTAACAATCTCGTTTATTCGAATCCTCAGCAATCATAGGGGCATACTACTCTATGATTGCTGCTGATGCATATTCCTCAGCAATCATAGGGTCGTACCGCGACCTCTACCGAAATAAGAAAATATATTTTCTTCATAAAGAAGATATTAAATTCAAAAATATATAAAGGAGATTTCTTGAGTAATCTCGTTGATTCAGATCCTCAAGAAATCTCGTAATGGCAGGCAACGTGACTTGTTGCGTGCGTTATGGGCCCGCAACACGTGACGTTGCAGCATTACAAAATGGAGAATGCCCTCCCAAAAGAGCTGAGTAGCCGCCTCGTGCCATCCTCAGCAACTCTACCTGCGAACTGGAAAACACATAAAAGTCAGCGTTGCTGAGTGAGTTCTAGTTTTTATAATAAAACATACTTTCATTCTTATTAACCGTTCTTTCATACATGTGTTCACACATCATACGTACACGCAGATAACATTATTATTATCTTATCATTCATTACTTACTTTCATTCGTGTACGTTTCCTCATTCTCGTTTACTTTCATACATACATACTTTACATACTTCACATACTTTCGTATGTCTTTACTTTCATTCATACTTTCACTTCATACGTTCGAACCTTCATTCTATTCATTCATTCATTTATTAATTTCGTTCGAACGTTCATTACATTCGGTGACATGTACACTACCCCCTTTCATCATACGTACTACTGGTGCTGGACCTGTGGTGGTTAGCCACGAACGTTGTGCACAAATGCTGATCCAGTCACCTAGGGTAGGTACAAGCACCACTTATCTTTCCCTTTACTCCTGGATCGATGCCGTATGCTTTACCCCGAACGTTGTGCACATATGCTGGTGCTGGACCTGTGATGATCAATCACGAACGTTGTGCACTAATGCTGATCCAGTCACCTAGGGTAAGCAGCAAAGATCCCATACATACTTCTGGTCAATCACAAAGACTGACCCCGATGCACATCCTTCGGGGTAGCTAACCCGTACACCGTTGAGCTAACACCTGCCAGGGGTGTGCACCTCCTTCATTTCGCTTGCAAGCCTTTATTACATTCATTCATTCGTTAATGCATGCATTCATTCATCATGTTCCTTCTTTCATTATCTTTCACTTTACGTTCTTAATATATTCGTTACATTCGTTCATTCGTTCACGTAAAGTTATTAAAAGATAAGACACATATACATAAGGAACACAAATACTTACATATCATCAGTATTCATCATTAACCATGACAACATCATACTAACATACATACATCGTACATACAATTCTACATTCACTTACATCAGCCCTGTTCGGGCGACTGAACTACTACCAGTCGCATGTCCTCCATGTGACTGGGCCATACGATTGGGCTATTATGCGAATGGGTACTCATACGTGCGATTGAACTTCCTTCCGTACGACTAGACACTATGCGACTGGGTTATATGCGACTAACTCTTAACCGTACGACTGAACTACTCTGCGATTGAACTTATGCGACCGAAACCCTCAGTCGCATCACCTATCGTGCGATTGAGACTCAATCGGGCGTCTGGGCCTCAGTCGGGCGATTGGACATCGACTCATACTCATTCGGCCGAATGGCCCTTCAGTCGCATAACCCTAACTGGGCTGCGACTGGAGTTCATCACGAACAGCAGCCGCGAACCCCCGCACCCAAACTCGTCAAAATCCCATTTTTAGCCCAAATTGACCCTCCCAAAGCTCAGGGATTCATACAAGGACATCATACAAGCATATACAAGTCCTACTTCTTACTATAAACGCATTACTCAAGATTTACTCAAATGGGTCAAACTTACACTTTTACAAAACTAGGGTTTATATGTGATTCCAGCCCCAAAATCAGTTAAAAACATGTAAATGAGGGGTCTTAGAACTCACATTGCAGGTAGAAGTAGATGAACTTCGACTTCGGCTATCTTCTCGACGGATTCGGAGCTCGGGCAGCACTTTCCCTCTCTTCCCTTCTGTTCTCGGTCGCTCACTCTCTCTCCCCGACTGAAAAATGGGAGAAGAATGGAGCTGCTCCTCTTTTATACCCCCCTCTCAGTCGCATCTGGTCCAGGGGCGACTGGACCTTCAGTCGCATCAACACCATGCGATTGGACCCCAATCGCGCGTGTTCCATTCGGCTCATACTTCATTCGGGCGGTTGAGCTCCAATCGTGCGGTTGAGCTCCAATCGGCCGAATAGCCATGCGGTTGAACTTCAGTCGCATAATTCACAGGCGACTGAAGCTCAGTCGCATCACATGCTGAGAAGTCAAACTTTCGGGTGTTACATTTGTTTTTGAGAGCACCACGTGACCGGTGACCCTCCAATATAAAACACATGACCCGACGTGCTTTTTCCGTCATCTTCATCCACGTTGTATGAGCTGTCACTATACCCGTTTAATAGTAAGTTCCCCCCGCGCTCATACCTTATACCGTATCCCATCGTTCCTCTCAAGTATCTCATAATTTGCTTGATAGCTTGTGAGTGGGGTGCTTTTGGGTCTTGCATGTAGCGACTCACAAGACCAACTGAGTATGCAAGATCAGGTCTTGTATGAAGTAGGTACCTTAGACATCCAATCTGTCGTCTAAAGTTGGTGGGATCTACACTTGCTTCCTTTTCGAATTTAGCTAGTTTTAGCCCGGGTTCCATTGGACATTGTGTTGGGTTGCAATTAAGCATACCAAACTCCTTCAGTATTTTATTCGCATACCCTTCTTGCTTTATTGTGATTTCATTCTTTGTTTGAGATACTTCGATACCGAGATAATAGGTTAGTAAACCCAGATCGCTCATCTCAAAGTTCTTGGCCATCTTTATCTTGAACTCGTGTATCTTGGTTGGGTTTGAACCGGTTACAACCATGTCATCGACATAGACACCGATTAGAAGTAGTGAGTCTTTGTTTACCTGTTTGTACACTGATTGCTCTCGGCTGCATCTTGTAAACCTTAGGTCTTTCAGAATGCCATCGAGTTTAGTGTTCCAGGCTCTTGGCGCTTGCCTTAACCCATAGAGTGCCTTGGTGAGTTTATAGACTTTTGTTTCCTCCCCCCTCTTTTCAAATCCTTCCGGCTGTCGAACAAACACCTCCTCCTTTAATTCTCCGTGCAGGAAGGCAGCCTTCACATCCAGATGGTGAAGCTCCCATCTTTTGCAAGCTGCGATTGATATGAGGGCTCTTATAGTTTCCATACGTGCCACTGGGGCAAAGGCTTCTTCAAAGTCTATCCCGGCTTGTTGTAGGTAGCCTTTTGCAACAAGTCGGGCTTTGTATTTGTTAATCGAACCATCTGCATTTCTTTTTAGCTTGAACACCCACTTGAGCCCAATGACTTTGGCCCCTTTAGGTGGTTTTACCAACTGCCATGTCTTGTTCTTTTCGATGGACTCCATCTCAAGCTTCATTGCCTGTTCCCAGTTCTTATTATCTTTAGCTTCTATATAGCAGCTTGGCTCATCATCATGACTCAGCAGCAGTGTTTCGTTTTGGTCTCGTGTGACACCATCTTCAATCACATAATCAGTGAGTTTTCTTGGTACCATATGGGTTCGCGTGGATCTTCTGGGACCGGTTATGATTTCATTATGTGTCGAATGCGTGGACTCATTTTGGTTGACAACAGGTTGTTCATTGAAGGTTGTTGTCTCCTCTGTCGGGCTAGATTCGCTTTCTTCCGGCTCAGTCGACCCCGCCAGGTTTTCACCCAAGGTTTCTGCATGTTGTGCATTGTTTGAGTCTGCCAGGTGTGGCAACTCAATTGTGAACTCCTCTGGTTTATTTTCTTCCATGGTGTCATTCCAGTTCCAACTCTGTTTTTCATCAAACACCACTTCTCTGCTGATGTGAATTTTCTCAGTATTGGATCGTACATTCTATACGCTTTGGATCCCGGTTCTATTCCAAAGTGTACCATTGGTTTGCTGCGATCATCTAACTTCTTAAGGTTAACACCTGTTTCTTTGACAAAACCCATACACCCGAATACCCTTAGGTGGTCAACATTCGGCTTTCGTCCTAGTAAGGCTTCGTATGGTGTTTTTGATACTAGAGATTTTGTTGGTACTCGATTTAGTATGTAGACCGCGTGTTTTGCTGCCTCTCCCCAGAACCTTTGTGGTATCTTCATTGGTTTTAGCATACACCTTACAGTCCCGATTACGGTTCGGTTCCGTCTTTCCACAACACCATTCTGTTGTGGAGAGTAAGGGGCTGTCAAGTGTCTTCGGATTGCATTGGTTTCACACCATTCTTTGAACTCCTTTGATGTGAACTCCCCCCCCCCCGATCAGTTCGAAAAGTACCAACCTTAAACCTTGTCTCGACCTCTACAAGCTTCTTAAACTTTATGAACACTTGGGATGCTTGATCTTTAGTTCTGAGTAGGTAACACCACGTGTATCGGGAATAATCGTCCACAATGAGAAATACGTATTTATTCCCGACCGGTGTCGGAGGTGTAATTGGCCCACATAAGTCTCCATGGACAAGTTCAAGTGGTCGTGTTGCTCTAAACTTTGCTTGTTCCGGGTATGCTTTGCGAGCTTGTTTGCCCACTAGACATGAGTCACATAAACTAGTGACATTAGTAATGGGTGGGATACCGCGTACCATATTCTTCTTGTTCAAGTTCCGAATCGAATTGAAGTTAACATGCCCCAACCGTGCATGCCAAAGCCATGCTGGGTCATCAAGCTTCGAGAGTAGGCACACCGGTGAGCCCACGGTTAGGCGTACTTTATAGAGCCGATTGTTCGATCTGAACACTTTTATCATCAATTTTCCATCACTATCATGCAGCAGCAGGTAGTTATTCTTCATCTGGACTTCACATCCCTTCTCAGTGGCTTGTCCAAGGCTGATAATATTGCTTCTTAGGCTTGGTATGTAGTATACGTCGGTTAGGAGCCGATGTTCCCCTGATCTTCCCGTAAACACAATCGAGCCTTTACCTTTAATTTCGACACATGAATCATCGCCAAACCTCACCTTTCCTGATATAGTATTATTGAGTTCAGAAAAGTAGAGTTTACTACCCGTCATGTGGTTTGATGCTCCGTTGTCGAGATACCATGTTCCTTCCTCCACTGTCTCGGACTCGAAACGTCTTGGTATCACCTTTTCCTCATTGAGAAACACTATTTCATGCATAAAACATGCTGGATCACCTTCTTCTGCCTCAGTCAGATTCGCTTGTTGATGTTTCTGCTTTCGGTCCGGGCACGTAGAGGCGAAGTGCCCGAACTTATCGCATCTGAAACACTGTATCTTGGATCTGTCCTTCTTCCCTTTCTGTTGAGCTTCTGTTTTGTTCTAAATTGGACCCTTGTTTTCACGCCCGTGATCCAAATCACGACCCCTCCCTCGCCCTCGACAACTTGATCTACCCCTGCCCCTTCCTCTTGGTGGGTTACTTGTTTGCCAACGGCTTGAGGATTCTGTTTTGTGAAACATCAGCTTACTTTGATTGTCATTGTGTTCTTCTTCATCTTTTATTCTTTCTTCATAGGCCTTAAGTCGTCCAACCACATCATCAAAACCGATTGTTCGTAGATCGACTACTTGTTCAATCGATGCTACCATGTGAATAAAACGCTTTGGTAACCCATTCAGAAAGCGTTTTACCAGTTTGGTTTCTTCGATTGTAGTACCGAGCGAGGCTGCCTTGGAGGCAATCGTAGCGATCTTCGCTGCGAACTCATCTATCGTGCTTGGATCTTTCATCTTCAGGTTCTCAAATTCCGACATCAGGGTTTGAAGTCGTGCTTCTCTTACCCGATCTGCACCCATGTGTCGAGCCTTGATGGCATCCCACATTAGCTTTGCTGTTTCCAGATTCCCTACCTGCATCATCACATCTTCAGGTATAGATTGATACAGCAAAGCTATGGCCATGTAATTTTTCTTGGCATCCTTCGTTGTTCCCGGGTCGATGGTGTCCCAAACCTCATGAACATTGAAGATGGCCTTCAATCGCATTGCCCATGTCGTGTAGTTTGTGGAAGATAGCATCGGACAGTGTAACGATGTTGTATTTTCTTTCCCCGTGTTCAAGTTCGTTGTTGCCGCGTCTCCCATCTTCTTTGAGTGCTTCCTTCTAACGTAAGTTTTGATTGTACTCGACTTCCCAACTGTGTGTTCCAGCCCTCTGCTCTGCTCGTCGCGATCTTGTGCTCCTGATCTTGAACGAGAAGACTTCTTCTGCTTGAACCCACCTTCCAGGAACTTCTTGGATCTTGATCGCTGCTTCAACCAAGAACCGTCTTCAGGCTCTGATACCAATTCAAAGCAAAATTGGTATCAAAGATCTATATACTCAATAGAATAACTCTCTTTGTATTTAAGAAAATATTACTCAAAAAACTTAAAATACAAGAATACCTATACAATGGTATTTATAATCTAGCTATCATCGTCTATCTATAATTCTTTAATTTGAATCTATCTCTATCTTTTACAAATTCAAATTACAAATAGATAAACCAAACTAGATATGTATCAAACCAATTTGACCACCTTGTCAACATTGGCCCTCCTTCTTTCCTGGATTACCAACTTGTATTCCAAGACTCGAAAATTAGATTTAGCCAACAGGAGGGTGATGAGAATTCCAAGTTCTTTCATGGCATAATCAACTCCAACATATCTAGCAACCAAATTCATGGCCTCCTTATCAATAATGTTTGTATTACGGACCTATTATGCATCAAGCGCCACGTCGCTTTGGCTTTCAAGGAGCGGTTTGATTTGGCCCCGGGTCCAAAACCTTCGTTTCATGTTCCGGATACTAAGCGCATGACTACTTGTCAATCACAGCAGCTAATAGCCCCATTTTTGCTAGCGGAGGTCAAAGATGCGATTTGGGACTGCGATGGAAACAAGGCACCGGGCCCGGATAGATTCAACTTCTCTTTAATTCAGAGATTTTGGGACCACTTTCAGGATGATTTCCTATCCTTACTACAGCAGTTCCATGAATCGTGCCAAATAAATGTTGGGTGTATGGCTGCTTTTATAGCTCTCATACCAAAGAAGGCGGATCGCCAAACCCCCGATGATTCTCGCCCAGTAAGTTTAATTGGAATTTTGAATAAGGTGATATCTAAAGTTTTGCTGAACAGGCTAAAGCCGCTTATGCCATTTTTAATCTCGGAGGAGCAGAGTGCCTATGTTGCAAATAGATCGATATTGGATGGCCCATTGATCCTTAATGAGGTAGTCTCATGGCTCAACAAATCTAAGGGCTCGGGTATTTCTCTAAAATTGGACATTGCCCAAGCCTTTGATTCACTTCATTGGGATTTTCTTGATGGTATTCTCCTATAAATGAATTTCCCGCTGCTATGGAGGTCTTGGATTAAAGCAATTCTAGCATCCACTCGTACATCAGTGCTCGTTAATGGCAGCCCTACGAACAAATTTGAATACAAAAACGGTCTCCGGCTAGGAGACCCGTTGTCACCGTTTCTATTTATCATTGCCATGGAAGTATGGTCTTGTTTTTTCAAGAAAGCAGTATCTGTTGGTCTTTTTGAGGGTATTAGATTGCCTAATTCTGGCCCAGTCTTATGACATTTTTGCTTCACGGATGATGTCATTATATTGGGCAGTGGGAATGCAAGGAATCTAAGAAATGTTTCAAAGCTGCTTAGGGGTTTCTTTCTGATTTCTGGGCTGACATTCAATCTACTTAAGAGCTCCCTATTTGGGGTTGGAATACCGGATACTGATCTGAGAAACCTTGCCTCAATTATGCACTGCAAGGTAGGCAAGATGCCATTTCCTTACCTTAGACTTCTTGTGGGTGCAAATATGAATATATGCAAAAATTGGTACCCTGTAATAGATGTATTCAAGGCATGGTTATCCAATTGGAAAGCTAAGTCTTTGTCATTTGGGGGAAGAATCACGCTAACAAAATTGGTATTAGAGTCATTACCAATTTACTTCTTCTCCTTGTATCGGGCTCCGACTAAGGTGATTAATGAGCTAGAAAAGATACGAAGGTCCTTTCTGTGGGGAGGAAGTGAAAAGAAAAGAAACATTCATTGGGTTGCATGGGACACAATTCTTCTAGCGAATGATAGGGGGTCTTGGCATTACCTCTCTTAAGCATTCCAACTTGGCTATGCTTGCAAAATGGTGGTGGTGTTTTAAAAATGAAAAACATGCGTTAAGGTGGAATGTGGTTTGGGTTTTACATCATACTTCAAGATCTTGGAGCTCAATTCCAATTAGACATTCCTTAACAGGGGTATGGAAGAATGTTATCAACATAAATAAGGATTTTTTGGCCCTTAACATTGATTTGAACAACTTAATATGTGGAGTGCTTGGATGTGGCGACACCATTCGTTTTTGGATGGATAGATGGATTGCAAATGTCCCATTGATGAACATTTTCCCCTCACTGTTTGGGCTTGAACAACAAAAAGGCATTTTGGTTAGAGAGTGTTTTGATAGTACACATCAATCTTTTCTTTGGAAATAGAGATGAAAGAGAGCATGGAACTACGAGGCTGAACAAATCGCTTTTAACCAGCTGTTAGCTTTGTTGCAACCGGTCACTCCAAGCGAATCTAAGGATACATAGAAGTGGGACATTGCAGGGGAGTCTTCCTTCTCTTCGGCTTCACTCAAAAGGCTGCTACAAGATAAGCTCGTGGGGGATGATGTGTGCAAGTTTAAGTGGAACAAGTGGGTACCTAAATCAGTGAATTTTTTCAATTGGCGAGCCACCCTAAATCGTCTGCCTACAAGCGTCTCTTTGGCCCGAAAGAATGTTCCAATTACTATAACAACATGCAGACTGTGTCGAGGGTATGAGGAAACTGTGGAACATCTTTTCATTTCGTGCGACTTTACGACAAAAATATGGGAGCGTATTAGCTCATGGTGTGGTATATCCCCGGTGTTTGCCTTTTCATATAGCGATCTTATGGAATTCCCCTACCTATTGATTGGGGATGGTAACTTTAAAATGGCGGTCCACACGGTTGTTATGGCTGCAACGTGGAGTGTATGGAGGCATCGGAATGATATTATCTTCAACGGAGAAAGGCTATCGGTGTACAAGGTTCTTTGTGAAATCATGGTGAAAGCATCTCTTTGGTTGAAGTTTAGGAGTAAAAGCCGGGGTCAAGGAGTACTTATCAACTTCCCATTTGATCCGGGTTAATGGAGTTTTGTTGTTGTTGCTTTTTATTAGTTTGTTTCCTTCTCTTTTGTGTTTGTACTTTTGGGTTTTAGTTCCTTGCTAGCCCCGTTCTTTACTATTTATGCTATTTGTCGTTAAAAAAATGCCTTAAAACTAACATGGATTCTCATAAAATCATATGTGTATACTTTGTTCTCAAACAGATCAAGAATCAAAAGCTATCACCTTCTTCATCTGAGTCATAAAGTAAAAAAAAGTCCATATGTGACCTATTAAAACTAATTTATCATTATAGCAAATTTACACTATAATATAAGAGACAGATGCATATCAATTTATACCTCGACCATATACTTAGGTGCAGATCTTCCAATTGAACCCAAGCTGACCCGTTTACGAAATGCATCAACTTTGCTTGAAAATATTCACAAACTTCAGATAACTTTTAAGTCCAAAAATTTAACAACATAACTAAAACATAATTAACACTTTTACACAAAATGCAGTAGATATTTTCTTTCTATTACAACAATTAAATTATTCAAATCATATCAATTTAAAAATGTAGATGCATCTTAAATCGTACTGTTGCATAACACTTTGTTTTATTCATTTGATTTTCTTTGCATCCCATAATAATATACACAAGCTTTACACTAGTACATTCCTTTTTTAAATTTATACAGACCTAAGACTATTTCCACTTCTAATTCAATTAAACCATGCCATAATCAACCTTGAATATGATTTATATACCAAAAACACACCTTATTTTATATCCCAAAACACACCTTATTTGGTGGTTAAATGAAAACACACACATTAGCACTTGAATTTGTTAAAGAACCAAAAGCACACTTTAATAGGACATTAGAACAAACATATGGTATTTACACCTTGATTTGGTTTAAAACCAAAACACACTTTTATGGGTCATTAAAACCACAAAACACTATAATCACACCTTAATCTAGATTAAAAATGAAAACATATCTTAATAGGTTGTTAGATCAAAACATACCTTAAGCAAAACATCGGATGATATAATCACTCAAAGGAACCAAAATACACCTTCATGTTTCTCAGATTGATCAATTGCATTGATGTGTTCCACCTGATAATTCAAAGGAACCAAGATAAGAAAATCCCACTTGAAAATATGTGAAGTTTGAGCTTATTAGATTAAACGTATTTCACATAAAGCATATGTTACAACAACGCATTATCAAATACACCTTCCATTTTTTCACCACCATGTTATTTGTAGACTATCAAGAAATCAACAAAAAGAAAAAGAAAAGAAAATGAAATGCATAATGTATACATGAAACTTCTATGATCTATAGAATTTTTAACTTAATATATAATCTATAACATAAAAGTAAAGGCTTTTAAGGCCTCCTATTTCCAAAATATTCATTTTCAACTTACAACTTTGTGATAGACATTAGGAAGGTTGTTAGGTTATAGAAGATCATTACCTTCATATATATATGTGCACCTATACCTACAAACAACAATTGATCAACCTACTAACTAAGTGAATTTACAATCATTAATCTAAGAGCATAATTAAAAAAAAGAAGATTAATGCATAAACATTTATCCATCTTGGCCTGCATAACAACAGAGGTAGTGATGTTTAGAAGAAATAGTCAAGTAAACATAACATCAAATGCCACTAAAGTTTGTGAAATTAATTGGGCCACAAACTCATGATGGATAAGTGAAATCAAATAATGAACTAAACGCGATTACAATTAAACAAACCCATTGTAATAATGAAGGTTGTCATGTTTCCCAGTTATAACACAACAATATGAAACAAAATAATCTATGATAATCTCAACCAATGGTAATACTTAAGAAGTTCGCCTATTTCTCTCATTACAACCTATCAACAAAAAGAAGCAAAATCATAATCAAATTGCATAATAATCAGAATGAATGAAAGATCTGCACGATATTTACCTCGAAAACTTTCAGATCAAACTATCCAGGGACAATCTAAAGAACATTATAATCACCATCATTAATACTTTACGATCCAAGAGGTCACCTCCTCTCACCATCGTGGACCCGCTTACAACATACTTCAACCCATGTACGCATATGTATAAATGTTTTTCAAAAATGGAAAAAAAGATGGATTTGATTTGAATATTACTAACCAAAATCATGGGGCTGAATGATGATAAGAGGAAGATGAGCATGAATTCAAGAGACGAAAATGATCTACGTGATGATGATTTATCTTGATTTTTGAAACCATTGATTGTATCCTCACTTATGACGATTTGTAAATTGTGCGCTACTTAAAAGGAGGAGTGTAGGTGGTTGAGGAAGTGATAGGAAATTAGGGAAGAAACCTGCCCAAAGTAACCGCTAAAAACCACCCTCTAACCGCCGTAACCGTCAAGTTTAAACGGTCAGGATTTGACTTCAGTTTGATCCAACGGTCAAGATGAGTTTTACCAACAGTTACACTCACCGCTGTAATATAACATATAATTTATTAAGCTAGTCTATGTCAAAGGGTCAAACCAAAAGTTGAACCGATTTGAATATATTGATTTAAGGCGGACTTTTTAATTACTTCACCTTCCATCCTCTTGTTATGTATTTTATCGCTTGGTTGTTTCAATCTGGTTCGCTCATTGAAAGAACCCTAATATGAATGCATTAGTCGCCAGTTGGGATTTGGTGACCACTAGAGTGCACATGTTCTTGTGAATAGGTTGAGAGTAGCGACGTAAACAAGTCGAGTCGTGTATAAAGTTAGCCTAGTGTTAAGTTAAGAGTGCTCGAGTCTGGCTCGTTTATTAATTTATTGTTTAGTTATTTAGTTACTTAGGCATATACACATAACGGTGAGGGTTCAAATGATAACTCATATTTTTGTTAGAACTTTAGAAATCAAGGTGAGGTACAAGTTTTTTGATGACAAAATTGTAAATAACGAGAACATAATAAAAAAATTATAAAACGAAGAATAACATAAAAATAAAAAAAATAAAAACACAAAATGTTTCCCTTGTTTCCTTCTATAATAAAAAGATTTAAAAAATTTATAAAAAATAATAAAAAAACTCATTTTTTACGAACGTCATATCACACATTTGTAATATTAGATTTACACATGTTTAAACCGGATTTACACATGTGTGAAACTGGATTTACACATGTGTAAATAACGTATGGATGATTTTCTTCCTAAAAAGTATGTCAATAATGTTATGTTTTGGAAAGGTAAAAAATACTAAATTTTATGGTGAAATGTTTTTGAAAAAATAATATTGTGAAAAAAAGTTATGAATATTTTAGAAAAAATGTGAAAATAACATACGACTTACATGTAATGTTAAATGTGTGATTCATATCAGTTTCTAGAGTTCTCATAAAAAGTCATGATTCTCAAGATAACCCTAGAGGAGGGTTCAAATAAGACTCGCTTTTAATGAGAAATCTAGTAACCAATATAAGCAACAAGTTTTTTGTTAGACCAAAAGAACCAATGAGCCAGATCAGAAAAAACTCTAAGTCCCACAAGACATCACAACAACTGCTGAAAGCATCATCAGCTGTTTGACAAAGTCTGAAGACCACAACAACTGAAGATCAAAGTATTGAAAACATCAGCTGAAGACACAAGTACTGAAGACTCAAGTACTGAAGACTCAAGTACTGAAGACTCAAGTGCTGAAGACTCAAGTACTGAAGACTCAAGTGCTGAAGACTCAAGTACTGAAGACTCAAGTGCTGAAGACTCAAGTACTTAAGACTATCAGCTGAAGATCAAAGTACTGAAGATCAACAGCTGAAGTACAAAGACTGAAGACAAAGACTGAAGACATCAGCTGATGACAACTACTGAAGTCATCAACTGATGAAACATCTGAAGTTAAAGTCTGAAGACAAGTACTGAAGCTTCAGAGTTTGTCACAACAGCTGAAGAAGTATTCTTCAGTTGTTATGATGGTTTACCTTTCAGCTTTTTCTTATCAGTAGTTGTATTTTCTATTTCATTAGTTTGTAAAACGACTGAAGAGTATGTTCTTCAGTCGTTGTAGTTTTCAGTAGTTTCTTTTCATCTGTTGTAATAAGTTTAACACTTAGCATTTTGTAAGGAGATGTCAGCTGTTTGACATCTTCAGTAGTTAAGGTAGTTTCAGTAGTTTGTTAAAATAACGGTTTGATGTCACTATCAAGTGACATCAGCTGACGACATTCTTCCTATAAAAGGAAGATGACCTAATTGTAATCCTTGACGAAGTGTGTGATCTAATAGAAAACACCTTTTTGCAGAATTCCTCTCTTTCTCTGTAACCTACTATTACATTGATATATCTCTTGTGTTCTTAGTATAATTTGCTTAATTCTTGTGCTAAATCCGCTGCGAATACAACCTAATTGATCAAACTAGAGGCTGAGATCCTTTCAAATGGTATCAGAGCTGGTTAGTCATTGATGGATTTAACAATTGATCATTGAAACTGCTCTTTTGCTATCCATGTTTGATCGAATTAGCAAATTTGCAAGTATCGGTTATAGAGATTGAGTTTCTGCTGCTTCTAGCCATTAAACTTGAGGTTCTCGTGGTTTTGAGCTAGATTTGTTTTGTTTAACTTGAATTTGTCTGAATTTTGAAATGGCGACACCAACAATTGATCCTCACAATACTGGCTCCTCAACAAAGCCTCCGATGCTTGTTAGGAGTGAGTATAACATATGGCAACGACGTATGGTCCATCATCTGTCTATCAACAGCGCTGGTTGTTGGAAATCAGTGGTGCATGGACCATACAAGCCTATGGTGAGCGTTCCTGAATCAAATGAGAAGATTCCAAAGAAACCTGATCAATATTCGGATGAAGATCTAAAGCTGTTTGAAATTGATGCTAAAGCCCATGAAATTCTGGCCATGGCACTACCTAATGAAATCTATACAGGGCTTCTGCATCATGAAACTGCTCATGATCTCTGGGTTGCTCTGAAGGAACAATTCGGAGTAACTGATGAGGTCTTAGCAAACACTAGGGAAATCCTCGCCCAACAATATGAGACATTCTCTCATAGTAAGGGTGAGACTCTGACTCAACAGTTTGAGCGATTCTCATGTTTGATTTCTGAGCTGAAAATGGTTAAACAAGAGTATTCAAACAGCCAGATGAACAACCGATTCCTCAGATCCCTGCCTGAGAGATGGGACACATACACTATTGTCCTACGCTCTAGTGCAAATCTGAGCACTCTATCTCTCACCCAACTTCATGGGAAACAGCTTACATTTGAGAGAGAGGTAGAACAGAAAAGGAAGTTGTCATCATCTGGTAAGCTCACTGATGACTTTGTATCAGGCAATACTGCACTGATAGGTCAGGAGTCAGAATATGAAGCATCAGAGAGTGCATATGATGAGCATATTGATTTCTCTACTAATACTGAACATGCTTTTGTTAGTGTTGATGGTAGTTCAGGTGGTAGCAGTGATAACTTATGCTTTTTGATAGAGGATCTGAAGGGCATTCTAGATGATGATCTGGAAGAGATGGATATTTTGAGCCAAATGGCAATGATCAATATCAGATCTCAAAATTTCTACAAAAGAACTGGTAGGAAATTCCCTGGACTCTGTGCCAAAACCAAAGTTGGTTTTGACAAGAGCAAGTTGAGGTGTCACAAGTGCCATAGGCTTGGACACTTTGCTAGAGAGTGTAGATCATCTGGATCTAACTCATCTACACCCTTTGTGACTTTCCCAAGCAATAGATCACAGAACAAAGGGTAACATTCCACCAGTTCTGGTCATCCATCACAAGCTCAGTCATCACCTGCATACTTTGTTCCTCAAAGTCCTATGTCATATCCTTACCCCTGCTTCTACATGCCACAGACCAGTCAAGCTCAAGCACCCATTGATCAACAACCACATGCTCTTCCTATGCCTCAACCATCCCAATCTCATCAACAATCTCAACTTCAATAACACAGCTTTTTCACCCCAGGAGTTGTTGACTGGAGCAGTTTACCAGATGATACGTCTGGTCATGAACAATTGTTTCCTGATGCTGGTCAACATGGTGGTGACAATCCTTTTGGAAACCTTTCTCTCATGGCCTTGGGGTCTGCTGATAGCTCATCCTCTAATGCCTCCATATCATAGGTATCATAGGTATCCTCTGAGGCCAAAGCCAAGTTATGTTCAGAATCATGCATAGCCACATTTGCATCTATTAGAGAAGCAAATGTAGCTTTAATTACCAAAAACCTTAAGCTAGAGCAAACAATTTCCGAAAGAAAAGCTGAATTTGAGTCTATGCTTAATGATAAGAATGATGAGATTTATAAACTTAAATGCCAAATCACTGATGATAAGGCTAGGGAAGAGGTACTTCTAGAGAAGTATAGAGACCTCAAGGAAACACTTGCAGCTACCCAGGTAGAGTGTGATCGCTAGGTACAATCCTGCAAGGGTTTTGAAATGCTTCTCAGTAAGCAATCAACTTCCAATGTGAAGTTTGGCATTGGTTATAATCATACTGCTCCTCCTACAGATTTTACTTCCAGAGCAGAAGTAGAATATGAAGGAGAAAGAAATAACCAATCCTTCTCATCATGTGATTTACTATCTGATACAGCACCATCAGAGGTTGAAGTCAGCATTAATTCATCCCAAAACCAATCAGCTGATGCAGAAACAGCTGATGGTTCAAATGCTGACACTCACATGATCAAAAGGTTGATCACTTCAGGTGTTATAACATCTGAAGAACAAACCCATTCTACTGCAAGTACTAAAGGGAAGAAAACTGCAAGTAGAAAGGGTGGGAAAACTACTGAAGAAGATATCAGAAAAGCAAGTACTGCAAGGAAGAAAACTGCAAGTACTGATAGCAAGTTGCTGAAGAACAAGTCTTCAGTAGTTTCATCTTCTTCAGTAGATGATCAACTAAAGATGAAGAAGAGTCCATGTGAAATATGTGGCTTGTTCAATCATCTTACTGATGCTTGCTGGTACAAAAAGGGCTCCAAACTCAAACAAAAGGAGACAATTAAAGAGAAAATGAATGTAATGAAAACTGAGTTTGAGACCAAGTTTGTACCAGGAACATCAAAACCTGAAACCCCTAAGTCCAAGAAGAAATCCAAAAAGAAGGATGGGGTTAATCAGGCAACAGCTGAGGTTGCTCAAAAGAAGATGGTGCAACACAGTAATCCATCACAAGCAAGCACTAATGTGTCTAATGAGCTAAATGCTTTATCACAAAATCAGACACAGCTTGTTATGATGGTTCAACATCTAATGGGAAGAGTCAACCAATTAGATGCTCCTGTGCTGAAACCACAGAAAAGGAAATCCAAGCCAAAGGATTCCTCTTCTACACCATCTCCTTCACCTCAGGCTGTCACACATAACAAACCAGTTAGTGTCACATCTGTTGATGAGAATAGACCCAAAACCAAAAAGGTTTGGGTCTCAAAACCTAACTAATTTGTTGTGATGATTACAGGGTTCTTCAGCATGCCAAAGAAGCATCTGGTATGTAGACAGTGGAGGATCCATGCATATGACATGGAGCAGCTATCTTCTTAATGACTACTCTCAAGGAAAGAAGGGGTCTGTCTCTTTTGGCAATGATGCTAAGGGTTACATCATCGGCAAAGGCTTTGTTTCTAATGGGGAAACAAGGTTTGATGATGTTAACCATGTGGAGAATCTCAAGTACAACCTCTTGAGTGTCAGTCAAATGTGTGATAAAGGCCATGTTGCTATTTTCACCAGTCAGAACTGCAGGATTCTGTCATCCAAAGTTCTGAGATTGATTGACAAGGTGTTGGATGATCATACTCTCCTGAAGGCCAACAGGACAGGAAGAGTATATGCCTTAGATCTTTCCAAGAAAATAGATCTAAAAGGCCATCCTTGCCTATTCTTCAAGGCTTCTCCTCAAGAATCTACTCTATGGCATAGAAGGCTGGGTCATGTGAATCTCAAAAATATGAACCAGCTGATACACCATGGTTTAGTAAGAGGGTTGCCTATGAAGGAGTTCAAATGTGAAGACAACTGCACTGCTTGTTTAAAGGGAAAGCAACACAAGGTTTCATTTCCTCCAATAGAAGAGCCAAAGTCCACTGCCTGCTTGCAATTACTGCATATGGATCTTTTTGGTCCTGTCAGAGTGATGAGCATGGCAAAGAAGAAATACTGTCTGGTAATTGTGGATGACTACTCCAGATTTGTATGGACTTTCTTCTTGCACTCCAAAGATGAAGCTGTAAAAGCTATTGTGAACTTTGTGTTATATGTGGAGAAGCAGTATTCTCTTCCAGTCAAGTGTGTGAGGAGTGACAATGGCACAGAGTTTAGAAATCACACACTTGATGACTTCTATCTGTTAAAGGGAATCAAAAGACAGTTCAGCATTCCAAGAACTCCTGAACAAAATGGAGTGGTGGAAAGAAAGAACAGGACCCTCATTGAAGCTGCAAGCTCAATACTGGCTGACTCAGGATTGCCACTGACCTTTTGGGCTGAAGCTGTCAACACAGCTTGCTCTATGCAGAATAGAGTATTAGTGAATAAGAGGTTGATGAAGACTCCTTATGAAGCACTTCATCATTTGGCCCCTTTGATTTCCTTTTTTAGAGCCTTTGGGTGTCCTTGTTTCATTCTCAACACTAGCAATCCACTCCAGAAGTTTGAATCAAAGGTGGATGCAGGGTATTTTGTTGGTTATTCATCAACTTGCAAGGCATATAGAGTTTTCAACTGCAGAATAAAGATAGTTGAAGAGACTCTGCATGTGAAGTTTAATGAATCTCCAAAGGACAAGATTCCACAAAACCCTGTGGAGTTATTTGGTTTGGACATACTGCAATATGTTCCTTATCAAGCTCCAGCTTTTGTTCCTATCAACAGTTCTCCACCTGGTGGTACTGATGATGATGTAGCCAGTACTCACCTTTTCAGGTTTAGTGACCAACTGCCTGAGTCCTCTAAACCTGATGCTCCTGTAACTTTAGCAGTTCCATCCATAACAAATGCTGATGAGATTTCTGAATCATCTACTTCATTTGAGTTGCCATCTCCAACATGGTTTCAAGAATCTGCATCACCATCTGTTACTGCTGAAGGTCCTACAAACACTTGCACTAATCTTATTGTCTATCAAGAGCTGAAGAATCACCCAATGTTTCAAATCATTGGTGATATCAATGCTGGAGTTTCAACAAGAAGTCAATTGTCCAATTTTTGCTTCTATGCTTTCTTCATCAGTCACCAAGAGCCAATGAACTACCATGTTGCACTAAGAGACAATGGATGGCTTGAAGCAATGCAGCTTGAGCTTCTTCAGTTCAAAAAGCAGCAAGTGTGGGAGCTTGTTACTTTACCCCAAGGTAAGTGTGCAATAGGCATTAAATGGGTGTTTAGGAATAAAACTGATGAAAAGGGCCAAATTGTCAAGAACAAGGCCAGGTTGGTTGTACAGGGGTTTGCACAAGAGGAAGGCATCGATTATGATGAAACTTTTGCCCCTGTAGCCAGACTGGAGGCAATTAGATTGTTCTTAGCTTATGCTGCCTTTCACAATCTTAAAGTTTTTCAAATGGATGTCAAAAGTGCCTTTTTATATGGTAAAATAAAAAAAGAAGTTTATGTGTGTTAACCACCAGGCTTTGAGGATAATAAACATCCTGATTGGGTGTATAAGCTTGATAAGGCTCTTTATGGGTTGAAACAAGCTCCTAGAGCCTGGTATGAAACATTATCTAATTTTCTTCTACAGAATAATTTCACTAGAGGCTCCATTGATAAAACTTTATTCATTAAGAATGTGGGACAGCATAAGCTACTTGTTCAAATTTATGTTGATGATATAATTTTTGCATCCCCTGATCCATAGTTGTGTGATGAATTCACTAAGCTAATGAAGCAAAAGTTTGAAATGAGTGCTATGGGAGAATTACAGTTCTTTCTAGGGTTGCAAATCAAACAAAGGGCTGATGGAACCTTCATTCATCAGTCCAAATATACAAAAGAGTTGTTAAATAAGTTTGATTTACAAAACTGTAAGCCCTGTTCTACTCACATGAGCAGCACCACACAACTGGATGTTGATCAGAAAGGTAAAGCGGTTGATGAAACCCTTTACAGATGTATGATTGGGTCCTTGATGTACCTTACAGCTTCTAGACCAGACATTATGTTTGCAACATGTGCCTGTGCTAGATTTCAGGCTGCACCTAAAGAATCCCATTTGATTGCTGTCAAAAGGATCTTTAGATATTTGCAAGGTATCCAATCTCTAGGTCTTTGGTATTCTACTGGGCATTCTTGCAAAT
This sequence comes from Flaveria linearis, assembly GCA_024085815.1. Lineage (NCBI taxonomy): Eukaryota > Viridiplantae > Streptophyta > Magnoliopsida > Asterales > Asteraceae > Flaveria > Flaveria linearis. The sequence continues at coordinate 96,264,084 of CM044001.1, read as the reverse complement.
TAGTTGCTTTCTCTGATAGTGACTATGCAGGATGCAAAGTCACCAGAAAATCCACTTCTGGTGGTTGCCAATTCCTAGGCAATTGTTTAGTTTCTAGGCAGAGTAAGAAACAAACATCAATTGCTACATCCACTACTGAAGCTGAGGACATTGCTGCTGCAAGTTGTACATCCCAGGTACTCTGGCTTCAGAATCAACTCTTGGATTATGGCATTACAGAGACTAAGACTCCATTATTAATGGATAGTGCTTTAGCTCTTCGTATTGTTAAAAATCCAGTCCAGCACTCTAGGACCAAACATATTGAGATCAGACATCATTTTATTAGGGATTGCTATGAAAAAGGTCTGATTGATCCAAAGTTTGTGCCTAGTGCTGATGAGCTTGTAGACATATTTACTAAGCCTTTAGATAGTGCCACATTTCAAAATCTGGTACTAAGGCTTGATATGCTGCAGCTTGAATAATTTGACTAATACTGATGCTCTCAGCTCACAAGTACTGATGAGCATTAGTATGCAAAAGTCAAAAATAAGCACTGATGAGTAATTTAGTCTTCAGTATTTTTCATAACTACTGAAGACTAAAATGCTTCAAAGTACTGAAGTACATTATTTGTTGAAAACAACTGATGTAGTTACAACTACTGATGTGGTTATACCTACTGATGTATAGTTTTCAAATAAATAAGTACTGAAGAACAAATTTTATTCACAAGTACTGATGTGTAATCTTACACATAAGTACTGAAGACAAACTTTGTTCACAAGCTCTGAAGAATAATTTATTTCATCAGGTCTTATGAACATTTGTTCACAAGAGCTGAGGAATAAATATTCACAAGAGCTGAAGGCCAATGAAACATCTGAAAGCCAGCCAAAGAGCTGATGAGTAAATGTTGAGGTCAGCATGAAACAACTGAATTGACGACAACAGCTGATGAGTAATTTTACTCTTCAGCTGATTTCTTCTGCTGTTTCATACCAAACAACTGAAGGACAAAACCATGTCTTCAGTAGTTTTACAACTACTGATGACTAACACCAAGTCCTCTGAAGCCAAAACCATGTCTTCAGTAGTTTACAACTACTGATGTCAGTAGTTTACAACTACTGATGACTAATACCAAGTCTTCAGTTGTTTATAACGTCTGAAGATGAAAAACATGTCTTCAGTAGTTTATAACCTCTTCAGTAGTTTATAACTACTGATGACTAACAATAAGTCTTCAGTCCTTTGCAAAATCTGAAGGACAAAACCACGGTCTCAGTAGTTTCAACTACTGGTGACTAACACCAAGTCCTCAGATGTTTATAACCTCTGAAGGTTAAAACCATGTCATCAGTGGTTTCAACAACTGATGCCTAACACCAAAACCTTCAGTCGTTTTCTTTCAGTCGTTTCAATCCGTACCCTATAAATATCCAACCCTACCTTCAGAGCTTTTCATTCTCTCATAACCTAATATTTCAAAAAACTCTGAAACCTCTCCCATACCATTAATGGCGACCATGCAGCTCAAGCCAAGACACAACTGTGTCGCCTACCTTACCAAATCCCCATTTTGGACCAAGTTTCATAACGCCATAGATCTCATGGTCGATTCTCCTTACCAAACGGCCTTCCTCCTCAATCCCACAATATATGCCGATTCCCTTACACAGTTCTGGACGAACATCACTCTTACAGGAGAGAACGACGCCGAGGTCTCTCTCCAGTCATTCGTCAACAACCAGAAGGTGGTTATCAATCCAACAATCATTCGCCAAACCCTAAAATTGGATGATGCCACCTTCCCAATGGAATATCCAAAAGGCACCACTGATCTTTCATTTGCACACCATGACTATCAGGGTGACCTTCATGCCTTTACCCTACTCAAGAAACATTTCCATGATGTCGAACGCCTTATATTCCACATGGTGAATGTTTGCTTAGCCCCAAAGACCTCCTCATAGGACCAAATGTCATCAAGGTGGCAGCAGGTATTATTCTCTATCCTTGAGAAACAAAACTTAAATTTTTCTGAAATAATCTTTTTGGAACTTAAGGATATGGCCACAAAACCTTTTGCTAACCGTTGGATACAATATCCACGGTTCATAATGGCCATAATAGAGAACCAGCTACATGCTGAGGGACTTGTTGGCCTTGGAGTTCCTGCCATGGCTGTATTGCCTGAGGTATACTCCAGGCACAACACTGACCAAACGTTGAAAAAGGCTGCCAAGCTGAGAAAACCCACGCAGCTGGAACCCACAGCCTCCACCTCAAAATCCAAAGTCCCCACCAAACCCAAATAAAAGAAACCCAAAAAGGCTACTCAGGGAGATGAGTCCCCTGAGGATGCCCCTGCACAACAAAGGCAGGAAGTAATTGCTGGCACGATTCTCCCAGCAATTACCACGACTCTACCAACCACAACCGCACAGGCATCCTCTCTACAGGAGCCTGATGCAACCATTTTCGGGGCTGCCACACATCTGGAACCTTTCTCACTTGAGGAGGTTGCCATTGAAAGGCACACATCTCCCCATGTGCATACTGCTTCTACCCCATCTCCTACTACAACCGCCCCTCAAAGCCCTACATTCATAATTGCAGAAGTGTTGACTCATCTTAACACTCCACCCTCTCCCCAGGAACCAATCACAACTGGGAAAACTCCAACCACAGAGAGGGTGGATACAAGTGTTGCTGGGAGCCCATAACACAGGGAATCAAATGTCTCATCTCTAAGTATGGCAAAAGAGATGGAACAATCTGGTGAGGCTGCCACTTCCCCTGTATCAGCACATGAATAGGAAGAAGTTGGTACCATCTCTAAGTCCTCACCAGAGGCAACTGCCGATGATGGATCCAATTCGGAGGTAGGAAGTCCCCAGTACCAAGAACAAGGGGCACATGTGATCACTGAGCCACACTCAACACATGTACATCCTGATTCAATCAGGAGGTCAGGTGATTCAGTTACAACTGATGATGACCTGAGCTTCTTCTCTGATGTAGTAGCTCAAAACACAATTCTTGAGGATGCGGTGAGTAGACTCAAAGAGCTACTCGCCAAAATGACTCAAGACCAAAGTCCATCTGCCACCATACACCCACAGATGGCACATTCACCTGAAGGTCTCACAAACACTCAGCCACTCCCACAAACTCAACCACCTGCCCTTTCTTCTGGCACTAGTTCTCAGGGACAGAACCCCCCTGAGCAATTACTGCTATCTTTCAAAATTCCTTGCCTCTCATCTACCCATTATCATAGATATTGTGATCAAAACCCTTGATGAGAGGCTTCCCTCTACTATACAGCCTTTGGTGGAAGCTGTTGTGCTGAAGAAGCTTTCTGACAGTCAACCCCTTGCAACCAATGCAACCAAAAAGAGTGGAGGAGGAAGTGAAAGAGAAAGAAGTTGAGGATGAGGTAGTATATGAGAGGGAGTTGGTGGTGGAGACTGAGAGGGAGAAGGAGAAGGAGAGTGATGAATTGGAAAAAGTGACTGAAAGTCAAAAAGACTTTCATGTCACATACAAGAAGAAGAAGGGAGAGAAGGAGAAAGATCTAGCTGTTCTTGTCAAGGAGGCTGATGCTAAACATAGCAGGTCAATGGATAACATCGTTGATCAACTGTTCAGGCAAGGCTTTGACAGTGACACTGCTAAGCTAGATCAAGAGATAAGGAAGTTGGAGGTGAAAGAGATAGAATACCGATGGTCTTGTTATAGCCAAGAGGAAAAAGAGAGACTTGAGGCTATGAAAAAATTCATTTCGAAGTATCTAGGGAGATCAGTCCTGGAGATCAGATCATGGACCAGGGACAACATCTTGGCAATAGCCACCAAGATCTGTTCGTCTGAGGTATTCACTAAGGGACTGATCATAGAAGCCTTAGCGAAGCTGGTGCTGTGAACAGGACTGAGTTAGCCAAACAAACCAAATCCTTTCTCACATCTAAATTACTAGCTCAGCCTGCCCAATTTCCCACACCAAAAACCAAACCACCACCCACAAAACCAACCCCTTCACCATCAAAACCCATAGCCGATGATGCACCCTTGAAGAGGAAGAGAAGGGTACTGAGGTTAGAAGAAGAAGAAGAAGAGGATGATGAGGAAGAAGATAGGCTGCCTCTCTCTGTAGTTCTATCTTTGCCTAAAGCCAAACCTTTACCCATCACTCCTACCTCACAGAAGGAAGCTGTGAAGGTTAAAATTGAAGAAGAACAGCAGTATAAGCTACATGATGATGAGCTGTTGAAAAGAGTAGATAAAGTTTATGCTGCTTCCTCATCAATCATTAATATGAGGAAACAAGCTCTGAGATTATTCACTTTAAGGCATACATATCAATATCAAAAGGACAAAGTGAGTATTTGGCCTGATCCCAGGGTGTCTTACAGGATCATTAAGAAAGACATTCCACTGAGATACAATGGCCAAGTAAAAAAGATTGTAGATGAAGTGATCTCTTTAGCCATTGTAGTATCACCCTGGGAGATCATTGAAGATTTCAAGAAGACCTATCAGGCTAACCTACCACCACAAAAGATGTTGGAGAATAGGGTGGTTAAAAAGGGGTTAGTCTACAAGAGGCTTGAGAATCTTAGGAAAAATGAGCTCCAGTTGTTCTTAGAGGGTAATCACCCTGATGAGTTCGCCTATAGGGCTATAACAACTGTGGAGCTCAAAAATGGTAAACAGGCCAAATTCATCTCAGAGCTCTATGGGCCCAAAGGATTGTTTGAGGGTGAGGCAGAGGATCTTACCATGGAGGAACAAGTAATGTTTTTAGAAGCCTACACCAGAGAATCCTACAGGCTCATAGTTGGGAAGTAGGTCTCATGGATGGGACAACAACTCTGTGTCCAGTTCCCCAAAATAGAGTTCCCATCTATACTATGCCAATCAGATCCTTGAGACCTCTTCCCAGGCCAGTGCTTATATGGGTCAACTTCTGAGCTGATTCAAAGGAAATAGACTAATCATTCTGCCACAATAAGTGGGACCAACAATAAATTTAGAGGTTTTGGCTGCATTGGTTCAGGGGAGTTTGTTGGATCAAAAGAACTAATGAGCCAGATCAGAAAAACCTCTAAGTCCCACAAGACATCATAAAAACTGCTGAAAGCATCATCAGCTGTTTGACAAAGTCTGAAGACCTCAACAGCTGAAGATCAAAGTACTGAAGAACATCAGCTGAAGACACAAGTACTGAAGACTCAAGTACTGAAGACTCAAGTACTGAAGACTCAAGTACTAAAGACTCAAGTACTGAAGACTCAAGTACTGAAGACTCAAGTGCTGAAGACTCAAGTACTGAAGACTATCAGCTGAAGATCAAAGTACTGAAGATCAACAGCTGAAGTATAAAGACTGAAGACAAAGACTGAAGACATCAGCTGATGACAACTACTGAAGTCATCAGCTGATGAAACATCTGAAGTTAAAGTCTGAAGACAAGTGCTGAAGCTTCAGAGTTTGTCACAACAGCTGAAGAAGTATTCTTCAGTTGTTGTGATGGTTTACCTTTCAGCTTTTTCTTATCAGTAGTTGTATTTTCTATTTTAGTAGTTTGTAAAACGACTGAAGAGTATGTTCTTCAGTCGTTGTAGTTTTTAGTAGTTTCTTTTCAGCTGTTGTAATAAGTTTAACACTTAGCATTTTGTAAGGAGATGTCAGCTGTTTGACATCTTCAGTAGTTAAGGTAGTTTCGGTAGTTTGTAAAAATAACGGTTTGATGTCACTATCAAGTGACATCAGCTGACGTCATTCTTCCTATAAAAGGAAGATGACCTAATTGTAATCCTTGCCGAAGCGTGTGATCTAATAGAAAACACCTTTTTGCATAATTCCTCTCTTTCTCCATAACCTACTATTATATTGATATATCTCTTGTGTTCTTAGTATAATTTGCCTAATTCTTGTGCTAAATCCGCTACGAATACAACCTAATTGATCAAACTAGAGGCTGAGATCCTTTCATTTTCAATGACAAAAGGGTAAATATCAAAACATAATTAAAAAATAAAAAATAAAAAATAACATAAAAATAAAAAATAAAAGTGTTTCCCTTGTTTCCTTCTTTCATAAAAAATTAAAAAAAATATTCTAAAGAATAAAAAACTCATTTTTTTACAAATTTTATTTTACACATGTGTAATAGCTAATTTATACATGTTTAAAACCGAATTTACACATGTATAACAACTCACTTACAAATGTGTAAATAACGAGTGGATAATTTTTTTAAATATATATCAACATGTTAAAGTTGAAAAGATAAAAAAAGTATAAATTTTATGGTGAGATTCTTTTAAAAAATAATATGGTGAAAAAAAGTTATGAACATTTAAAGAACAAATAGAAATAACATTTGACTTGCATGTAAAGAAACAAACAAACATACCCTGTATGTCCGACTGAGAGTAGGGTCTGGAAGGGGTAGGTGGTGGCCAGTCTTTCCTCTATCTTAGGAGATAGAGAGACCGCTTTCAAATAGACCCCCGACTCGACAACGATAACAATCAAATTATATTGTATATATCGCATAAGCATACATCACATAAACCAAATAACATTTGACTTGCATGTGATGTTAAATATATGTCTCATATTAGTTTCTAGAGTTATCATAAAAAAGATTATTTTTAAGATAACCAGTGAAGGGTTCAAATGAGAACTCAATTTTTTATAAAAACTCTAAAAATCAATGTGTGCCATAAATTTAAAATAGCAAAATGATAAATAATAAAATTATAATAAAAAATTATAAAACATTAAATAACATTAAAAATTAATAAAAAACCAAAATGTTTCTCTTGTTTCCCTCATTCGTTTTACACATGTGTAATAACTAATTTACACATGTGTAATGACTAACTTACACATGTGTAAATAACTTGTGGATGATTTTTTTAAAAACTATGTCAATCTGGTACGCGTTGGAAACATAAAAAATATTAAAAGTGGTTTTTTTTAAAAATAATATCATGACAAAAAGTTATGTACGTTTAAAAAAGAGCTTTAAATAGCATGTGATTTGCATGTGATGTTAAATGTGTGGCTCACATTACTTCCTAGAGTTCTGATAAAAAAGAAAAAAGTTCTTAAGATAACACTACCCTATAGATAATGTTATTGATTTTAAAATTTTATATATAGTAAGCATTACATATAAATATTTTTAAATATATGAATAATATACGTGTTTAGCCTCGTAAGCATATTAAGGCTTTGTGACTCATGTGTCTACCTAAGCTCTATATGGGAAGCATTGGCATTTGGCCATTAGCTTTAGCCTGTTTGTTTATTGTGTTTCATTATAAGCTCAAACTAGGTATTTTTCCTACACGTTGTCACGGAGAGATTAATATAATTGTCATTAGGCATCATTTCGAGAATTGGTTTAGGATCAGCGTTAGACCCTGGAGCGTATCGGCTGCAACTCAGGTTGTAAGTACACAAAAGTGAACTCATAGTCCATGGGAATGCCAAGCCAAAGCCCGATTTGCGTCAAAGTCATCATCACCAAATGAATTGAGATTCATGAGTATTAATCCACTTGGACAGTCATGACAATAATAGACATTCATAACCAAATTTTAGGCGGTTTTATCAACCGCAACCAACAAATATAATTCATAGATACAGAAACTTAAATCAAAACTTCGAGTCCAATATCAACAATTTAGTATCCATCACAAACATAGCATCAATCTATACTCCACAAGACAAACCTCAAGAACATATTTAGATTTGATAAACCAAAGTTAAAGCTCAACAACATAAACACATGGCAGATTGAAGAACCTCAACATCATTGATAAATATATCTAAAAATTATCATAGTAAGCAACAACCCGATCTAGGATTTCAGCAGAAAACCAGTTATAACCTGTTAAAAAGACAACAAAATTGATGCCGGTAACATGATCAAGTCATAGACAAGAGGATCGTCTGAAAAAATCAGAAGCCCAAACATAATCGAACACCAAATCAAAGGTTGTAGATCCGACGCCACCATGGTAAAGATTGTATCACCGTCTCCATAAAAGGCACGGTGGTTAGCTACCAGCAACGACATGCCACCATAGAGTCTTAGGCTAGTAATCATAACCATCATCAACAAATGCAAAGAGATAATCGAAGTCTCAGACTAGGCGGACCCAGTCATCATCGACAAAAGAAACGCAAAGCCACAATGTAATCGAGCACCAAATCGAAATGTTATAGAGCCGACGCTACCAAGGCAAAGCCCGTATAGCTGTCGCCACAAAAGATGCGGTGGTGAGCGACCGACAACAACAAGCCATCATAAAGTCTTAGGCTAGCAATCATAATCATCATCGACAAATGCAAAGTGATAATCGAAGGGGTGAAGACACGGAGGCACCGGATGTCACAACCGCAAGGTCGGATGATCGTTCATTGGTTGGAATCACCGTTTTGATCGAAGGGGTGAAGACACGGAGGCACCGGATGTCACAACCGCAAGGTCGGATGATCGTTCATTGGTTGGAATCGCCACCCGAAACGGTGATTCCTGTGCCTCTTTCTCTATTATCTCTCTAGAGAATAGTGTAGAAATCGAGAGGGTGAGGCAACGTATGTCACGATCAAAAGACCAGATGATGGTCGGCCGTCGAAAACACCATCGGAAAAGCCGGTTCATCCCCCCCCCCAACATCTTCTGATCTTCAAGAATGAAAAAATATGACTAAATAAAATTAAAAATTTTCAAGAAAACAAAACTACTGTGACTAAATTAAAAAGAGTGAAAAATATAACGGGTCTCACTTACCAAATGTTTTAATACATAATAGAATTTGTTTAAGCATTAGTTTAATTAGAGTTTTTAACAGCTAAATATCTAAGTTACTCCTTGTCAACGAAAGTGGGCTTATGAAAGTGTGATTGGTGGTGTGTGAGGTGTTTATTAAACTTTTTAATTGTTTTTGGATAAGAATGAAATAATAATTATTTTATATTGCTCATGGGAGAGAATTAAAATGTCTCTGGTACTCAAATAATACAAATCAAATTAATATTCAAACGAGAACATCTTGTTTTTACCTATGGACAGACATGCTATCGAAACACCCACCACATATTTGTTTCTTAAATTTAAGACACTGAGCAAAACTTACATGCTACGGAGGGCGTGTTAACATTTGTATAGCTTATTTCTGATGACACTTTCCCTTGCGAAAAAAATTCACGGCAAAATCTTCATAGAAATTAAAAAATAGCAAAGACAAATCCATATTTTATATAACATCATATTTTAGAGGTTGTAGTATTTAAAACCGGTAAGAATATAAATGGTTGAAACAAAATTAACAACTTGTACTTTGTTTTCCGTTTACTTGTACATTATTTCATAAAACTTCGTTTTAAATCAGAATCACACCAAAACATAAATATAAATAAAAATTGCATAAACATATATTCAAATTTTGTATTTTTGTTAGTGAATATATGCTGAAAGTTATATGAGGAAAGCTAAAAAGGAAAAAAAAAACTATGATTGGGAAATATGTCAAATTCAAGGAAAAAGTTAACAAAAAAACAATTAGATAAAGAAAACACGACTATCCTACAAGCTTGACAAGTGTGAGTATCCAAACAAACAAACAAACCCAGTATATCCCACTCAAGAGCAACGTCTGGAAGAGGTAGGTGATGACAAGTCTTTCCTCTATCGATAAGTGTCAGTATCCATACATTCTAAATCTTTCTTCAAATGTGATGTCATGTCTTAAGCGGTCGTAAATTAATATTATATTACTATCGTACTCTTGTCCAAAATTGTAATGTTATTATTTAATTAGGTTGCATACTTTTATTTACACTGGTTAAAATATAAAAATTATATAATATAATATATATATGTGTATAATTAAATATATATTATAGATAATATATGAATGAAATTATTATATATAATAAATATATTTAAATTATAAATAATTATACAAAGAGACAAAAAAATTTTTAATATTCATAAATATTCATAAATTTCTTTATATACATTTTTAAAATTTTTAATTTTAACAATGATTATCTACAAATTAATTTATATTTTTAATTTAATTACGTCTCATTAAAGTAATTTGAATTAAACCTTATTTATTTCTAGAAATTATTATGATTAATATAGTATTAAAGTAGCATTTATTAATAAAATTTCTTAGAGTCAAGATTTTTACCAAAATTCATAAATTTGAATGCCCTTGGGTTACATTTTGTCAAACATGTGAACCGGCCTTGTAGTTTTTCAAACCCGAAGATCAAAAGTGAAAACATGATTAAGCACAGAGACCTTTTATATAATTAACCCTTTCCTTTATTAGTATAGATAAGATGCAAATGTGTGGTCTTGTATTTCTTATCTTAATCTTAAGAAAATAATAAAGCGTCATTGTCTATTGCATTATCATCCTTTTTTTTCCCTTTTTCTCTTGTTAAATTATGATATTATTATTAATAATAATAACACTAAATAATAGTAAAACTATATATATATATATATATATATATATATATATATATATATATATATATATATATATTAGATATTGAAGAAACAATGATACTAAATGTAATGATTTTGTTTTCAAATAATTACAATTTTGTGATGATTTTATAAATTTTCTTTCAACACATGTACGTAATACATGGTTTCTAAAACGTACGCGCGCGCACGCACACATATATATATATTTCTTATATTATAAAGTAAATTAAAATAAAACACACACATATATGATTTGTAATTCCATTATATAACTCATTATTAGGAAACTTTTTTCAAACGTGACTGACGAAAATGGATTTTTCATGAATTGAAATCAGCCAAATTTATAATAATTCTAGTCATAAATCACGTTCATCCTACTCTAGTCTCTAAATTTAATAACTAGGGTTTGAGGGATGTCTTTTTCTTCATCATATATCGTAGCCTCTGCATGTTGTATAATATCTTCATCATATCCGTTTTCTTCATCTAGGTTTGACTAATTATTAGGAAACATTTCTCCAAAGTAAGCTACAGGATTGAAGTTTCATGGTGAAATGACTCTAAGTTTTATGGTAATAATAAAACTAGATATTAAAACCCGCGTGTTGCCGTGAGATTATTTGGGTTTGAGGTGTTTTTTTCTAAAACTGTGATTATCGTGTTGACGCAGTTAAAAAAGGTATCAGTTAACACAAACACACCTTAACGCAAAAAAATCTTTAAAAGCAGGGAAAAGTTCGTACCATAAAAATAAAAAATAAAAAAATAACTTTTACTAAAAAAGACAGATCTCACTAAATATGTATCAAATTTTAAACAAATAACTTAATTTTAATGTTATTTTAGTAATTAATATAGCTAATTTGTAATGATATTTTCATTCTCAAAATTATTATTTTATTAACATTTGTACTCTATTAGAATTTAACTGTATTTTAAAAAAAATTTAAGGTCCATTGACCACAACTACCACCATCAAAAACCCGTTTCAATCTCTTCCTCTCCCCACATTTCACCATCGTCACCACAACAACCGCAACACCACCACCATCGTAACCATCACCACCGCAACCATCGCAGCACCACCAACACCGCACCACCACCATCATCGCAGCAGCACCACCAACTCAACCATCGCCGCTCCACCACCACCGCGACCATCGCCCGCTCCACCACCACCATGTGAACCGTGTAATAGGCAACCATTTCGCCCGGTTCGGGGGCCACTTGAGTCAGCACCACCACCACCACCACCACCGCGACCATCGTAGCACCACCACCACCACGACCATCGTAGCACCACCACCAACGCAACCATCGCACACCACCGCCGCCACCATCGTAGCATCACACCAACGCAACCATCGCAACACCGCAACCATCGCAGCACCACCACCAACGCAACCACCGCAGCAACACCACTACCGTAACCACCGCAGCAGCACCACTACTGTAATCACCGTAGCAACACCACCACCGCAACCATCGCAGGTTGTAACATTGTGCTTTTGAAAGTTGTTGTACATTGTGGTTTTGAACTTGTGCTTGTTTTGAAAGTTGTACCCTGTGCATCACCTTTGGTACGGTGGCACTGTAGCCACCGACCAAAGGGATTAATATGTATTTATAATATTAGAATATAAGTTACAAATACAAGAACTTTCTTAGTTTTGGGGTCACAAACGAAGGCCAAACACTTTTGTGTTGTTTTAGTGTCAATGAACTAGCTTTCATTAATTAAAATCATATATATCTTTTGATTATATATCTATCATCTTTTATATGCATGTCATGGCGGGGCTTGACCCACCTTATATAAGGAATGCGAAAGTAAATTATTTTAAGTGGAACGGACTCTACAAATATGAAAAAATTACATTACCAGACAGAAAATTTACACTACCGGGTTGAACCTTAAAACTACTGGCGAAAAAAAGAGCATGTGTGAACCCTCCTCCGGCCCTCACTAAGTTTCGCCCCTGTATGCATGCTTATTTTCCTCTCTTCTCACATGTAAGCTATTATCATATATGTTTAAGAATTGCCTGGGCATTGAGTTATAATAGTATGTCGTCGTTTAATCTCTTGCATTTAAATAACATGTTTAAAAAACTTATTTGTTTTATTTTTTATTTTTGCTTCGTGGTTTTAATATATAACACTTACTATGTATTTGTTTTGGCTTCATATGCGCACACACATAGGATTAGGTTAATTTATTAAAAAAAGGTGTATCTGGTGCTTGAATTACCTTTCACTTTGCACAAGGTTTGGGGAGGGTCTACATCATTTTGCGATCTGAAGTACGTACCCTTACCTTACACTTTATATAGGAGGCTGTTTCTCACGAGTTGAACCCATGACCTCAAGCTAGGTGACAACAACAATATAAAACTTAAAAGAACTTTTTCATAAGTCAAAGGTTGCTACAACTTTTCTATAGCAAGAACACCTCCCCAGAGTAGAATTGTTAAAAAAAGAAACAGAACATTGGTTGATCGAAATGTTAGAACAATGTTGGCATCATTTGGCATGGTTTACCATTATACTTTTGGGTTGAAGTCGTTTTTATAGTTTGTTTCACCTACAACAAATCTGTTATAAAAAAAACTTTGAATGCACCATATGAAGCCATAAACAAGAAGAAAGCAAATATCAAGTTTCTACGTATATTTGGCGCAAACACTTTCTAATCAGTGATCAAGAAAACGTTATTATATTTGACAAGAAAGGTGATAAAACTATCTTTCTCGATAATCTTTAAACTCAAAAGCCGTAAGGGTTTGTGTTCTAGAAACCAAAGTTGTCAAATAAAGCACCCATCAATATATCATTTGAAGATAATACGACTTCTGAGCAAAGTAGGTCAGAACTTGAGCCACATAGAACACGGAAAGAACCTACACACCACTAGTCAAAAGATTGTTTCCATAAAGGAAGATCTCAACCGATTTCACATAATAAGAACCTTCTGAAATACTAAAAAACTTATAAAAGTAATTCAGTCATAACTAATAAACTTTAGAAACCTTAGAATTCATTAAACATAATCAAAAAATCTTTGAAGAAACTCAAAGACCATAAATTTAAGACAATTTTCAAAAGAAACATCACTTAAAAAGGAACATTCATAATCTCGTAAACCAACAAATGATGAATCAGTAAGGCAACTCATTATGCTCTAAAATGTCAAACGATGATCCAATAACTCAAATTATCGTAATCCAGTATGAAGGTGTATTGATAAATTAGAAATCTAAAGAGTAAATTCTTGATTCCTTTCACTCTTGGTTGATTAAACTAAATGAAATATCATGAACGGTTTAAATGGAAGCTCTATAAATATTCATACTTATTATAGTAAAAAAAGGGGTCGTTATGACATTTACACAAATGATGTGCCACATAAAATAAGTAATAATTGATTATGTAAGCCTAAAAAGGTCTTTTAAGAAAATTATTTGTTAATTAAAACTCGTAATAAATATCATTGAGACCTAGATCAATTGGTTTGGAAGAAAGTAATCCTATGGTGTTTCGATATGAAAGTGTTGGACCAAAAGAACCAATGAGCCAGATCAGAAAAACCTCTAAGTCCCACAAGACATCACAACAACTGCTAAAAGTTTCATCAGCTGTTTGACAAAGACTGAAGACCTCAACAGCTGAAGATCAAAGTATTAAAGAACAACAACTGAAGACTTCAAGTACTGAAGACTCAAATACTGAAGCCTCGAGTACTGAAAACTCAAATACTGAAGCCTCGAGTACTGAAGACTCAAGTACTGAAGACTCAAGTACTGAAGACTCAAGTACTGAAGCCTCAAGTACTGAAGACTCAAGTACTGAAGACTCAAGTATTGAAGACTCAAGTACTGAAGCCTCAAGTACTGAAGACTCAAGTACTGAAGCCTCAAGTACTGAAGACTCAAGTACTGATGAATATCAGCTGAAGACTGAAGTACTGAAGATCAACAGCTGATGTACAAAGACTGATGACAAAGACTGAAGACATCAGCTGATGACAACTACTGAAGTCATCAGCTGATGAATCATCTGAAGTTAAAGTCTGAAGAACAAGTGCTGAAGCTTCAGAGTTTGTCACAATAGCTGAAGAAGTATTCTTCAGTTGTTGTGATGGTTTACCTTTCAGCTTTTTCTTATTAGTAGTTGTATTTTCTATTTCAGTAGTTTGTAAAACGACTGAAGAGTATGTTCTTCAGTCGTTGTAGTTTTTCAGTAGTTTCTTTTCATTACTTGTAATAAGTTAACACTTAGGCTTTTTTGTAAGAAGATGTCAGCTGTTTGACATCTTCAGTAGTTGTGTTAACTCTTCAGTAGTTAAGTTAGTTTCAGTAGTTTGTTAAAATAACGGTTTGATGTCACTGTCAAGTGACATCAGCTGACGTCATTTCTCCTATAAAAGGAAGATGACCTAATTGTAATCATTGCCGAAGCGTGTGATCTAATAGAAAACACCTTTTTGCAGAATTCTCTCTCTCTCTCTCTCTCTCTCTATAACTTACTGTTACATGCAAAATTTCTTGTGTTCTTGCTTTAATTTCTAATTCTTGTGCTAAATCGGTTGCGAATCAAACATAAATGATCAAACTAGAGGCTGAGATCCTTTCCAGTCCAGCACTCTAGGACCAAACATATTGAGCTCAGACATCATTTTATTAGGGATTGCTATGAAAAAGGTCTGATTGATCCTAAGTTTGTGCCTAGTGCTGATGAGCTTGCAGACATATTTACTAAGCCTTTAGATAGTGCCACATTTCAAAATCTGGTACTATGTAAAACCTCTGAAATCTCCCAGAAATCAATAACACACGATCTCAATCACGTGAATGCGGAATGTAAACATGATTGGATAGAAGAGAAGATTGAATTGAACAGAAAATGCTTCTTTGATTGAATCAAACAACCTATGAAAGGTCTTGTGCGGTTTTCGCACAGTACAGAATGATAATGAACGAAAAGCTTAATTACAAAACAAAACAAGCTATTTATACTAAACAGTGTGTTCTCGCGCGACAAGCTTTTCGCGTGGAACAAGCTTTCGCGCGGCATTAATCTCTCGCGTGGAGACCTTCTTCGCGTGAGATCTGCTTCTCGCGTGACATAAGCTTTCGCATATGCAGTCTGTTTTCGGACTTCGTCTTCGTCCAATCTTCAAATGTTTTGCCGAGCCTTGATTAGTCTTCTACAATCTCCCCCTAGGCTCGGTGAAACGTGATCAATCAAAATCAACGTTTGCTTTCTTGTACGTTCCGGCATATGCATACCATTTATTCCTAAGGATTCGGTCAGTCATCCACACATATTGGCAAGATAGAAAATAAACGGACTCATCAGCTGTAATAGGGCAGTGTAAAAGCTTGAGTAAGTCGTCTTTGCCAAACTTCATCAAGTCTGCTGGATCAATGGTTCGAAATGACTTGTCAGTGCATCTGATCACAGCGTGACCAGAATCCTTCTCACATCTCCATGATAGTAATTGCTTTAAAGAATTGGGAGGAACTGGAGCATGCACAGGGACTTTCTTGATAAATTTAGGATGTTGATAGACTCGTATTTTCATTGGAGCTTTAGTATTTTCATCTATTCTTGTTGAGTCATCAATCAACTTAGATTTGGCGGTCTTAAAATCTTTGAAATTTGTGCGCATCTCCCTTCGTATCATAGATCTCATCAGTTCAGCTTCACTGTAATTGCTTTTATTAAAGAATGGAGCTTTGCCCATGGAGTAGAGATCAGCAGCACGTAGAGTATGGAAGTCTTGTGTGCTTTTTAGATAATCAATTTCTCCATTCTTTCTTTTAATTACATACAGCCTTTTCTCGCCATCGTAACCCCAGCTAATGACATGAGACATTTCACCACACTTCTGCTTAGGCTTAGAAATGAATAGAAAATGAGCTTCAGTAGGTGGTGGTGGTGCTTTGAACATCAATCCTCCTCTAGTGAATAAAGCAATCTGACCAGTAGAATCTTTCTTTGTAGCAACAGCAGGAGTTTCACCACACACAGTCTCAGTTGGGATTTCTCTTTCTTCAAGATCAATGTCTTTAAATAACTCTTGAAGGTTGTTCCCAAAAATGTCTGTATATTCATTATGCTCTTCCAGATCATCAAACATATCAAGTTCTTCTTCAACAGCTCCAGATGAAGATTGTTGAAAAGAATACAGTTCCTTTTCATACACACTCTCCGTGGCAGGGTCTAGTGGATCATATCCTTCTGGATCACTAACACTTGGTCGATCGACATTATCAGTGTTAGTATCTCCAGTTGGACTCGAAGATAAACCTGTATCATTACCTCCATCATTATTATCACCATCATCTCCACTATCATCTCCTCCATCATCATTATCACCATCATTTCCACCATCATCTCCACCATCATCATCATCATTTTCATCATCATCTTCATCGTCATCCTCATCATCATCAGAATCAGCATAATCAACCAACTCTTCATCCTCCTGTTCATGAGCAATAGGTAAAGTGAACATGTGCTCTGGTTCAACGAAAGCTGTAGATGTGTAAGCTTCAGTAATAGGTACTTCAGATGATATAGGAACATCCTCAGTAGTGCTAACACTTGGCTGTTCAGTGGAGGTTTGAGCTTCGTTAACCACTTCCTTTTCTTGAACATTCTCAGTGGGAGGAGGGCTTGGAGATCTTCTACTAGATTCACCAATCACAGTTGTAGACCTTATGATTGGTGGCTGATGAAAATAAGTCTGTGAAATGAATTCTCTGAGCTCATTCAGTTGTCTTTCCAGCCCTGAAGAATAATCAAACATGTTCTTCATCTGTTGTTCTAGAGAAGCTATTCTTGTATCTTTGATTGCAGAATCCAGATGAATCATGGTAATCTGACTTGATTTTTCTTCATTTTCCTTCTTTAGCTCAGCAATCATCTTAACATTTTCAAAACTCTCCTTCTCCAAGTTTTTAACTCTTTCTTCTAGAGTTATAGAATGAGGAGTGCTGGACGATTCCTCTCTCCTTTGAAATTTTGGAGGAGTATTCAAAAACGAGTCAACGTCAAACTCTAAGTTTTCCTGCCTTGGGGGTGTAGAAAATCCAGACTCAGAGATATTGGCTGCTCCAGAAACCGGAACTGTTTCTGTCTCAGGAGCAGAAGAAGTCACATTGGTTGTCTGATCTTGCTCAGTTTCAGTGACAACCACATGTGTTCGTGGTCTCCTGGGTATAATACCACGACCCCTCTTTCTAGCTGGAAAATCTCTCCTTCTTGCCATACGTTTTCTTCGTGAGGATGTACTAGGTGACTCTTCCGGAACATAATCAGCATCCCTGGCTTCATCATTCGGTCTTGAAGATGTTGGAGTAGTAGGAGCTTGATTTGTTTGAAGAACATAAGGAACATTACCAATCTGGTCACTATCAGTCTCGGAACTAGAAGCTGAGTGCACTTCATCTTCCACTCTTCCTTCATGTACAGGCTCATCTTCAAACAATTTCTCAATCTTTTCGTACAAATTATCTCTAGCAGTAGAAGTAGAAGCACCAGTCTGTGCCTCATCAACAGGTACATCTCCCCCAAACCTCCAATATTCTCATCAACTTCTGCAAATCGACCAATCTTAGCAAAAATTTCACCAGAGCATTTGTTACCTCTGGCTCCAGTTAAATGAGTGAAAATCTCCTTCTTCACTGTCTGTACAACGTACTTAGGAGATCTCTGAGTAGCAAGCTCAGGATAAGCATCATTGATGACAAGTTGCACGAATCTCGGGTACATAATAAACTTTCTCCCTGGATTGGCTGTAGCGTTTTTCACCATCTCTTGAAATATAACGCCAGAAATACTGAATGGAATATCATCCACCAGTGAAACCAATAAGGATCCGAATACAACACTTAGACTATCCATGCCAGCCTTCAAATTACTCAGACAGTGAATTACCACATGAAATAAATATTTCCAGTAAGGTGGTAACCACTTCTTTTCCAAACTTGGATATCTATATTCGTATCCCATCAGAGATAGACAGTCCATAACTATATCTAGTCTTGTTGGTGCTCCCTCTTGATCATTAAACAGAAGAACTCTGTTTAGTATGGCTTGAGAAACTGTCACCCTTTTATCCTTTACAGTGGCTGTGATAATCTGGTTTCTAGCTTGGTCCTTTTCTAGAGCAGCAGTGCTCCAGAAAGAATCTATCAACTCGGAATAGATGGCTGGATCAGCAGAAATAGCATAGACAATTCGGGAGTTCTTCAATCCTTCAATCATAGACGAAAACAGTTCCTTCCCTTCCGGAACCTCGTCTAAGTAGGCAACACAATTATGATTTTTATTAAAAATCATTTGTACCATCTGCATTGTCAAACACACTGAAGATCAGAACATTTTTAATATAACTTAATTATGCATTTAGAAGTTTAGCACTTAGAACATATTAACTTTTGATGTTTCACCCTTAGATAATTTTATCACTTTTATCATTTCAAAGCTTAGTAATATGTGAATACATATACTACACTTAAAGTTTTAGCAACAAAAGATTTATTATTCAAAAACTAATTATAAGTGATAAGTCCATTTGATAAAACACCATCAACACTTAGCAAAATATTTTCAAAATCTTTCTGTCAAGTGAAATTCAACACATGCGAAAATGAACACTGTGCGACATTTGTAATTCAAGCGACAACATTTCTGTTATGCGAAAGTGAACAAAGTGCGAAAATAACGTTCACGCGAAAGCACTTTGCGAAAACTTGGTTCAAGCAAAATCTGTATTTCATGCGAAACCAAATCTCACGCGAGAACCAGGTTCACGCGACAACCCCTTTCGCGTCCGTTCATTTCTTTTGTGCGATTCGCACAATACACATGTCAAATTAACATATCAAAACATGTTTTTAATCCATGAAATCCAGATCATTGCTGTCGCCTAAGTCTATTAGGTGTATTTCATCGTTCAATTTCAACTTTAAAGTCCAATTTTAAGATTTTAATGTCAAGATGTTAGGTTCCCTTTAGCATTGTATTGCTATAGTAACCAAATCAAACCAGATATACCTTAAAAATCACACTATGAGTGTAGTAAGAATGAAATAAGGAACAAAATCACAAGCAGGAGTGAGATGATTTCTGATTTGAAGTTTTAAGTGCAATCGAAAGGGCTTTGTGGATGATATGCGAAAGTGGTTTTCGGGTGAGATTTAGGCGAAAAGTGATTTCTTCTAGGACACTGTGCTACTTATACCCTGATGATTCACGCGACAGACACTTTCGCAAGACCTTTTCTTTCGCGTGACTTTCCCTGTCGCGCGAGAGACAGTGTCTTTCAAAAATTTCAACTTTTTAAAATCTTTCTTATTTTTACACAACTGTTAATCTTTTTATTTTCAATGAATTAAGTCAACATAAAATGTTATTTACCAAGTGACCAATTAATTTAATGAATCTTCAATTTTCAAAAATTTTCTTGTTATTTATTTGTCCTAAAAATAAAACACTATAAAAGTGAAATAAAAACAAACACTTACATACAAAATAACAAAAGAATGAAAACAATTAAAGAATCAAGATCGGATTTGCTTGTTTTGTATAAGAATTTTCATAATGAGATCATATAGTTCTTTGTCAAGTTAAGACTCTGTCCGGCTTTATTTAAAATAACTGGTTAAGTTGATTGTCAATATATTTTGTCCTTTTAAACTTATACTTCAGGTTTTACTCAGAAACATAATGAGTGATATATATCATGTTTTGTGTTTATTTAATATACGTCAGTGGATCCCACAATCAGAACTTCTGTAAAGTAATTATTATCCTTCAAGACACTATCGAGATTTTCAAGTCACCCCAATTTGACTTAAACCATGCATTGATGATCAGTGATACCATTTATTGTATTCCTAAATATAACTATTTGAGCATAACTAGCCTGAGAAATATTTCTTAACCCGGAATATTAACAAGTTTAAGGACTTACTGACAGCCATCCGGACTTACGTCTGCCCTCTCAAGATGTTTAGGACTTACAAGCCATCCGGACTTACATGCCCCATCTTTTGATTTTGCCTTCCAAAGTTAAAAACTATTCTCAAAATAGAAAATATATACCATATAGTATGTATGTCTTTTAGACATATCTTTTGATTTGTTGTGCTTCTTGGCATCTTATATCCTATATGGCCTTTGTTGGCATCTTTTTGCTCAATTATTTTCTTTTTGTGTTTTTCTCTTTTTGTTTCTTTTTGTATTTTATCTTTTATATATATATATAGTTATGATAATCATTGAATCAATCATATATAGGCTTGAGTATGACAAGATTATATCTCTCAGTCTGTGTTAGAACATTTTTGGCACAGAATCCTGATATGTTCCCCACTAAATCATATTTCTTTAATTCAAGTGTAATCACCCAATTATGATCTTTTCAGTTCTGAAAGCAAAGCCTATCGACATATCAAACATAATCCAAGTCTATTCGTATTTAAGCCTTTGAAAGTACTTAGACTCTGTAGAACTTTGTTATATCATTTCTCATGTAACTATGAAAATTTCTTCTTTTGATTTTGGCAATCCTTGCAATCCTTTGATCTTAACTCCCCCTAAGACCAAAAATATTTTTCAGAACTTGTTTTTCTAATTTTCTCCCCCTAAAATTGTGATTGTCTTTTAAGAAAAAGAAATAATTGCAATTTTATTCTTTATTAAAAAAAATGAAAAATCTTTATGTGAAGATTCATTAAACCAATTTATCCAAAGTTAATCATTCCCAATGATTGCACAAGGAAATCAAATCGAGAATGATCAAATGCCTTGGTAAATAAATCAGCGATATTTTCAGTTGACGGCACTTGTTTTAGATGAATAAGTTTACGATCAAAACAGTCGCGGATAAAATGGATGCGGATGTCAATGTGTTTAGTTTTTGAGTGTTGAATGGGATTTTTCACGATGTTTAGAACTGCCGTGTTATCACACCAAATTGGTGTGTTATAAATTTTGAGACCATAATCGAGAAGTTGTTGCTGAATCCAGACAAGCTGGGAACAACAACTCGAAGCAGCCACATATTCAGCTTCGGCAGTGGATGTTGATACAGTGTTCTGCTTCTTACACTGCCAAGAAATGAGTCGATTACCCAAGAATTGACATCCTCCTGTGGTCGATTTCCTGTCTAAGTTACAACCACCATAATCACTGTCAGTATAAGTAAATAAATTGAAATCGGAATTTCGAGGATACCAAAGACCAAGTTTAGGTTGACCCTTGAGATACTTGAAAATCCGCTTGACAGCTTTCATGTGTGATTCCTTTGGATCACTTTGATAGCGGGCACACTGACAAACAGGGAACATTACATCTGGCCTGCTTGCAGTGAGATACATAAGGGAACCAATCATCGATCTGTAAAGATGTTGATCAACTGATTCTCCTGGGATCTGGAGTAAGAGTAGGACGAGAAGCCATTGGAGTTGGAGCTACTTTGGAATCTTGAAACTTGTATTTCTCAAGAATAGTCTGAACATACTTTTCTTGATGGATGAGAATACCAGTCTCAGATTGAGTAACTTGAATACCCAAGAAAAAAGAAATTTCTCCAAGGGAACTCATCTCAAATTTCTTCTTCATCACTGCTTCAAACTCCGTGCACATACTTTCATTTGTAGAACCAAAAATGATATCATCGACATAGATTTGAACCAAAATGATATCATCGCCTGATTTTCGTAGGAATAAGGTTTGATCAATTGCTCCTCTTGAATAACCATTTGCAAGCAAATGTTCAGTCAGAGTTGCGTACCAAGCACGAGGTGCTTGATGTAATCCATATAGTGCCTTATCCAACTTGTATACATAATCAGGATGATCTGGGTCTTCAAATCCAGGAGGCTGACAAACATAGGTTTCTTCCTTCATTTCTCCGTATAAAAATGTAGTCTTAACATCCATCTGGTACACCTTGAAGTTCATGTATGAAGCAAAGGCTAGGAATATGCGTATTGCTTCTAGTCTTGCAACTGGAGCATACACTTCTTCATAATCCAATCCTTCAACTTGATAAAATCCCTGCACCACAAGACGTGCTTTATTCCGAACTATAACACCTTTTTCATCCGTCTTGTTTCGAAAAATCCACTTTGTTCCAATCGGAAGCTTATCCTTTGGAAGTTCAACAAGATGCCAAACATTTAGTTTCTTGAATTGCATCAACTCATCCTGCATTGCTTCTATCCAGCTGTTTTCTTTGAGTGCCATTTCCACATTCTTGGGCACTACTTGTGATAGAAAGCAAGCATACAGACATGTGTTGATTGTCCCTGATCGACTTCTGGTAATTACACCTTCGTGCAACGGCCAATGATTGCTTCAGTTGGATGAGTTTTATGTATTCTTAATTGAGGAATCTCATCTGCAACCATTCCATCTTCCAAATTGGTAATATGTTCAATATTATCAATAACCTCTTCAGAATGTTGAGATTGATACACAATAGTTTCTTCAAGTGTGTCATCTGAAATAGGAGTTTCAGAAGCAGTAGACACATTTGGAGATTCGTCAAATGGAACTTGAATGATTTCTATCGGTGTATGTATAGTTTCTGAAGAAGATGAAGATAATGGAGAACTTAAAGATTCGTCCAGCTCCTGAGTAGGAATTTGTTCTGAAGAAACATCTAATGGCTCAGAACAAGCAGATACTGGTACAGAAGCTGTAGGAATATCTTTGGATGATGAAGCAATAGCAGAATCATCAGATATAAAGATGGAAGTTCCTCAATTATTTGGTTTCCCAAGGAGATTGCTTGAGAAGTAGAATCTGCAGATGAAGGTTTAGAAATTTTAAAATTTATGAACAAAGATTCATAATCATAAACCCATGAAGGAGTTGAACCTGCATCAGTTATGTTAAGCTCGTGCCAATCAATGTTAAATGACTCGACTATTTGTCTAGTTCTTTTATTATAAACACGATATGCAACTTTATTGGCAGCATATCCCACAAAGTAACATTCATCGGCCTTTTCAGAAAATTTTGAACTAGATTCAGTTGTATCAAAGTGCAACAACAACCAAAGGCTTTAAAATATTTAACTTTGGGTTTGTGTTTATAAAATATTTCATAAGGAGTCTTATTTAATCTTTTGTTATTAAAGCACGATTCTGAACATAACATGCAGTATTTACTGCTTCAGCCCAAAAGAACAAATGTAATTTGGCAGCAGATATCATTGTTCTTGCAGCTTCAATTAATGTTCTATTTCTTCTTTCTGCAACTCCATTCTGTTGTGGAGTGCCAGCAGCACTGAATTGTCTGGCAATTCCCTTGGATTCACAAAACTCATTCAGAGTTTGATTGCAAAACTCTGTCCCATTGTCACTTCTGATGCATTTTACCTTTTTCTCTGTCTGATTCTCCACCAAAGTAATGAACTTGATCAAAAGGTGTGGAGTTTCATCCTTAGATGCTAAGAAAAACACCCAAGTAAATCTAGAAAAGTCATCAGTAACAACCAGATAGTAAGATCTTCGACCCAAACTTAAAACACTTACTGGACCAAAAAGATCCATGTGTAAGAGTTGTAAGATTGATTCGACTGAGTTGTGTGCAACTGGTTTGTGAGGAAGTTTATGTTGTTTACCCTTTGAACATGACAAACAATGTTCATTTAATTGAAATTCTTTTTCAGGTAAACCAATAACATGATTTCCACGTACAAGTTTATTCATGTTTTTAAGATTGACATGTCCTAATCGACGATGCCATAACATGGAATCATTCTCCGAGGCTTTGGATAGTAAGCAAGAAGCTGTTACCAAAGAATTAGAACAATGCATATCAAGAAGATATGTGTCATTGTCTCTCGGAGTCCTCATCAAAATCCATTCATCTGGAACAACAAAACCTGGTTTTAAAATTAAGCATTCTTTGTTAGTAAAGTGTGTAGAATATTGTTTGTCACAGATTTAAGACACACTTAACAGGTTATGTTTTAATTCCTCAACAAAATTAACATTCTCAAAACTAAGGACGCCGTTTGTAACTGTACCACGTTTTGTTATACGTCCTCCTTTGTCTCCTGCGAAAATCACTCTCCCTCCGTTGTAAGACTGAACATCTCGTAGTAATGATAAATTACCAGTCATATGTCTTGAACAACCGCTATCTACATGCCATAGACTTTCAATAGCCTTTTGCGGCTGTCCCTGCATAAGTAACAAAATTACTTAGTTTTGGTACCCAAGTCAAACATGACTTGATCACATTATGTGTTGCAGCAAGACAAAATGATTTGATATTATTATATTTTTTTGCACATCATTCTTTTCATTTATGCTTTTAATCTTGACATTTTCCTTTACATCATTAGTCAAATTCTTATCCCGTTTGACATTAAAATCATTAACAACCTTTGATTTCATATTATTTGAAAATTTTCCACGAGTGAAAAACATTTTTCTATTATTAGAAATAGAATTATGAAATCTTTGTTTACTTAATGATTTTTGTCGAAAAGGACAATTGTTTGCCAAATGATTTGTGTGTCCACACTGATAGCATCTCTTTTGTTGTGTGTGGAAAACAAACTGTGGATGACAATTATGAAAATTGTCATAAAAACCAAAGTCTGATTGACTAGGTTTAACTTTCTCCACAGTCTCTCGAATCTTTGCCATGTTTGACAATTGCAAATTCATCTTTTGCAGATTCGAGGAAATCGAAGAATTATGACCACTTTGTATTGGAGATTTGGCAGTTTTGACTTTTGGGATTTGTGGTGTTGGAATAGGAACAGTCTTTGATTCTGCTGGAGTAGGACCAGACTTTGAATTTGCTGGAGGAGGACCGGGCTGAGATATACGGATTGGTGCTGGAGAAGGACCAGGCTTTTGAATTTTCAAATTGAATGCAGAAGAATCATTCACTTGCAAATCTGGGCTACAAACATCTTGATTCACAAGGTTAGCATTATAATGAAGTTTATTTTTAAAGAATCGAGAATTCGTTTCTTTAAAAATATGTTCTTCATTTTCAATTAAACCTTTTGAAACAAATCTACTTTTAAAATCCTTTTCAATTCTTTCTTTCTGATTTACCCTTTGATTTGCATTCAAATTATATTTGCTATTAGATTTAATCTCATTCAAATTAACCAACTTTTCATTTCCATACAAAGTTTGTTTACAATCAGATTGTAAAACTTTTACATTCTTATTTTTCAAATTTTCTCTCTCATTTTCTCCTTCACTATCACTCTCCCATTCTTCAACCAACCCATCCACCTTCAATTTATCTGCACAAAAGTTTTCAGTTGATTGTTTAGATTTGGGTACTATGATAGGATCAACAGATAAATTTACTTTGACTGAAGGTTTTAAGTCTTGAGATGGAGAAAACCCAATCCCATAGACCATATCAGAATCACAAATGTTATCAGATGAAGGTAAACATGAATAATCATGATTAATTGGAGGAGCAATGTTAGAAAACCCAACACCACATTTTCCTCCTTTGATCTTCTGAGTCATTTGTGACTTGATTATTCCTTCAACCATTGTTGATGAAAGTTCAAATTTCTCAACAGTTAATTTAGCCGTGGCTAACTCACTGTTAAGTCTATTAATTTCTAAAGCGAGTTCATTATTTCTATTTGTCAAGTCATTATTGGTACATTCTTTATCATGAAGATTTAATTTTAAATTATATATTGTTTTGTTTAAACCTTCAAGTTTTTCTTTAAAAATCTTTTCATTTGACTTGTGTTTGCAAGCTTGATACTGAAGTTTTTCAACTTCCATTATCAGGCTCTCATTGTGAACTCTGTATTTTTGAACTTTCTCAACACATGAATTTTTGCACAAACCATCATATACCTTGGGTTCAGAAGTTTTCCCTTCAGCCTCTTCTTCCGTCTTGACCATGAATGCTTTCAATTCAGCAGCTGGTTCTTCCACTGGAGCAACATCAACAGTCTTTGGATCAACACATGGGCTTTTGACTGGAGGCTCGACAGTGTACTCTTCAATCACACTCTTTTCTTCAGCAACCTTCTCCACCTGATCTTCCTTCTCAACTGTCTCCTTTTCTTCAACTTTCTCCTTCTCTACTTCAACTTTCTCATTCTCTTCTTCATTTTTAGCAAACAAACCCTCCAACAGATCATCAGACACGAATTCAGCAAACAGATTTTCTTCTTCTTCTGGTTCTGAAACAATCTTTGCAATAAATGCAGTAGACAAATGTAGATCAAGGGCTTCCATTTGATCCGACCAATCATATTCAGCATTGGTTTGAGAAACTAATGCTTTAGTACCACCAGAAGTACTTGCTTTGTCTTTCTTCGGCTCTATCTCCACAGTCACCATCTTCTTGGGGCCTTCAGTTTGACCAGTCTTTGGTTCAGTACATTCTCTAGCGAAATGACCTGGTTTGTCACAGTTGTAACACCTCAGGTTAGTCTTGTCGAAACCGATTTTGCTAGAGTTGTTAACGCCAAACATTTTCCTCCCAGTTCGTCTGGCAAAATTCTTAGCCCTGTAAACTACCATGGCCATTTGATATTTGATATTATTCTCTTCAACATCATCAGGATTGACTTGTTGAAGATCATCAACCAATACATTTGGAGCAGTAAGTCTTCCGGCCATGAAAGCTTCATAACTTGACATGAAAGTGGTGAAAAGAGCAAGATGCTCCTCAGCAATCTAAACAGTCTGCTTTGATGGACTAGTGGTAGCAACATAAGCATGTTGACCACTATGAGAATCTTGAGATTGAGAGACTTGTTGATGGATGATTGGGGAATAGTGTTGAGCAGCTGGAACATGAACTTGATGGTTTACTGCTGGTTGCATGTAAGAAGATGCTGCACTTCCAGATTGTTGTTGCTGACACATTTGTGTATAACTGACATAGTAATTCGGATTACTAGCCATCTTTGCATAGAGAGCAGTTCCTTCAGCACCCAGAGAACTGAGATGATTAGCAGCTCGCTGCTTATCGTCCATAGCATAAGACTTGATAGTTGAAATGAGATCAGTCAACTGAAGAGTATACAAGTCTTTGGTTCTCTTTATCAAAGTACAGTTGTTATTCCAACTGTATGGAAGTGAATTTAGCAACTTCTTGTTCACGGTGATGGGTTCCAGAGTAATACCCGCACTCTTCATTTTTGTTACCAGTCTAACAAACCTGGCCATCTGAGCTTCCAGCTCTTCACCAACAATATGATTGAACATGTTGAATTCTTGATTCAACATATCCTTTTTGCTCTCTCTCATGTCTTTGTTGCCCATAATCTGAGACTCCAGAGCATCCCATAATACCTTAGCACCCCTGAACTCTTGAAACTTTTGTGAAATTTCAGTAGTTAGTGCCATAGTGATGGCAGCATAAGCTTTATCATCCAGTTCCAATCTCTTGATGTCATCTTCGTCCCACAAGTGTTCAGGTTTCTGAACCATCTCTCCTTTATCATTTTTATACAACGGAATGTAAGGACCATACTGGATTGATCTCCACATCTTCGGTTCCGTGTAAATAACATATCTCTCAAATCGGAAAGCCCAGTCAGTATAATCATCTTCACAGAGAAGCCTCGGTGGCTTGTTACCAGTACCAATTTCCGTGTCTAGATGAAGTGAAGCAGTAAGATGCTTCAAATTCGGTGTTGTTGAAGCCATTGTGATCAGAGAGGCAAAAATCAGGTTTCGTGCGAAATAAGAAGTCGTGCGAAAAGTGATTTCGCGCGTCACAAGCTTTCGCGCGAGATAGCAGTGCGTGCGAATTTCCAAGTTACCTTTTCACGCAAAATCGCACAAAAAGGTAATATAACTGTCTGAGCGAAAACACCCTTTTTTCGCACGCGAAAACTTACAGATTACGCGAAAATTGTCAATTTCGTGCAGAATCGAATCTCCAACAGTTAGTTCAAGCGAGAACCACCTCCAAATCAATGAATATGTCTGATTGAACCCATTTTAATCCAATTTTAATGAATTTAGGTCAATTTTAAGCTTAATTTTGATTAAAATTCACTTAAGGTCCACTAATTCAGTTCAAATCGGTCCAAATCAGTCCAAATCCTCCAAAATCGAGCAGAATAACATCTCCATATCAGAATCTAAAGTGATCAATGATGAATTTCTTCAAATACGAGTAAAACTCTATCCAAGTCTCTTCCAAATCGTGGTTCTAGAGCCTAATGCTCTGATACCAATTGTAAAACCTCTGAAATCTCCCAGAAATCAATAACACACGATCTCAATCACGTGAATGCGGAATGTAAACATGATTGGATAGAAGAGAAGATTGAATTGAACAGAAAATGCTTCTTTGATTGAATCAAACAACCTATGAAAGGTCTTGTGCGGTTTTCGCACAGTACAGAATGATAATGAACGAAAAGCTTAATTACAAAACGAAAACAAGCTATTTATACTAAACAGTGTGTTCTCGTGCGACAAGCTTTTCGCGTGGAACAAGCTTTCGCGCGGCATTAATCTCTCGCGTGGAGACCTTCTTCGCGTGACATAAGCTTTCGCATATGCAGTCTGTTTTCGGACTTCGTCTTCGTTCAATCTTCAAATGTTTTGCCGAGCCTTGATTAGTCTTCTACATACTAACGCTTGGTATGCTGCAGCTAGAATAATTTGACTAATACTGATGCTCTCAGCTCACAAGTACTGATAAGCATTAGTATGCAAAAGTCAAAAATAAGTACTGATGAGTAATTTAGTCTTCAGCATTTTATATAACTACTGAAGACTAAAAAGCTTTAAAGTACTGAAGTATATTATGTGTTGGAAACAACTGATGTAGTTACAACTACTGATGTGGTTATATCTACTGATCTATAGTTTTCAAACAAATAAGTACTGAAGAACAAGTTTTGTTCACAAGTACTGATGTATAATCTTACACATAAGTACTGAAGATAAAATTTGTTCACAACCTCTGAAGAATAATTTATTTCATCAGGACTTATGAACATTTGTTCACAAGAGCTGAGGAATAAATATTCACAAGAGCTGAAGGCCAATGAAACATCTGAAAGTCAGCCAAAGAGCTGATGAGTAAATGTTGAGGTCAGAATGAAACAACTAAATTGACGACAACAGCTGATGAGTAAATTTACTCTTCAGCTGATTTCAACATCTGATGTTTCATAACCAAACAACTGAAGGACAAAACCATGTCTTCAGTAGTTTTACAACTACTGATGACTGACACCAAGTCCTCAGTTGTTTGCAACAACTGAAGCCAAAACCATGTCTTCAGTAGTTTTACAACTACTAATGACTAACACCAAGTCTTCAGTTGTTTACAACGTCTGAAGATGAAAACCATGTCTTCAGTAGTTTATAACTACTGATGACTAACAACAAGTCTTCAGTCATTTGCAACATCTGAAGGACAAAACCAAGGTCTCAGTAGTTTCAACTACTGATGACTAACACCAAGTCCTCCGATGTTTACAACCTCTGAAGGTTAAAACCAGGTCATCAGTCATTTCAACAACTGATGATTAACACCAAGGCCTTCAGTCGTTTTCTTTCAGCCGTTTCCAAACCCTATAAATACCCAACCCTACCTTCAGAGTTTTCATTCTCTCATAACCTAAAATTTCAAAAACTCTGAAACCTCTCTCATCCCATTAATGGCGACCATGCAGCTCAAGCCAAGACACAACTGCGTTGCCTATCTCGAAAAATCACCATTTTGGACCAAATTTCATAACGCCATAGATCTTATGGTCGATTCACCTTACCAAACGGCCTTTCTCTTAAATCCTACCCTATATGCCGATTCCCTATCCCAGTTTTGGACGAACGTCACCCTGCAAACTGGAGAGAATGACGCCGAGGTCTCTCTCCAGTCGTTCGTCAACAACAAGAAGGTGGTTATCAATCCAGCAATCATCCGCCAAACCCTAAAATTGGATGATGCCACCTTCCCAACCGAATATCCAAAAGGCACCACTGATCTTTTTTTTACACACCATGACTATCAGGGTGACCTTCATGCCTCTACCCTGCTCAAGAAACATTTCCATGATCCCGAACGCCTTATATTCCACATGGTAAATGTTTGCTTAGCCCCAAAGACCTCCTCATGGGACCAAATGTCATCAAGGTGGCAGCAGGTATTATTCTCTATCCTTGAGAAACAAAACTTAAATTTTTCTGTAATAATCTTTTTGGAACTTAAGGATATGGCTACAAAACCTTTTGCTAACCGCTGGATTTTATATCCACGGTTCTTAATGGCCATAATAGAGAACCAGCTACAAGCTGAGGGACTTGTTGGCCTTGGAGTCCCTGCCATGGCTGTATTGCCTGAGGTATACTCCAGGCACAACACTGACCAAACATTGAAAAAGGCTGCCAGGCTGCGAAAACCCACGCAGCTGGAACCCACAGCCTCCACCTCCAAATCCAAAGTCGCCACCAAACCCAAATCCAAGAAACCCAAAACGGCTACTCAGGGAAATGAGTCCCCTGAGGATGCCCCTGCACAACAAAGGCAGGAAGTAATTGCTGCCACGATTCTCCCAGCAATTACCACGACTCCACCAACCACAACCGCTCAGGCATCCTCTCAACAGGAGCCTGATACAACCATATCAGGGGCACCTACAAATCTGGAACCTTTCTTACTTGAGGAGGTTGCCATTGAAACGCACCAATCTCCCCATGTGCATACTGCTTCTACCCCATCTCCCACTGCAACCGCCCCTCAAAGCCCTACATTAATAATTGCAAAAGTGTTGACTCATCTTAACACTCCACCCTCTCCCCAAGAACCAATCACAACTGGGCAAACTCCAACCACAGAGAGGATAGATACAAGTGTTGATGAGAGCCCACAACGCAGGGAATCTAATGTCTCATCTACAAGTGTGGCAAAGGAGATAGGACAATCTGGTGAGGCTGCTACTTCCCTTGCTTCAGCACATAAGCAGGATGAAGCTGGTAACATAGCTAAGTCCTCACCAGAGGCAACTGCCGATAATGGATCCAATCTGGAGGCTGGAAGTCCCCAGAACCAAGAACAAGAGGCACATGTGATCACTGAGCCACACTCAGCACATGTTCATCTTGATTCCATCATGAGGTCAGGTGATTCAGTTCCAACTGATGATGACATGAGCTTTTTCTATGATGTAGTAACTCAAAACACAATTCTTAAGGAAGAGGTGAGTAGACTTAAAGAGCTACTTGCCAAATTCTCCCAAGAAGAAAGTCCATCTGCCACCATTAACCCACAGATAGCACCTTCACCTGAAGGTCTCACAAACACTCAGCCACTCCCACAAACTCAGACACTTGCCCCTGCTTCTGGCACTGGTTCTCAGGGACAGAACCCCCCTGAACAATTAGCTGCTATCTTTCAAGATTCCTTGCCTCTCATCACACCTATTATCACTGATATTATGATAAAAACCCTTGATGAGAGGCTTTCCTCTACTATACAGCCATTGGTGGAAGCTGTTGTGCTGAAGAAGCTTTCTGACAGTCAACCCCTTGCAACCAATGCAACCAAAAGAGGGAGACTTCAGTGAAAGCTAAGAGAAAGAGAGTGGAGGAGGAAATGAAAGAGAAAGAAGTTGAGGATGAGGTAGTTTATGAGAGGGAGTTGGTGGTGGAGACTGAGAAGGAGAAGGAGAAGGGAGCTGAATTGGAGAAAGTGGCTGAAAGTCAAAAAGACTTTCATGTCACATACAAGAAAAAGAAGGGAGAGAAGGAGAAGGAGAGGGAGAAAGATCTAGTTATCCTTGTCAAGGAGGCTGATGCTGAACATAGCAGGTCAATGGATAACATCATTGATCAGCTGTTCAGGCAAGGCTTTGACACTAACACTGCTGAGCTAGATCAAGAGATTAGGAAGTTAGAGGTGAAAGAGAGAGAGTACCGATGGTCTTGTTATAGCCAAGAGGAAAAAGAGAGACTTGAGGCTATGACAAGATTCATTTCGAAGTGTCTAGGGAGATCAGTCCTGGAGATCAGATCATGACCCAGGAACAACATCTTGGCTATAGCCACCAAGATCTGTTCGTCTGAGGTATTCACTAAGGGACTGATCATAGAAGCCCTTAGTGAAGCCGGTGCTGGGAACAGGAATGAGTTAACCAAACAAACCAAAGCCTCTCTCACATCTAAATTGCTAGCTCAGCCTGCCCAATTTCCTACACCAAAAACCAACTCACCACCCACAAAACCAACCCCCTCTCCATAAAAACCCATAACCGATGATGCACCCTTGAAGAGGAAGAGAAGGGTACTGAGGCTAGAAGAAGAAGAAGAAGAGGATGATGAGGACCAAGATAGGCTGCCTCTCTCTACAGTCATATCTTTACCCAAAGCCAAACCTTTACCCATCACTCCTGCCTCACAAATGGAAGTTGTGAGGATTTAACTTGAAGAAGAACAGCAGCATAAGCTACATGATGAGGATTGTTGAGAAGAGTAGATAAAGCTTATGTTGCTTCCTCATCAATTGTTAATATGAGGAAACAAGCTCTGAGATTAGTCACTTTAAGGCATACATTTCAATACCAAAAGGATAAAGTGAGAATTTGGCCTGATCCTAGGGTGTCTCACAGGATTTTTAAGAAAGACATTCCACTGAGATACAATGGCCAGGTAAAAAAGATTGTAGATGAAGTGATCTCCTTGGCCATTGTAGTATCACCCTGGGAGATAATTGAAGATTTCAAGAAGACCTATCAGGCTAACTTGCCATCCCAAAAGATGTTGGAAAATAGAGTGATTAAAAAGGGTTTAGTCTACAAGAGGTTTGAGAATCTTAGGAGGAATGAGCTCCAGTTGTTCTTAGAGGGTAATCACCCTAATGAGTTCGCCTATAGGACTATAACAACTGTAGAGCTCAAAAATGGTAAACAGGCCAAATTCATCTCAGAGCTCTATGGGCCTGAAGGATTATTTGAGGGTGAGGCAGAGAATCTTACCATGGAGGAACAAGTAATATTTTTAGAAGCCTACACCAGAGAATCCTACAGGCTCATAGTTGGGAAGTAGATCTTATGGATGGGACAACAACTCTGTGTCCAGTTCCCCAAAACAGAGTTCCCATCCGTACTATGCCAATTAGATCCTTGAAGACTTCTTCCCAGGCCAGTGCTTATATGGGTCAACTTCTGAGTTGATCCAGAAGGAAATAGACCAATCATTCTGCCACAATAAGTGGGACCAATAATAAGATTGGAGTTTTTGGTTGCATTGGTTCAGGGGGAGATTGTTGGACCAAAAGAACCAATGAGCCAGATCAGAAATACCTCTAAGTCCCACAAGTCATCACAACAACTTCTGAAAGCTTCATCAGCTGTTTGACAAAGACTGAAGACCTCAACAACTGAAGATCAAAGTATTAAAGAACAACAACTGAAGACTTCAAGTACTAAAGACTCAAGTACTGAAGCCTCAAGTACTAAAGACTCAAGTACTGAAGACTCAAGTACTGAAGACTCAAGTACTGAAGCCTCAACTACTGAACACTCAAATACTGAAGACTCAAGTACTGAAGACTTAAGTACTGAATCCTCAAGTACTGAAGACTCAAGTACTGATGAATATCAGCTGAAGACTGAAGTACTGAAGATCAACAGCTGATGTACAAAGACTGATGACAAAGACTGAAGACATCAGCTGATGACAACTACTGAAGTCATCAGCTGATGAATCATCTGAAGTTAAAGTCTGAAGAACAAGTGCTGAAGCTTCAGAGTTTGTCACAACAGCTGAAGAAGTATTCTTCAGTTGTTGTGATGGTTTACCTTTCAGCTTTTTCTTATCAGTAGTTGTATTTTATATTTCAGTAGTTTGTAAAATGACTGAAGAGTATGTTCTTCAGTCGTTGTAGTTTTTCAGTAGTTTCTTTTCATTACTTGTAATGAGTTAACACTTAGGCTTTTTGTAAGAAGATGTCAGCTGTTTGACATCTTCAGTAGTTGTGTTAACTCTTCAGTAGTTAAGTTAGTTTCAGTAGTTTGTTAAAATAACGGTTTGATGTCACTGTCAAGTGACATCAGCTGAGGTCATTTCTCTTATAAAAGGAAGATGACCTAATTGTAATCCTTGCCGAAGTGTGTGATCTAATAGAAAACACCTTTTGCAGAATTCTCTCTCTCTCTATAACTTACTGTTACATGCAAAATTTCTTGTGTTCTTGCTTTAATTTCTAATTCTTGTGCTAAATCCGTTGTGAATCAAACCTAATTGATCAAAATAGAGGCTGAGATCCTTTTAGAAAGTCAATGGATCCGAGTTTTAATTGATACAATATCCTTTAGGTGGGTCAGAGGTTTTATCACAGTCGGGTGATAAGTTTCCTTTGGAATGATGGGTGAGTCGGGTCATCAATGTTGTCTGTATTCATAAGACATGGATAACTTTTCGCTAATAGATTTATCTACATGGTCGTGTTTTTATATATGTATGTATATATATATACACGTGTGTGTATGCATATATATATGCATATATATGTATGTATGTATATATATGTATATATATATATGTCAAACCCTCAATTTCCACAAACAAGGTAATACCGTTAGACGTGTGACATACCAGGATCTCAGCCACTAGTTACACCAAACGACGTGACGTTTATAAAAACATAATTACTCAGTAACATTAAAGTTTACCAATCAGAGTTAAACAAGAAAACATGATAGGAATTATGGAAGCGTATTAGTTTATAATTCAAACGGCGCTACACACGCAAAACCAAATAAAGTATACGTTGATAGAAATGTAAATGTATTCAATTAATCCAACGATAATGAATGTCAAGATGCAGTACTCATAGTCGTGCTCGCTTAAGAACATGAAAGAAACATGCTAAGTGTTAACACAAGGTTGGTGAGTTCACAGGTTTTGATAAACAGAACATAATGTAAACAGATACAGTAAACAAAATAATATCAGTAGATAGCTAGTCTACTTAACCAGTTACTAAGTGCGTGAAGTTCGCAACCGAAGCTGACAATGTAAATGAACGCCTCGGCGGTGAATACCAGGTCACAGCAACAGAAATTTGGTCAACTAAACACCCATTCAATGAATGTTATGCTAGCGCGACTAGCCCGGGTGGGGTTTGTCAAACCCAGTAGATCTACTCAGAATTACCTCGCTATAATACGTACATTAACGGTTCGAGTATGAGGACTTAAGTGGTATAATACTAGTAAAAAAGTGATATTACAGTAATACTGATCAATGAAAATAAGTTTGAACACACGTTTCTTTCACCCCAAGAAAGTAAGTAAAACGGGGCTGAGAACTCACCTCAAAAGCATAGCGACGAGTAACGCAGAGAATAGAGCGTTAGTTTTCCAAATAACCTGAATTTCATTTATACATATTTATTATTAATTATTAATTATAAACTTAAGGATTGTACGGTTTCGCATCTCACGATTCGGTTACGGTGTCAACCAATGTTATTTTTCCCCCATTCCCAAAATAAGCACAAACATACACATACTCGTACAAGCATAAAGCTCCCTTGGTCATGCATACTTCTGATCATACAAGAAAGTACTCTTTATATACATATGCATATATATATATATATATATATATATACATATATCTTTAATTATAAGACTTGTCGTAATGAGACTCATACGCGTGGAAACATATCTCACACATCTTCAAGCATAACAACCCATACGTAACACGGTTAGGGTAACATGTGTCTGAAAGAACTCATACATCCAAAGTATATACTTTACAACTAACACATCCATATTGTAACAATCCGTATTTTTCGTATTAACTTCTGTTAATGGTCGTTATTTCTTGTAAGAGTTTGTTTGTTTGTTAATAATACAATCACGGGGATTCAAATATAAAGCTTTTGATAATTAATAATAATAATTAATAACAATAATAACAATAATAATAATAATAATAATAATAATAATAATAATAATAATAATAATAATAATAATAATCATAATAATAATAATAATAATAGTCATAATAAAAATAAACTTGTAAACAAATAAAAATTTTATAAGTTTTATTATTTTAAAACTTGTAGATAACTAGTTTTAACATAAAATAATACCATCTTAAACCTCAGGGACCAAACTGTAAATTTTAATTAAAACAAAGCTTTGGGTTTAAAGGGGTTAAATCATAAACCGCAGGGACCTAAGTGTAATATCTTAAAACCAGCCTCCCCCCTTTTCTTCACCCGCTTTTCCGGCCACCGCCGGCCAAACTCCGGCCACGGCTCCGGCCAACCCGTAAACTACCAATGGAGGCTGTTTCGTGTTGCCAAAATGCACCAAAGCGCTCGTGAATCAATTTCCAACATTTATAAATGAAAAAATTGAGCTTTAAAGTGGGTTATTACCACCCACGAGTTCGAAGCCGAAACCGTCAAACACCATAAACGTTTTCACACTTAAATCACATTAACGATGCAATTAAACATGTATACACGTTCGTATAACCGTTTAGAAACTAATAGTGTGTCCAGTTTCATCTGAAAAACGCATCTGATCCATATTCAATCATCATCTTCGTTCGCGACCTGCGTCTGAATCGCGATCCATGTTCGACGTTATATTACTCACAATTGACAGAGGGCTTTTGCTTGTTATCGACCTTATCATCTATCTGCAAGGTTAATTCGATTAACAACGACGTTTGCACTTTGAATAAACATCCACATTGTCGTGATTGTTCTTACCATCATCTCCGTCAATCTGAACTCAATCACGTAAGTTTCACACACCAAGATGCTCGGTTTCATCTAGGGATCAAAAGCCCTATGTTTGATTTTAGCAACAATAACGAATCGGGGTTCAATTTGGAACAATTTCTATCTAGGGTTCTTGAGTAATTTTGGGGATTTGATAAATGATATTTTTAAACATTTTAGATGAGCTTACAACCAGATCGGGCTGTAGCCCAACTGGCAACTAGCATGGATTATGACCAAGAGGTCCCGGGTTCAACCGGGCCTCCACCATCTTCTGTTTAATTAGTTTTTTACATTTTATAATTTAGAAAATTACTATTATATTAATAATCAAAATAAATATTATTTTGGTTAACTAAAATCTTTCATAAATTATTAAATTAATTCCAAAAGTTTTAAAACTTATGATTGTAAATTTAATTATTTTTTTAGAATAACAAAGGTTTTAAAACAATAGTAATTCTTTTATGTAATTTAAATGCTAAAAGGCTTTTATGATTCAGATTTAGAGTATTTCAAAACATTTTAAATTTACATGTTAAATAACTAATTATTCAAATAGTTATTTAATAATTTAAATATTAATTATTCATCGAACTATGTTATATATGATTTTAGATACTTGTAAAATGATTTAGATACTTGTAAGGTTATTTAGTTACCTTTATTAAATTTTAAATAATTAATTATTAAATTAATTATTTCTTTTCGCACATCATGTCTAATCTTTAATAATTCAATAAATCAAATTATTGCATTCTTATTTATAATTGACTAATTCCAACTTTATTTAACCAAAACATAAACGATTGCTTCATTTTATTTTATTAGAATTAGTTATTAAAACACCCAAATTCCAATTGAAACCCTAGTTCACGTTTATCCGTTAATCTTACCTTTAAACTTAACCTTGAAATATATATACGTTAGGTATCTTGTAAAAAGGAATCGTTGGAGCATCGTTATTTCTTATTATCATCTTATTTATATCATGTGAGTATTTCTATACCCCTTTTTCATATTTTCACACTTTGGGGTGAAACATGTAACGTTATAATCATTGCACTTGTAAACGTTTAATTCTTGTAAACTTATGGCAATTTACTTGTGTGTTGTGGTTAGTTGAACCTTGTAGCTACCATGTAATGTCGAATATATGTACAATCATTAACTATTGCTAGCCTGGCGACGTCATAGATCTATGGGCCTGACAAGCCTGCTTGGTTGATCCAAGTACACTTAGCTAATCGTATATACTTGTAAACGTTTGAGACTTGTAAAACTTTGTCAAGGTTTGATTGTGCATTCTGTCTTACATCCCTAGTTACTTTGTTCTCTAACTTACAACATGAATTGCCATCTTTTATATACTTATGTATTGAAAACTATGGAAATCTCACCAACATTATTGTTGTCCTTTTATTTTTAACATGTTATAGGAAGTACTTAAGTATGATTACTACTTTGAAGCTTATCACATCTTGGATAGGACCTAGAGAAATAAAAGGATGAACTTGTCACATTTAACTTTTATATCATGATGTTATCTTTGTTTGAGACTTATGTTTGTAATGTTACCTTTGAAACTTATGAATAATATATTTGGATTTAATAATAGCGTTATGTGGCTGTGAACGATCTTAACTCTCACATCTCGACGTTTCCGCCGTCAAGGTTGGGGTGTGACAGATTGGTATCAGAGCCCATAACTATAGGGATCTAGGTTATTAGAAATGGTGACCTAGACTATAGTGTATGCATAAACCTTATAGAATCATATTTCTATTCTTGTAAAAATACATGATTTGCATGCTACATAATACTATGCCTTCTTACGTGCAGCTTGTTGCCTTAGCATAGGATTGCCTTATGTATGCTTAAACTTTATTACATGTCTCCCCTAAACTTAACTTTGACTCTTTGATTCTCCCCGACGAATGAACCTTCATAAACTTATTCTCGACGACATGTGGAATCTAAACTTATTATCGTGGGTTTAATTCCTTAGACTCTATGTCTGATCTATTAAAATCTCATCAAGGTTTTGATTTCATGAACCTAAGAAATTTGTGTGATACGTAGACATCTGTATTCTAGATTTCCTGGCAAAAGGCCTTCGGGCTAAGGCAAGCATATCGTATAAATCTCATTGCTAGACCAGTTATGCTTACCTGGGGATTTCTGGGATGAGTGATAAACTATGGTCAACATACACAAGTTTCTAAGGGAAATGGGTCAATTTACCTTGACGTGTCAACGTTTTCAAATGGTAATGCGTTACCAAATGGAACCATCCGGTTTATATTCGAAATATCAAAAATCCTTGATTCCTTGGACGGGTTTATCACCGAAAACTCATATCTTCTCATTCCTATTTTATAGAATGTTCTCGTTAATATTCAATTCGTTATGCTCCTCAATTCATACGATTAAACATCGTTATACGTTGTGTGCTTTATGTAACTATCTTTATACCTTGACCAATGTGTACATGGATCTTAACATATCCAAAGATATTGGTCATCTAAACCAAATGGTTTTCAAAACTTTAAATTTTTACCTAGGGTTTTCAAATGTCCTTAAGGTGTGTTCCACAACTGCAATCATGTAATGCCGAAAGGTGGAATACCTGCATCTCGGGATACCTTGTCTAGGCAAGGTATACACATAAATCTGATTCGACCGTTGGATTCGTTTATCTGACATGGAACTCATGAGATGGGTTTTCACTTATAGGTCAGCGTGTCTTCCGTAAAGTTGTGTCTGACGTAACACTTTAAGAAGTCAACGCATTTCTCGTTTATTTCGAATCGAACGTTTACATCTCATTGTTGTGTTGAATCATTTCCGTCATTGATCTTGTTTTCCTGGCTTAAACCATTCAAGATTTGAACACCTATCACGATTGACTCTGTTATCCCAAACTTCAACCTTAATCCTAGCAAGCATGATTTTCTGTTCTTATTACGTCGATGTAATCTGAAGTTTCTGAATTTCTAGCCAATAATCTCTTCGTTTGCTAAGTCAAGCTTTGTAAAATCTTCTAACCGTTTTGCATCGTAGGCAATGCAAGAGTCCGCAAGTCAACTTATGACTAAGGACACTCGTATCTCCTAAATGATTCTATCTCATCAAAACAGTGGTGACTTCCTTACTTTGGTGATGATTTTTCATCCGTCGTTATTGTTCTTATGAAATTGCATCATCAAGACAGGAGTGAATTCCTTACCTTGATGACCATTTCTTCTTGTTCTTGTGAAAATCGTATTTCACCAATGGAAGTACCTTCTTAAAATAGGAGTGAATTTCGCACCTTGATGATGTTTTTCAACTTTTCTATTGTGTGTTTTATGAAGATCTCATTCTCTGAATCGGGGTGATTTCCAATCTGTTTTCTTTGGAACTCGTATTTAACGAATGAAATGACATCACCAAAATAGGATTGAATCCCGTACTTTGGGTGACAAATATTAGTTCTCGATTGTTTTCTTGTTATCATGAAATTTAATCATCAAGATAGGCATGAATCCATACCTTGATGATAATTTCACTTGTTTAAAATTTTATGGATGGTATTTTCCTCAAATGAAATGACCTCATCAAAGTAGAAGTGAATTTTGTACTTTGATGAAGCCTTTCATTTTGCTATATATTGTTTTTATAAAACTTCACCGTTAAGATAGGAGTGATTATCCTTACCTTAATGGTAAGTTACCTCATTTTATTCTTGTGGATCCTTAATAATGAGTTAGGATCAAACTCTCACTTGGTAGTTAAGAGTCATACCTTGAGAAATACACCACCAAGCTAGGAGTGATAACCACATCTTGGTGACTAATCCTATTTCTTGATCTCAAACTTACCAAGAATCTTAAGACTTCAATTGACAAGAAACATGTAATAACTTGATGGGTGAATACTGTTATCTGATTTATCGATGATAGTGTTCCAGCCAGTCAAGCTAAAGCATGATTCCTAAATTCAAAAGAGGTCTTTTTCACTTTTGGGTAACCCTTGTTCCAAGCCTGGAACATTTAAACTTTAAATCGATTTCTTTCTCTCACACTTTTACGTTTCAATTTGTCATTTGATCTAACTTTATGGAACCTTTTATTTCTTGTGTATCGATTTTCCTTCGGGTTATCATCAACACCTAATTGCACGATGATAACACTTCTAAAATGATCATTCGTACAAGATAAAGTCATTATAAATCCATGTCATGCCTTTCTAGTTATACCAATTGTAGAAGACTACATAAGGCTCGGCAAAACAACAAAAGCTAAATGAAGATGTTGATAATCAGGACGCGAAAGGAAGATCTCAAGCGAAATTGTGAAGTCACGCGAGTCAGAGAAGTCGCGCGAAAGGAAGCTCTGCGCGAAAAGCTTGTCTCGCGCGAGAACATCTGTTTTAGTATAAATATGTATTTTTCGCATTTTGTAAAAAGTTTTTTTTTCTAAGTTTTCAGTTCAGATTGTTCAAATTTGCTTTGTAATTGTCCTGTGCAATTCGCACAAGATTGTAATCAATTTGATTATCAATTGAAACCATTTTGATCCATTATTTCTCTTCTTCCAATCTCAATTACATTCCGCATTCTTGAGATTGAGATCTTGGTTATTG
This sequence comes from Flaveria linearis, assembly GCA_024085815.1. Taxonomy (NCBI): domain Eukaryota; kingdom Viridiplantae; phylum Streptophyta; class Magnoliopsida; order Asterales; family Asteraceae; genus Flaveria; species Flaveria linearis. The sequence goes on along the minus strand of CM044001.1, from coordinate 96,222,188 downwards.
TTCTTGGGAATTAACAGAGTTTTACAATTGGTATCAGAGCATTTGGCTCTAGAACCAAGATTTGAAGACGTTTTTGGCTGATTTGACACATTCTTCATCTTACCTATTCACTTGGTTGATTGAGAATTCGATATGGAGAAGTTATGCTGCTGAAATTTCGAGAAAAGTGAACATTTGGACTGAATTTGATTGAATTCGGACTTAAAATTGAAAGAAAACAGATTAATTTGAACTAAAATGAATCAAATTGGAACTAATCAGTTAATTTGAGGTGAAAAATTGATAAAATTCGCAAATTGGAAAACCAGTTGTGTGAAAAAATTCAGGACTTTTCGCGTGCGAAAACTGCATTTTCGCACAGGCAGTTATTCTGTTTTTTCACGCGATTTCGCTTGGAGGATAAGTTGGAATCTCGCACGATTTGGAGTCTCGCGCTAAATCTGTTGTCGCGCGACATTAGTTGTCGCACAAATTCTATTCTCGCACGAAAATTCTGATTTTTGATCATCTGATGAACATGTCTTCATCAACACCTAATTTGAAGCGTCTTACTGCATCTCTTCATCTTGATACTAAAATCGGCACTGGGAATAAGCCACCTAGACTTCTTAGCGAAGATGATTATGCTGATTGGGCTTATAGGTTCAAGAATCATGTTATCTATACTGAACCTAATATGTGGAGGTCGATCAAGTATGGTCCTTATATCCCGTTGTACAAGAATGATAAAGGGGAGATGGTTAAGAAACCTAAACACTTGTGGGATGAAGATGATATGAAGAGATTTGAGCTTGATGACAAGGCATATGCTGCTATCACTATGGCCTTGACTACCGAAATTTCACATATGTTTAAAGAGTTCAGAGGAGCGAAGGTGTTATAGGATGCATTGGAAACTCAGATCATGGGTAACAAAGACATGAGGGAAAGCAAGAAGGATGTACTGAATCAAGAGTTTAACATGTTTAATCATGTTATGGGTGAGTTGTTGGATGTCCAGATAGCCAGGTTTGTGAAACTGGTTACAAAAATGAAGAGTGCTGGAATAACACTAGAACTAATCATGGTTAATAAGAAGCTGCTGAATTCACTTCCTTACAGTTGGAATCACAACTGTACACTGATTAAAAAAACTAAAGACCTGTATACTCTTTCTCTAACTGATTTAATATCCACTATCAAGTCTTATGAAATGGATGATAAGCAGAGAGCTGCTAATCATTTGAGTTCTTTGGGTGCTGAAGCAACTGCTATTTATGCTAAAATGGCTAGTAATCCTAATTACTATGTCAGTTATACTCAGATGTGTCAGCAACAGCAAACAGAAAGTTCAGGATCTTCAGATATTCAACCAGTAATGAACTCTCAAGTTCAAATTCCAGCTGCTCAACATTATTCCCCCAACATTCATCAATAAATCCCTCAAACTCCAGCTCTACAGAGTGTTCAACATGCTTATGTTGCTACCATAAATCCTTCAAAATAGACTATTCAGATTGCTGAGGAACATCTTGCCTTATTCACCACTTTTATGTCAAGCTATGAAGCTTTCATTGATGGTAGACTCACTGCTCCAAATGTCTTGATTGATGATCTTCAACAAGTAAATCCTGATGATGTGGAAGAAAATGACATCAAGTATCAAATGACAATGGTGGTGCACAGGGCTAAGAATTTTGCTAGACGAACTGGAAGAAAGATGTTTAGAGTAAACAACTCTAGTAAAATTGGTTTTGACAAGTCCAACTTGAGATGTTACAACTATGATAAACCAGGTAATTTTGCTAGAGAATGTACTAAACCCAAGTCTGGTGGTCAAGCTAAAGGACCCAAAAGAATGGTCACTGTGGAGATTGAAACAAAGAAAGATAAAGCAAGTACTTCTGGAGGTAACAAAGCATTGGTTTCACAAACTAATGCTGAATATGATTGGTCAGACCAGATGGAAGCTCTTGATCTGAAGTTGTCTACAGCTTTGATTGCTAAGATTGTTACTGAACCGGAGGAGGAAGAAAATTTATTTGCTGAGTTTGTATCTGTTGATCTGTTGGATGGTTTGTTTGGTGAGAAGACAACAGAGAAGGAAGATGTTAAAGGTGAGGAAAATGCTGAGAAGGAAGAGAAAGATGAGAAGGTTGTTGAGCAGAAGAAAGAAGTTGAAGAGTACACTATTGAGCCTCCAGTCAAATACAAGTTTGAAGATTCAAAGACTATTGACGTTGCTTCAGTGGAAGAACATGTTGATGCTTTGAAAGCATTCATGGTAAAGAAGGTTGAAGAGTCTGATGGAGAAAGCTCAGAATCGAAGGTATATGATGATTTATGCACAAATATATGTATTGAGAAAGTTCAAAGGTACAGAGTTCATAATGAGAACTAGATAATGGAAGTTGAAAAACTTCAATATCAAGCTCGAAACCCAAGTCAAATGAAAAGATTTTTAAAGAAAAACTTGATTGTTTAAATAAAACGGTGTACAACTTACAATTAAATCTTCATGATAAAGAATGTACAAATAATGATTTGACTAACAGAAATAATGAACTCGCCTTAGAAATCAATCGACTCAACAGTGAACTAGCCTCGACTAAATTGACTGTTGAAAATTTTGAACTTTCCTCAAACATGGTTGAAGGTATTATCAAATCTCAAATGACACAGAAGATAAAAGGAGGAAAATGTGGTGTTGGATTTTCAAACATCGCTCCTCCAATTAATCATGATTATTCATGTTTGCCTTCGTCTGATGTCATTTCTGATAGTGATATGAGTTATGGGATAGGTTTTTCACCTTCCTCAGACTTACAACCTTCAGTCAAAATAAATTTGACTGTTGATCCTATCACAATAACAAAAACTAAGCAATCAACTGAAAATTTTTATGCAGATAATATGAAGGTGGATGGTTTGGTTGAAGAGTGGGAGAGTGATTATGATAGTGAAAATGAAAGAGAGAGTTTGAAAAATAAGAATGTAAACAATTTAAAATCTGATTGTAATCAAACTTTATTGATGAATGAAAAGTATGTTGCTTCAAATGAAACAAAATCAAAATAAACTGTAACTTGAATGAAAGTCAAAGGGCAAATCATAAAGTGAATCTTGAAAAAGATTTTAAAAATAGATTTGTTTCTAGAGGTTTAATTGAATATGAAGATTATATTTTTAAAGAAACGAATTTTCGATTCTTTAAAAATAAACTTCATCAGAATGCTAACCCTGTGAAACAAGATATGTGTAGCCCAAATGTGCAAAAGACTGCTCCTCCCTCATCAATTCTAAAAATTCAAAAGCCTGGTCCTTCTCTAGCATCTATTCAAAAAACAAAGCCTGGTCCTTCTCCAGCACATTCTAAGACTGGTCCAATTCCAGCATCATCCATTCCAAAAGTCACAGCAGTTAAATCAAATGAACAAGAAAATATGAACAAATCACCCATTTCCTCGAATCTGTCTAAGATGAACAGGCAATTATCAAATGAAGCAAAGATTCAAGAGACTGTGCAGAAAGTTAAACTAAACAGTCAATCTGACTTTGGTTTCTATGACAATTTTCATAATTGTCATCCACAGTTTATTTTTCACACACAACAAAGGAAATGTTATCAGTGTGGAAACATAAATCATCTTGCAAATAATTGTCCTTTTCGACAAAAATCTCTAAGCAAACATCGATTTCATAATTCTATTGCTTACAATAGAAAATTGTTTTTTACTCGTGGAAAATTTTCAAAACCAATAAAATCAACGGTTAAATATGATAATGATGTCAAAAAGAACAAGAATTTGAAAAATGATTTAAAACATAACATCAAATTGAGAAGTGTTAAAGAAACGACTGATGTGCAAAACAAATATAACAATCTCATATCATTTTGTATAACTGCAACACAGAATGTGCTCAAGTCTTGTTTGACTTGGGTACTAAAGACTAAGTAATTCTTTTACTTATGCAGGGACAACCGCAAAAGCATATTGAAAGCTTATGGCATGTAGACAGCGGTTGTTCAAGACATATGACTGGAAATTTATCTTTACTTCAAGATGTTCAGTCATATAATGGTGAAAGAGTGATTTTTGCAGGTGACAAAGGAGGACGTATTACTAAACGTGGTACAGTTACAAACGGTGTCTTAAGTTTTAAAAATGTGAATTTTGTTGAGGAATTAAAACATAATCTGCTAAGTGTGTCTCAAATTTGTGACAAACAGTATTCTACAAACTTTACTAATAAAGAATGTCTAATCATAAAACCTGGTTTTGTAATTCTAGATGAATGGGTTTTAATGAGGACTCTGAGAGACAATGATACATATCTTCTTGATATGCATTGTTCTAATTCCTTGGTAACCGCTTCTTGCTTATTATCCAAAGCCTAGGAAAATGATTCCATGTTATGGCATCGTCGATTGGGACATGTAAATATTAAAAACATGAATAAACTAGTACGTGGAAATCATGTCATTGGTTTACCTGAAAAAGAATTTCAATTAAATGAACATTGTCTGTCATGTTCAAAGGGTAAACAACATAAACTTCCTCACAAACCAATTGCACGCAACTCAATCGAATCAATCTTACAACTCTTACACATGGATCTATTCGGTCCAGTGAGTGTTTTAAGTTTGGGTCGAAGATCTTATTGTTTGGTTGTTACTGATGACTTTTCAAGATTTACTTGGGTGTTTTTCTTAGCATCTAAGGATGAGACTCCACATCTTTTGATCAAATTCATTAATTTGGTGGAGAATCAGACATATAAAAAGGTTAAATGCATCCGAAGTGAAAATGGAACAGAATTTTGCAATCAAACGTTGAATGAGTTCTGTGAAACAAGGGGCATTGCTAGACAATTCAGTGCTGCAGGCACTCCACAACAAAATAGAGTTGCTGCCAAATTACCACTGTTCTTTTGGGCTGAAGCAGTAAACACTGCATGTTATGTTCAGAATCGTGTTCTAATAAATAAAAGGTTAAATATGACTCCTTATGAAATATTTTATAAACACAAACCCAAAGTCAAATATTTTAAAGCCTTTGGTTGTTGTACTTTGTTACATACAACTGAATCAACCTCAAAATTTTCTGAAAAGGCTGATGAATGTTACTTTGTGGGATATGCAGCTAATAAAGTTGCATATCGGGTTTATAATAAAAGAACAAGACAAATAATTAAGTCATTTAATATTGATTGGCACGAGCTTAACATAACTGATGCAGGTTCAGCTCCTTCATGGGTTTATGACTATGAATATTTGTTCATAAATTTTAAAATTTCTAAACCTTCATCTGCAGATACTAATTCTCAAGCATTATCTTTGGAAAATAAAATCATTGAGGAAATTCCATCTATTATATCTGATGATTCTGCAATTCCATCATCATCCAAGAGTATTCCTACTGCTTCTGTGCATGTGTCTGAAAGTTCTGATTTATCCGACAATCGTTCAGAACAAATCCCCAATCAGGAGCCGGAAGAATCAATGAATTCACCGTTGTCTTCATCTTCTTCAGAAACTATTGATACTCCAATAGAAGTCATTCAAGTACCATTTGAAAAATCTCCAAATGTGTCTACTGCTTCTGAAAATCACCTTTCAGATGACACGTTTGAAGAAAATATTGTGTATCAGTCTAGAAACTCTGAAGAAGTGAATGCAAATGTTGAACACATTACTAACTTGGAAGATGAGATTGTCGCAGATGATATTCTTTAACTGAGAATCCATAAAACTCATCCAACTGAAGCAATCATTGGTCCATTGCATGAAGGTGTAATTACCAGAAGTCGTTCAGGGGCAATCAACACATGTTTGTATGCTTGCTTTCTATCACAAATAGTGCCCAAGAATGTTGAAATGGCACTCAAGGAAAACAGTTGGATAGAGGCAATGCAAGATGAGTTGATGCAATTTAGGAAGCTGAATGTTTGGCATCTTGTAGAACTTCCAAAGGATAAGCTTTTGATTGGAACAAAGTGGATATTCAGGAACAAGACAGATGAAAAAGGTGTTATAGTTCGGAACAAAGCACGTCTTGTATTGCAGGGATTCTATCAAATTAAAGGATTGGATTATAAAGAAGTGTATGCTCCAGTTGCAAGACTTGAAGCAATACGCATTTTCTTGGCCTTTGCTTCATACATGAATATCAAGGTGTATCAGATGGATGTCAAAACTGCTTTCTTATACGGGGAAATGAAAGAAGAAACCTATGTTTATCAACCTCTTGGCTTTGAAGATCCAGATCATCCTGATTATGTTTACAAGTTGGATAAGGCATTGTATGGTTTACATCAAGCACCTCGTGCTTGGTATGCCACTCTGACTGAACATTTGCTTGCAAATGGTTATTCACGAGGAGCAATCGATCAAACCTTATTCATTCGTAAATCAGGCGATGACATCATTCTGGTCCAAATCTATGTCGATGATATCATTTTTTGGTCTACAAATGATAGTATGTGCACGGAGTTTGAAGAAGTAATGAAGAAGAAATTTGAGATGAGCTCTCTTGGAGAAATTTCATTTTTCTTGGGTATTCAAGTTAATCAGACTGAAACTGGTATTCTCATTCATCAAGAAAAATATGTTCAGACTATTCTTGAGAAATACAAGTTTCAGAATTCCAAAGTATCTCCAACTCCTATGTCTTCTCGTCCTACTCTCACTCCAGATCCATTAGAAGAATCAGTTGATCAACATATGTACAGATCAATGATTGGTTCCCTCATGTATCTCATTGCAAGCAGGCCGGATATCATGTTCCCTGTTTGTCAGTGTGCCAGCTATCAAAGTGATCCAAAAGAATCACACATGAGAGCTGTCAAGCGGATTTTCAAGTATCTCAAGGGTCAACCTAAACTTGGTCTTTGGTATCCTCGAACTTCCGATTTCAATTTATTTGCTTATACTGACAGTGATTATGGTGGTTGTAATTTAGACAGGAAATCGACTACAGGAGGATGTCAATTTTTTGGGAACCGACTCATTTCCTGGCAGTGTAGAAAGCAGAACACTGTTTCCACATCCACTGCCGAAGCTGAATATGTGGCTGCATCGAGCTGTTGTTCCCAGCTTGTTTGGATTCAACAACAACTTTTCGATTATGGTCTCAACATATATGACACACCAATTTGGTGTGACAACAGGCAGTACTGAACATCGTTAAAAATCTACTTCAACATTCCAAAACTAAACACATTGACATCTGAATCCATTTTATCCGTGATTGTTTTGATCGTAAACTTATTCATTTAAAACAAGTGCCGTCAACTGAAAACATTGCTGATTTATTTACCAAGGCATTTGATCATTCTCGATCTGATTTCCTTGTGCAATCATTGGGAATGATTAACTTTGAATAAATTTATTTCTTGAATCTTCATAAAAAGATTTTTCATTTTTTTATATAAGGAATAAAATTGTAATTGTTTTCTTTTACACTAAAAGAACAATCACAATTTTAGGGGGAGAAATTAGAAAAACAAATTCTGAAAAATATTTTTGGTTTTAGGGGGAGTCAAGATTAAAAAATTGTTAAAAAGAAATTTTCATGATTAAATGAGAAATGATATTATAAAGTTCAAAACGAGTCTAAGTACTTTCAAAGGCTTTCATATAAAAAGACTTGGATTATAATTAATGTGTCAATAGGCTTTGCTTTTAGAAATGAAAAGATCATAATTGAGTGATTATACTTGAATTAAAGAGATATGATTTAGTGGGGAACATATCAGGATTTTGTGACAATACCAAAATTGTTCTAACACAGACTGAGAGTTATATTCTGGTCATACTCAAGCCTGTTATTGTTTGATTCAGTGATCATCATATATAAATATGTATATATGTATATAAAGAAAATACAAAAAGACATGCAAAAAGAAATAAAAAAACATAAAAAGAAATAAATGAGTAAAAAGATGCCAAAAGGCCATATAGGATATAAGATGCCAAGGTGCACAAATCAAAAGATATGTCTAAAGACATACATACTATATGGTATATATTTTCTACTTTGAGAATATTTTCTGATCACGGAAGGCAAAATCAAAAGATGGGGCATGTAAGTCCGGATGGCTTGTAAGTCCTAAACATCTTGAGAGGGTAGAGTAAGTCCGGATGGCTGTTAGTAAGTCCTTAAACTTGTTAATATTCCGTGTTAAGAAATATTTCTCAGGCTAGTTATGCTCAAATAGATATATTTTAGGAATAAATAAATGATATCACTGATCATCAATGCATGGTTTAAGTCAATTTGGGGTGACTTGAAATCTCGATAGTGTCTTGAAGGCTAATAAGTATTTTACAGAAGTTCTGATTGTGGGATTCACTGAATTATATTAAATCATACGAAACATGATAAGTATTACATCTTATGTTTCTGAGAAAAACCTGAAGTATAAGTTTAAAAAGGACAAAATATATTGACAATCAACTTAACCAGTTTATTTTAAAACAAAGCTGGACAGAGTCATGACTTGACAAAGAACTATATGATCTCATTATGAAAATTCTTACAAGACAATTTTGATCAATAAACAATTCATATCTTGATTCTTTAAATGTGTTTATTATTTTGATATTTTGTTTTGTTAACAATTTGTTTTATTTTTGTTTTGTTTTTGTTTTTGTTTTGTTTTGTTTTGGTTAAAGACAAATAAATCACAAATAAATTTTTGAAAATTGAAGACTCATTAAATTAATTGGTCACTTGGTAAATAAAACATTTTGTTGTGATACCTAATTGATAATAAAAGACTTTTGAAAAATAAGAAAACTTGAAAAGTTGAAAAAATTGAAAATTTTCAAAGGGTAAAAATACACTCGCGCGAATGAGGGTTGTCGCGTGAAAAGCCTGCCGCGCGAATAGTGAAGTCGCGTGACTTATTTGACATTTTAAATACCACAATGGTTAAAGGCGAGAAGTCACTTTTTGCATATTGAACATCCGAAAACCCATTTCGCTCACATTCACTACTTCAAATTCTGAGATTATTTCGTTCATATCATCCATTCTATAACACGTATTCTATTCACATTACAACCATATCGAGATTTAAAGGTAGATTTTGTTTGTTATGGTTACAAAAGAGATGAAATGTGAAAATGAACTTAACAACCTTAAACTAAAATCTAATAAAATGGACTTAAATGTTAAAATTGAAAGATGGAATGGACATAGTGGACGTAGGCGACTGTTATGAAATGATTTGATTAATTCAAAATCATGATTTTGAAGTTTAATTTTGAAAATGGTACTGCGCGAATCGCGTAAAATGAACAGTCGCGAAAAGGTGTTTTCGCGTGAGTAATGTTCTCGCGTGAATCATGTTTTCGCATGATGTTTGAATTTCACTTGAACTTTGACTTTCGCATGAAACTAACTCTCGCGTGAAACTTGTTTTTGCTTGAAATTTATTTTCGCATGAACTATGATTTTCGCACGAAAGGATCTTTTCGCACGAATGGAGTTTTCGCATGAACATAGTTTTCGAGCGATAGAAACCTTTAATTGCTTAAATTTTTTAAGTGTTAAATTTTTTTGTATGATTATGTTATGTCAATGTTACTAATCTTGTTTGTTTGTGTAATTGCAGATGGCACAAATGATTTTCAACAAAAATCATAATTGTGTAGCTTATCTGGATGAAGTACCAGAAGGGAAAGAACTGTTCTATTCTATGATCGAAGGGCTGAAGAACTCACGTATAGTCTATGCTATTTCTGTTGATCCAGCCATTTATTCTGAATTGATCGATTCATTCTGGAGCACTGCTGTTCTAGAAAAGGATCAAGTTGGAAAACCAATTATTACTGCAACAGTCAAAGACAAAAGAGTGATTGTCTCTTAAGCTATTCTGAACAGAGTATTATTGTTTGATGACCAAGAGGATGCTCCAACAAGATTGGATGATGATGTTGTTTTAGACTGTCTTACACGAATGGGATATGAGTATAGATATCCAAGCCTTGAGAAGAAATGGTTACCACCTTACTAGAAATACTTATTCCATGTGGCAATTCATTGTCTCAGCAACCTCAAGGCAGGAATAGATAGTCTGAGTGCGGTTTTTGGATCATTGTTGGTATCTCTAGTGGATGATATCCCTTTCTGCATTTCAGGAGTGATCTTTCAGGAAATGCAGAAGAATGCTACTGCTATTCCTGGAAGAAAATTTATTATGTATCCTCGATTCATTCAGTTGGTGATCAATGATGCTTATCCAGAGTTTGCAACACTTAGATCTTCTAAGTATGTTGTTCAAACAATCAAGAAAGAGATCTTTACTCACTTAACTGGAGCAAGAGGGAATAAATGCTCTGGTGAAAGTTTTGCCAAGATTGGTAGATTTTCTGAAGTTGATGATAGTGTTGGAGATTTGGGAGGAGATGTACCCATTGATGAGGCACAGACTGGTACTTCTACCTCTGCTGCTAGAAATGATGTAGATGAGGAGATTAAGAGAATGTTTGAGGATGAACCAACGAATGAAGAAAGAATGGAAGGTGTTGTTCACTCAGCTTCCAGTTCTGATACTGAGAGTGACCAGATAGGGAATGTTCCCTATGTTATTCAAACAAATCAGACTCCTACTACACCAACTTCTTCAAGGATAAGTGTTGACGATAGAGACACAGATTACATTCCTGAGGAATCCCCGAGTACTTCTATGAGGCGTAAAAGAATGGCAAAGAGGAAAGATTTTCCTGCTAGGAAAAGAGGGAGATGTGATATTCCTAGAAAACCATGAACTCAAGTGATCATCACTGAAGCTAAACAGTATACTACTTCCAATATTCAGAGATCACCTGAGAGAGTGGTGACTGAACAAGAACAACAAGCAGATGTGACTACTACTGTTACTGAGACAGAAACTGTTTCTGTTTTTTAATCAGCAAATATTTCTGGGTCTGGTGTAACACCCGTATTTTTTTTAGCAAGAAATAAAAGAAAAAAAAGAAGAAAAGAAGAGAAAATAAAAGCAACTAAAAAGGAGGGACCAAAAGTGCCAAATGGGCAAAAATGGTTATTTATTTTGTACAAAAAGAAGGCATGGTCGCCCATAACCCCTGCACAATCCCTTGCATTCGGTTTTAGAGAGAGAAACAGCAGGAACTTCGATTCTTAGAGAGAGAAAGAAGAAGAAATTGGATTCAAGGTAAGAATTGATGTTTTTAAGTTGTGCTTGAGCTAAGAAACCAAGAAATGCATGTTCTTATGTGTGTGTTTGTGTTCGGGTTGCACTGTGTGTGTGTGTTTTAGGTGTAGAAACGACTGGGAAGTTAAGAAAGGGCATTCAAAACCCGAAGACAAACCAAGGTGAGTTTCTAGACCCCTTTTTACTGGTTTTTAAACGTTTTGGGGCTGGAAATGCATGTATATATATATGTTTTCTTTATAACATTTGGGTTGATACCCGTATGAAATGAATGTATGTATGTTTATGTTTATGTTAGATTTATGCCTAGAATCATGTGTATATGTTTAGAACTAGGCATTATGATGATTGGGACTTGGACTATGAATTAGACACATGAACAGGTTGCTAATATGTCTGAAATTGGGACTTAGAATAAATAAGCACAAGTTGATGAGTCCACCAGTGCTCATACGACCAACAGTGTGGTCGTATGACCAGGATTTTTTCTAAGTGTTAAAGCCCAATAGGGCTCATACGACCAACAGTGTGGCCGTATGACCAGGTGATGTATTTTTCTAAGTGTTGATGAGTCTAACAGGACTCATACGACCAACAGTATGGTCGTATGACCAAGTGATATTTTTCTAAGTATGATGATGAGTCCAATAGGACTCATATGACCAACAGTGTAGTCGTATGATCAGAACATATTTCCAAGTCTAGGGATGGTACGACCAATAGTGCTCATACGACCAACAGTGTGGTCGTATGACCAGATGATAATTCTAAGTATAAGATGAAAAGTCCAGCAGTGCTCTTACGCCTAACAGGGCTCATACGCCCAGAGGGCTTATACGCCCAACAGGGCTCAAACGCCCAGAAAACTTAGAATTTTACAGAAATTTCCAGTAAGTCCGAAGTTCGAGGTTTTGACCAGGGTTGACTAGGGTTAATAAATGATGATGTCTCATGCATATAATGATGAGTATGATTAACCCTTATTATTACTGATATTATTATCAGTGTATTATTATTGTTAACAATATTATTAATAAAATATTGTTAAGTATGGTATGATGCTATGAATGATGATAAATGTATGAAGATGAATGCATGATGATGAATGTATGATGAGTGTGTATGTTCCCTGTAATTGTGTATGCTAACTTTCTGAAACTTTACGAATAACGAGAATGAATTAATGAAGTATTATGTATCGTAAAGTGAAAGATAATGAAAGAGGAACATGATGATGGATGCATGTATTAACGAATGAACGCAAAGAAGAATGATGATGAATACATGCATTAATAAATGAATGAATGAACGAAAGTCTTGCATGGTCTAAGGGGCACGAGATGGAATTGACGGTTAAGAAGTCTTGGAAATGGTGCTTGGTTCTAGTAACTAGGCCTATTACAAGCCTTATGGTAGATTATGGACGGTGAGCCATAGTTGCCTTAAGAACAACGGGGCAGTGTCTTTGTGACCTGTGACGGGATAGTTGTTACAGCAGGAGTGGTGACGATCACTCACGGGGTTAACGTGACCCCGGACGAGACGTTGTCGGTCTATGGACAGAGAGCCATAGGGGCAACGAGGTTGTCGGTCTATGGACGGAGAGCCATAGGGGCAACCAGGTGTCGGTCTATGGACTGAGAGCCATAGGGGCACCAGGTGTCGGTCTATGGACTGAAAGCCATAGGGGCACCAGACGGATACGATATGCTTTGTCGGCTCATGGGTTGGAACCATGGGGGCAGAGAAGAGAGGTGACCCTTAGAGTTTTGCATGCTTGACGAATGAAAGTTAAAGAACGTACGAATGAATGTAAAGAATGCATGTATGAACGTGAATGAGAACGATGAATGGTACACGAATGAAAACTAAAGAACGAATGATGGAGATAACAATGATATTACTTATGTGTACGTACGATGTGTGATCACATATGCATAACGAACGTTTTGGAATGAGAAGTAAAGTATTTTAAATACAAAACTAGAACTCACTCAGCAACGCTGACTTTTATGTATTTTCCAGTTGGCAGGTAACAGGTTGCTGAGTATGGCACACGGGGATGGCTACTTGGCGGGCAAGACTGACATCCATTTCACTTTTTGACAATACTGTTGTTTTGTAATTCATTCGACTAATTATTTTGTGACTTATGAACTAGAATGTATTGCTTAACAACGGTGTTTTAAATGAAATGGAGGGTTTTTGCCAACTTAATTCCGCTGCTTAATTTATTAACATGTATGTTTTATGCTGTGAATGACCAACTGTGAGGTACCCGGGAACGGGGCCTTACAAGTTGGTATCAGAGCTAAAGTTTAAGTGAAACGGGTAAATTTTCAAAAATAAACCTTAACTTAAACTGAGAATGGGACGGAAAGAGGGATGTCAGCCCGAGTAGCCATGTGCCATCAGGTATTGTTTTTCTTAAGAGTTAATCAGTATTATGTGCGCGTGCTATGTGATTTATGTGTTCTTAGTAGATTTAGATGCTGATGTAGTCAGGATAGGAAGTGCTTGGGGTGTGAAGAGTAAAGTAAGTGGCTAATCACAACTGGCCACTGTAATTAGGGACTTACTATACTTGACATAAACTGAGCTATTCCTTGAATGACTGTTTTAGTGTTTGAATCTTATAGTGCATAGGAAAATGGCTGGGAAGAAGCCTACCAAAGCTGCTAGAGGTAGAGGTCGTCCGCGTACGACTAGGAACAGTACTAAAGCTCCTAAGACGACTCCTGTGAACCACGAGGTTCCTGACCGGAATGAAGAAACAGAGAATGCTAGTCTGAATGCCTCAGCTAGGGAGGCGATTGCTGATGAGGTACACCAGGTCCTACAGGCAGTTATGCCATCTGTAGTGACCGATGTTATTCGAGCTATAAGGAACGAGGAAAGGAAGGAAAAGGAGGACAGGAGAGGGTCGACTGAAAAGGAGAGCAAGGAAGAAGAGGAACGACCGGATCCGGAGATAGTAATATCTGATGAGGAAAGAGATGATGTAGAAGGGGTGACGACCAAGGGGTGCAGTTACGGGGCATTTCAGAGGTGCAAGCCCCCGACTTTCGATGGCAATGGCACTGCTGCAACCGCTCAACGATGGGTAAGGGAGATGGAAGCGGTACTCGAGATCAGCGAGTGCCGTGAGGATCAGAAGGTGAAGTTTGCCACCCACTCCTTTACTGACTCAGCACTATGCTGGTGGGACAATATTGTCCAAGCTGAGGGTTCCAGGGCCATTGGGAAAATGAAGTGGTCCGAATTGAAGAAGCTAGTAATTGAGGAATTCTGTCCTCACAGAGAACTTGATAAGGTCGAGAGGGATTTCCTGCAACTCGAGGCAGGAACCATGACACACCAGCAATACACTACCAAATTCAATGAAATGGTGAGGCTGGTGCCGGATCAAGTGACACCGGTATCTCGAAAGATTAACCGGTACATTCAGGGACTGCCAGCCGACGTCCGCAGGCACTTGATTACTGCCCGACCAAGCACCTTTAGGTCGGCAGTAGACTTAGCTGGGAGGCTCTATGACGAGAGGGAAGTGATGGTGGTGGAAGCAAAGAAGGCCGGTGGTGACCGAAATTGGAATGGAAAGCGGTTCGGGCGTTGTGGCTTTACCCCGAATAACAAGAAGGCTAGAAGGGATGACCGTAGGGTGGGGTCACCAAGCTCGGGACCCAAAAGGTGTGACAAGTGTGGTAAGGAGCACGGTGGTGAATGCAGATGGGGGTTAAACGTCTGTTTCAGGTGTGGGAAATCCGGTCATATGGCTAAAGACTGTAAGGCTGGGAGGTGTTTCAACTGTGGTGAAGCGGGGCATATGAGTAAAGATTGCAAGAAGTCGAGGGCTGAGAGTTCCGGAGGAAAGAAGGTGGCAGGGACTGAGGGGCAGAAGACGAGCGCCAGAGCTTTTACTATGACCAGAGAGGAGGCTAGGACGGACCCCGATGTTGTGTCAGGTACGTTTCTAGTAAATCAAACTCTTGCTTCTGTGTTATTCGACTCTGGTGCTAGTAGGAGTTTCATTTCTGCTACTTTCTGTGATAAATTGTCTGCTAGTAGTAAATGCATTGATGAGCCCTTTGATGTAGAAACCGCTATTGGTAAGTCCACTAGAGTTATTGATGTGATAGAGGACTGTACCATAGAGTTAGAAGGCCATAGGTTTGCTGCCAAATTACATGTGATGCCCTTAGGAGGATTTGATGTAGTGTTAGGGATGGATTGGTTAGCAACCTACGAAGCGAATATCGTGTGCCGAAAGAAGATGATTAGGCTGACGGCGACTGACGGAAGTCCGGTGACAATATATGGCGATCGGGTTACGACGATTCCGAAGGTGATCTCGATGGCGGTGGCGGGAAAGTGTATGAGGCGCGGATGTAGCGCCTACTTATGTTATGTAAAGAATGTAGAGACGACAACACCACAACTACCTGATGTACCAGTTGTGCGTGACTTTCCGGACGTGTTTCCCGAAGACTTATCGGGATTGCCACCTGACCGAGAGATTGAATTTCAAATTGACTTAATACCCGGTGCCCAACCTGTTGCTAAGGCACCGTATCGATTAGCTCCTACGGAGATGAAGGAGTTGATGGAGCAACTGCAAGAGTTGCTTGACAAGGGTTTTATTAGACCGAGTATCTCTCCTTGGGGTGCTCCGGTCTTGTTTGTGAAAAAAGGACGGTAGCATGAGAATGTGTATCGACTACCATGAGTTGAACAAGCTAACAGTAAAGAATCGGTATCCGTTACCGAGAATCGATGACTTGTTCGACCAGCTCCAGGGTGCCAGTTGGTTCTCGAGGATAGATCTTCGATCTGGCTATCACCAGTTGAAGGTGAAGGAGCAGGACATTCCTAAAACAGCTTTTCGTACGCGTTATGGACACTATGAGTTTCTCGTTATGTCATTTGGTCTAACTAACGCGCCAGCTGCTTTTATGGATTTGATGAACCGAGTGTGTCGGCCAATGTTAGATAAATCAGTGATTGTGTTCATCCATGATATCCTGATTTATTCGAGGAGCGAAGAAGAGCATGCCGGTCACATTCGGGAAGTATTGGAGACTTTGAGAAGGGAGAAACTGTATGCTAAGTTCTCCAAATGTGCTTTCTGGTTACGCGAGGTGCAATTTCTGGGTCACGTGGTAAATGCAGAAGGAATAATGGTGGATCCGGCAAAGGTTGAGGCCGTGATGCAATGGAAATCACCAAAGACGCCATCTGAGATTCGTAGCTTCTTGGGATTGGCGGGCTATTATAGGAGATTTATTCAAGACTTTTCAAAGATAGCCTCACCTTTGACAAAATTGACTCGCAAGGATGTAAAGTTCGTGTGGGGTCGAGAACAGGAGGATGCTTTCGAGGAATTGAAAACGAGACTGACACAAGCTCCTGTCTTGACATTGCCCGAAGGAAATGAAGACTTGGTGGTCTATTCGGATGCATCTTATTCTGGGCTAGGTTGCGTGTTGATGCAACGTGGAAGGGTAATAGCCTATGCGTCTCGACAACTGAAAACCCACGAAGTCAACTATCCCACACACGATCTAGAACTAGCTGCAGTGGTTTTTGCGTTGAAGATTTGGCGGCACTATCTATACGGGACGAAGTGCACTATCTTCACAGACCACAAAAGCTTGAAGTACTTCTTCGAGCAAAAGGACCTAAACATGAGGCAGAGGCGGTGGTTGGAGCTAATAAAAGATTATGATTGTGAGATCCATTACCACCTGGGCAAAGCCAATGTGGTGGCTGATGCCCTTAGCCGAAAAGAAAGGCCTGAGCCGATCCGGGTAAAGGCATATCAGCTAATTATGACCTCAGATGTAATGACTCAGGTTAAGGATTTTCAAGACGAGGCTTTGAAAGAAGATCGTCTTAACTCCGAAAGGGTGAGAGGTCTAGTTACGGAATTGGGTGAGAACACTCTTGGTGTTAAGACCCGATTCGGACGAATGTGGATTCCTCGATACGGGGATCTACGTGGTAGAATTATGGACGAGGCCCATAAGACTCGATACTCCATTCACCCCGGTGCTACCAAAATGTACCACGATATGAAGAAAGACTATTGGTGGCCGGGTATGAAACGCGACGTAGTGGAGCACGTAAGTAAGTGCTTGACTTGCTTACAAGTGAAGGCGGAACACCAGAAGCCCTACGGGAAGATCCAACCGTTGGATATACCCGAGTGGAAGTGGGAAAACATCACCATGGATTTTATCACGAAGTTACCACGTACCCCAAAAGGGTATGATGCCATATGGGTGATAGTTGACCGCCTGACGAAGAGTGCCCACTTCCTACCGATCCGCGAGACGTACTCATCTGAAAGATTGGCGGATCTGTTCATCAAAGAAATTGTAGCTCGTCATGGTGTACCGGTGTCTATTGTGTCTGATCGTGACACCCGGTTTACCTCTAAGTTTTGGAAGAGGTTTCATGATGCAATGGGGACGAGGCTACACATTAGTACAGCATATCACCCTCAGACAGACGGTCAGTCTGAGAGGACGATCCAAACACTCGAAGACATGCTTCGGGCGTGCGTGATCGATTTTGGAGGAAGTTGGGATGATCATCTGCCGTTAGCAGAATTCTCGTACAACAACAGTTATCATGCCAGCATTGGCATGCCACCTTACGAGATGCTATACGGTAGGAGATGTAGGACGCCCGTATGTTGGGGAGATATTGGGCAGAAAGAACTAAGGCGGCGAAAGATAGGCAAAAGTCGTATGCTGACAAGAGGCGAAGACCGATAGAGTTCAAGGTTGGTGACCGAGTTATGTTGAAGGTCTCACCTTGGAAAGGAATCATTAGATTCAGGAAACGAGGTAAGCTAAGCCCGAGATACATAGGACCTTTCCGGATTGTCGCACGGGTAGGAGAGGTGGCCTATCGACTTGAATTGCCAGATGAGTTAAGTGGAATTCATCCCACATTCCATGTATCCCATCTAAGAAAGTGCTTAGCTGATGAAGACATGGTTGTACCACTGGAGGATATTGAGGTGGATGAGAGGCTCAACTACGTGGAGCAACCAGTGGCAATCATTGATCGTAAAGAAAAGAGGTTAAGGAATAAAGTGGTTCCTCTTGTGTGTGTACAGTGGAAGCACAGGAAGGGATCCGAGTCTACGTGGGAGACTGAAGAAGAAATGAGACAGCACTACCCACATCTATTTGAGGAATAACAGGTTTCGGGGACGAAACCTATATAAGGGGGGTGGACTTGTAACACCCGTATTTTTTTTAGCAAGAAATAAAAGAAAAAAAGAAGAAAAGAAGAGAAAAAAAGCAACTAAAAAGGAGGGACCAAAAGTGCCAAATGGGCAAAATGGTTATTTATTTTGTACAAAAAGAAGGCATGGTCGCCCATAACCCCTGCACAATCCCTTGCATTCGGTTTTAGAGAGAGAAACAGCAGGAACTTCGATTCTTAGAGAGAGAAAAAAGAAGAAATTGGATTCAAGGTAAGAATTGATGTTTTTAAGTTGTGCTTGAGCTAAGAAACCAAGAAATGCATGTTCTTATGTGTGTGTTTGTGTTCGGGTTGCACTGTGTGTGTGTGTTTTAGGTGTAGAAACGACTGGGAAGTTAAGAAAGGGCATTCAAACCCGAAGACAAACCAAGGTGAGTTTCTAGACCCCTTTTACTGGTTTTTAAACGTTTTGGGGCTGGAAATGCATGTATATATATATGTTTTCTTTATAACATTTGGGTTGATACCCGTATGAAATGAATGTATGTATGTTTATGTTTATGTTAGATTTATGCCTAGAATCATGTGTATATGTTTAGAACTAGGCATTATGATGATTGGGACTTGGACTATGAATTAGACACATGAACAGGTTGCTAATATGTCTGAAATTGGGACTTAGAATAAATAAGCACAAGTTGATGAGTCCACCAGTGCTCATACGACCAACAGTGTGGTCGTATGACCAGGATTTTTTCTAAGTGTTAAAGCCCAATAGGGCTCATACGACCAACAGTGTGGCCGTATGACCAGGTGATGTATTTTTCTAAGTGTTGATGAGTCTAACAGGACTCATACGACCAACAGTATGGTCGTATGACCAAGTGATATTTTTCTAAGTATGATGATGAGTCCAATAGGACTCATACGACCAACAGTGTAGTCGTATGATCAGAACATATTTCCAAGTCTAGGGATGGTACGACCAATAGTGCTCATACGACCAACAGTGTGGTCGTATGACCAGATGATAATTCTAAGTATAAGATGAAAAGTCCAGCAGTGCTCTTACGCCTAACAGGGCTCATACGCCCAGAGGGCTTATACGCCCAACAGGGCTCAAACGCCCAGAAAACTTAGAATTTTACAGAAATTTCCAGTAAGTCCGAAGTTCGAGGTTTTGAACAGGGTTGACTAGGGTTAATAAATGATGATGTCTCATGCATATAATGATGAGTATGATTAACCCTTATTATTACTGATATTATTATCAGTGTATTATTATTGTTAACAATATTATTAATAAAATATTGTTAAGTATGGTATGATGCTATGAATGATGATAAATGTATGAAGATGAATGCATGATGATGAATGTATGATGAGTGTTTATGTTCCCTGTAATTGTGTATGCTAACTTTCTGAAACTTTACGAATAACGAGAATGAATTAATGAAGTATTATGTATCGTAAAGTGAAAGATAATGAAAGAGGAACATGATGATGGATGCATGTATTAACGAATGAACGCAAAGAAGAATGATGACGAATACATGCATTAATAAATGAATGAATGAACGAAAGTCTTGCATGGTCTAAGGGGCACGAGATGGAATTGACGGTTAAGAAGTCTTGGAAATGGTGCTTGGTTCTAGTAACTAGGCCTATTACGAGCCTTATGGTAGATTATGGACGGTGAGCCATAGTTGCCTTAAGAACAACGGGGCAGTGTCTTTGTGACCTGTGACGGGATAGTTGTTACAGCAGGAGTGGTGACGATCACTCACGGGGTTAACGTGACCCCGGACGAGACGTTGTCGGTCTATGGACAGAGAGCCATAGGGGCAACGAGGTTGTCGGTCTATGGACGGAGAGCCATAGGGGCAACCCGGTGTCGGTCTATGGACTGAGAGCCATAGGGGCACCAGGTGTCGGTCTATGGACTGAGAGCCATAGGGGCACCAGACGGATACGATATGCTTTGTCGGCTCATGGGTTGGAACCATGGGGGCAGAGAAGAGAGGTGACCCTTAGAGTTTTGCATGCTTGATGAATGAAAGTTAAAGAACGTACGAATGAATGTAAAGAATGCATGTATGAACGTGAATGAGAACGATGAATGGTACACGAATGAAAACTAAAGAACGAATGATGAAGATAACAATGATATTACTTATGTGTACGTACGATGTGTGATCACATATGCATAACGAACGTTTTGGAATGAGAAGTAAAGTATTTTAAATACAAAACTAGAACTCACTCAGCAACGCTGACTTTTATGTATTTTCCAGTTGGCAGGTAACAGGTTGCTGAGTATGGCACACGGGGATGGCTACTTGGCGGGCAAGACTGACATCCATTTCACTTTTGACAATACTGTTGTTTTGTAATTCATTCGACTAATTATTTTGTGACTTATGAACTAGAATGTATTGCTTAACAACGGTGTTTTAAATGAAATGGAGGGTTTTTGCCAACTTAATTCCGCTGCTTAATTTATTAACATGTATGTTTTATGCTGTGAATGACCAACTGTGAGGTACCCGGGAACGGGGCCTTACATCTGGTTTCTTAACTCCACCGCGACAAGAAAATTTGGAGTTCGATGTTGATACATTTCTGAACACTCCACCAGAGTTCAGAGGTAGAGAAGAATCAACAAGTGCTCCTCAATCTATCACATTGGAAGAAAGGGTCAAGAATCTGGAAAAAGAAAGCTATGAGAATGTGAAGATTATCTCTGAGCTAAGAATGGAGAATGAGGAGAAAACCAAACTTATTACTATGATTCATCTGGATTCTACCATAAAGGATTCAAGGATAGCATCTCTGGAGCTCCAAATGAAGAATGTGATTGATTACTCTTTGGGTTTGGAGAGACAGCTACATGAGCTGAGAGAGTTTATCTCTCAAACTTATTTCCATCAACCGCAGGTTGTACGGTCTACAACTGTGGTTGGTGAGACGAGCAGGCATTCACCAAGTCCATCTCATGCAGATAATGTTCAAGAGATTGAAAAGGCCACTGAAGCTCAAGCTACTGAGACACAGTCAAGTGTTAGTTTCACTGAAGATGTTCCAATTACATCTGAAGTACCTATCACTGAAGCTGTTACATCTACAGCTTCTGTTGAGCCTGAGCATATGATGCCTCTTCCTGTTGTTAACGAAGAAGAAGATGAGGATTTGATTGACTATGGTGATTCTGATGATGAAGAAGATAATGATGATGATGAAGATAATGATGATGATGAAGATAATGACGATGATGATGATAATGGTGGAGATGATCATG
Organism: Flaveria linearis; assembly: GCA_024085815.1. Lineage (NCBI taxonomy): Eukaryota > Viridiplantae > Streptophyta > Magnoliopsida > Asterales > Asteraceae > Flaveria > Flaveria linearis. The sequence goes on along the minus strand of CM044001.1, from coordinate 96,200,509 downwards.
GAAATGATGGTGGAAATAATGATAATAATGATCATGATAATGCTAATAATGATGTGATGATGGAGGTGATGTTGGAGTCTTATCGTCTAATCCAACCGGTGATACTAGCACTGAAAATGTCTCTGGACCAAGTGCTGGTGATCTAGAAGGATATGAACCACTGGATCCTGATACTGAAGATTTGTACGAGAAAGAGTTATACTCATTTCAGCAATCTACTTCAACTGGAGCTACAGAAGAAGAGTTTGGCTTATTTGATGATGTAGAAGAGCCAAATGAGTATACAGATATCTTTGGGAACAACTTACAAGACTTATTTAAAGACATTAATCTAGAAGAAGGAGAACTTCTAACTGAGTCTGTAAGTGAACCAACTCCATCTGCTACAATACCAAAGGATTTTGCTGGTCAAATTGCTTTGTATACTAAAGGAGGAATACAGTTCCAAGCTCCACCACCTCCTAAAGAAACTCATTTCTTGTTTGTATCTAAGCCAAAAGACAACCATGGTGAGATATCACATGTGATTAGCTGGCTATTTGATGAATAGAAAAATATGTATGTGATAAAAAGAAGGAATGGAAAGATTGATTACCTTAAGAGCACTCAAGATTTTCACTCATTACGAGCTGTTGATTTTATGCAATGGGTAAAGCTCCATTTTTCAATAAGAGCAATCATGGAGAAGCTGAATTGATGAGGTCAAAAATTAGAAGAGAGATGAAAAATAATTTCATAGACTTCAGAACTACAAAATCAAAGGTGATTGATGACTCTTCCAGAATAGATGAAAATACAAAAGCTCCAATGAAGATCAGAGTCTATCAACATCCTAAATACATAAAGAAAGTTCCAGTTCATGCTCCCGTTCCTCCAAATTCTTTGAAGAAATTATTTCTTGGAGTTGTGAAAAGGATTCAGGTCAGGCTGTGATCAAATGTGTTGATAAATCTTACAGAATCATTGATCCAACTGACTTAATGAAATTTGGCAAAGACGACTTGAATAAGCTGCTACACTGCCCTATCTCAGCTGATGAGTCTGTTTACTTCTTATCTTGCCAGTATGTTTGGATGATTGATAGAATCATAAGGAATAAGTGGTATGCATATTCTGGCACATATAAGAAAGCTAATATTGATTTTGACTAAGAGTGTTTCACCGAGCCTAAGGGGAGATTGTAGAAGACTACATAAGGCTCGGCAAAACAACAAAAGCTAAATGAAGATGTTGATAATCAAGACGCGAAAGGAAGATCTCAAGCGAAATTGTGAAGTCACGCGAGTCAGAGAAGTCGCGCGAAAGGAAGCTCTGCGCGAAAAGCTTGTCTCGCGCGAGAACATCTGTTTTAGTATAAATATGTATTTTTCGCATTTTGGAAAAAGTTTTTTCTAAGTTTTCAGTTCAGATTGTTCAAATTTGCTTTGTAATTGTTCTGTGCAATTCGCACAAGATTGTAATCAATTTGATTATCAATTGGAACCATTTTGATCCATTATTTCTCTTCTTCCAATCTCAATTACATTCCGCATTCTTGAGATTGAGATCTTGGTTATTGTTCTTGGGAATTAACAGAGTTTTACACCAATGTGCGGTTATGTTCATGGGTTTAATGAACCTCGTGTGCAAGTTGTATTTGGTAAGCTACTGTGATTGTCTTTATTGTCGATATTCTAAATTATTTAAATTTTGATCCGATCATGAACGACATCTTTGTTTCATTCTTTACCCATAATTAAGAATTCAATTCCCATTAATTTGGATAATCTTTGAACTCCTAATCTTGCAAATCTCTAAAACTCTATCTTGATTACGACTCACAAGACTTGTTCATTCCGATGTGGACAAAACGGATCCTGAATTTCTGCAATTGGCATTCGTGGTTTGGCGTAAGGGAAGAGTGGACATAGCTTGGTGTATGTTCAAATTGCCTCGTAATTTCTTGATGACATAATGACGTTTGTTGCATTACTGATCGATTGACTAGTTTCGCGCATTTCATAACTCATGTGAGATAACGAGTTGAGAAATTGACTCGTATTTACCTCAAATAGTCGGTCAACGTGGTGCGTCATTAAACACCGATCGTTAATTTTGATGATCGATCCACCTTCTGTTTCTAGCAATGTCTCTAATCATCTTTGGGAACCCAACACAAAATCTCAGCTTATCGTATCATTCTTAATCCGACGGTTTGATAGAAAGAACAATACATATTCACAAGATATACGTTAAGTTCGTGTCATTACATATAGTGGCACTTGGGATTCTTAAATTCCGTCAGTCAAACTTTCATACAATTACGAGATTTATTCATTGATTTCAAAACGTCATCTTATTACATAATTTCATATTAGATATTTAGTGTAGTGTAACTTATAAGTCTAATATACCTCTGGAACTAATCATCGTTTTCCAACATTTCATGTGTCAAATTCTAAAGATTTTGTTTGCCAATAACTTTCGCATTTCACTGGAAAAGTTCAAATTCGGATGCATCGTGTAAAATTTCATAAATCACAAAGTGAAGCATCTCACCCGTAATCAAATGCCTATCACTGTCCGTTAGTACACTTATCTTTCATCTTAGGTCTCCTGTTCATTTAAGGTTCATTCTTAATTTCAGGACGAAATTCTTAAAAGTTGGGGAGATTGTAACCATCCGTATTTTTCATATTAACTTCTGTTAATGGTCGTAATTTCTTGTAAGAGTTTGTTTGTTTGTTAATAATACAATCACGGGGATTCAATTATAAAGCTTTTGATAATTAATAATAATAATTAATAACAATAATAACAATAACAATAATAATAATAATAATAATAGTAATAATAATAATAATAATAATAATAATAATAGTCATAATAAAAATAAACTTGTAAACAAATAAAATTTTTATAAGTTTTATTATTTTAAAACTTGTAGATAACTAGTTTTAACATAAAATAATACCATCTTAAACCTCAGGGACCAAACTGTAAATTTTAATTAAAATAAAGCTTTGGGTTTAAAGGGGTTAAATCATAAACCGTAGGGACCTAAGTGTAATATCTTAAAACCAGGCCCCCTATCTTCACCCGCTTTTCCGGCCACCGCCGGCCAAACTCCGGCCGCGGCTCCGACCAACCCTCAAACCACCAATGGAGGCCATTTCGTGTTGCCAAAATGCACCAAAGCGCTCGTGAATCAATTTCCAACATTTATAAATGAAATAATTGAGCTTTAAAGTGAGTTATTACCACCCACGAGTTCGAAGCCAAAACCGTCGTACACCACAAACGTTTTCACACTTAAATCACATTAACGATGCAATTAAACATGTATACACGTTCGTAAAACCGTTTAGAAACTAATAGTGTGTCCAATTTCACCTGAAAAATGCATCTGATCAACATTCAATCATCATCTTCGTTCGCGACCTGCGTCTGAATCGTGGTACATGTTCGACGCTATATTACTCACAATTGACAGAGGGCTTTTGCTTGTTATCGACCTTATAATCTATCTACAAGGTTAATTCGATTAACAACGACGTTTGCACTTTGAATCAACATCCACATTGTCGCGACTGTTCTTACCATCATCTCCGTCAATTTGAACTCAATCACGTAAGTTTCATACACCAAGATGCTCGGTTTCATCTAGGGATGAAAAACCCTATGTTCGATTTTAGCAACAATAACGAATCGGGGTTCAATTTGGAACAATTTCTATCTAGGGTTCTTGGTAATTTAGGGGATTTGATAAATGATATTTTTAAACATTTTAGATGAGCTTACAACCAGATCGGGCTGTAGCCCAACTGGCAACTAGCATGGATTATGACCAAGAGGTCCCGGGTTTGAACCGGGCCTCCACCACCTTCTGTTTTAATTAGTTTTTTTTACATTTTATAATTTAGAAAATTACTATTATATTAATAATCAAAATAAAAATTATTTTGGTTAACTAAAATATTTTAGAAATTATTAAATTAATTCCAAAAGTATTAAAACTTATGATTGTAAATTTAATTATTTTTTAGAATAATAAAGGTTTTAAAACATTAGTAATTCTTTTATGTAATTTAAATGCTAAAAGGCTTTTATGATTCAAATTTAGAGTATTTCAAAACATTTTAAACTTACATGTTAAATAACTAATTATTCAAATAGTTATTTAATAATTCAAATATTAATTATTCATCTAACTATGTTACATATAATTAGTTAATAAGTTATTCCTTAAAATTTTATTTAAGTTCTTGAAACTTATAAAATAATAAAACTTTCTGTTGGACCAAAAGAACCAATGAGCCAGATCAGAAAAACCTTTAAGTCCCACAAGACATCATAACAACTACTGAAGAATTCATCAGCTAAAGACTAAAGTCTGAAGATTAACAGCTGAAGACTAAAATACTGAAGACTTCATCAGCTGAAGACTAAATTACTGAAGATCATCAGCTGAAGACTAAAGTACTGAAGACCATCAGCTGAAGTACAAAGACTAAAGACAAAGACTGAAGACATCAGCTGATGATAACAACTGAAGACATCAGCTGATGACAACAACTAAAGTTCAAGTCTGAAGTCCAAGTACTGAAGCCTTCAGAGCTTGTCACAACAGCTGAAGAAGTATTCCTCAGTTGTTGTGATGGTTTCCTTTCAGACTTTTCTTTTCAGTAGTCTTATTTCTATTTCAGCACTTGTAAAACGACGGAAGAGCATGTTCTTCAGTCGTTGTAGTTTCAGTAGTTATAGTTTCAGTAGCTTCTTATTAGTAGTTATAGAGATAGTTTACACTTGTCTTTTATAAGAAGATGTCAGATGTTTGACATCTTCAGTAGTTGTGTAACTATCAGTAGTTTGTTATAATAACAGTTAGATGTCACTGTCAAGTGACATCAGCTGACGTCATCTTTCCCTATAAAAGGAAAGATGACCTAATTGTAATTTTTTCGAAGCATATATTGAATGAAATATATCTTTTAGCAAAAACTCTCTCTTATTCTATAACCGTACTGTTTTATTGATAAATCTATTATGTTCTTGCTTTAATTTGTTAATTCGTGTACTAATTCCGCTGCAAATCCAATCTAATTGATCAAACTAGAAGCTGAGATCCTTACACTTTCTATTATACTTTATTTTATTTTAAGGATTGATATTATAAGACCATTATATCTAATCATAAAGAAGCTCAAAACTTTATAAAATGATTTTAGATACTTGTAAGGTCATTTAGTTACCTTTATTAAATTTTAAATAATTAATTATTTCTTTTCGCACATCATGTCTAATCTTTAATAATTCAATAATCAAATTATTGCATTCTTATTTATAATTGACTAATTCCAACTTTATTTAACCAAAACATAAACGATTGCTTCATTTTATTTTATTAGAATTAGTTATTAAAAACACCAAAATTCCAATTGAAACCCTAGTTCTGTTGGAGCATATATAGTCATATATAGTGTGTCCGTCGCTTGCCGAATAGTCTAGGCTTAATGTTATACACCTTGTAAACACATGAAACTTGATCATTCGCAGGAGCATATGCGAATGAGACTCATTCGTACGACTGAGCCATGCTAATGGACCAGTCGTGCGACTGAGAGATGCGATTGGGGCATTCGTAAGACTGAACCATAAGAATGGTCCAGTCGTACGATTGAACCATACGCATGGTCCAGTCGTACGAGTGAACCATACGCATGGTCCAATCGCACGAATGGGCCCAGTCACATCTAATATGGGCCGAAGCCTATATATACAAGTTTCATTGTGTAGAAACCGAAGGGTTTTGAGAGGGAGTCTGCCCGGCGCCCAGGTGCTGCCGAATGAGAGGGGAGATCATGCTCGATCTCCCCTTGCCAAGAGTCTTGATTCTTATGTTGTAACGAGCTTGTAATCGTTAGGTTTTATCAACGAAATCATTCGATTATTGTTGGTACTATTATTTATCTTTTGGTTTTTCACCTTCCGTCAAAAACACGCTCGGATGTTTACCGATCCAGTGACTTCACAAGTTCACTTTTATTCGTTAATCTTACCTTTAAACTTAACCTTAGAATATATATACGTTAGGTATCTTGTAAAAAGGAATCATTGGAGCATCGTTAATTTCTTACTATCATCTTATTTATATCATGTGAGTATTTCTATACCCTTTTTCATATTTTCACACTTTGGGGTGAAACATGTTACGTTATAATCATTGCAGTTGTAAACGTTTGATTCTTGTAAACTTATGGCAATTTATTTCTGTGTTGTGGTTAGTTGAACCTTGTAGCTACCATGTAATGTCGAATATATGTACAATAATTAACTATTGCTAGCCTGGTGACGTCATAGATCTATGGGTCTGACAAGCCTGCTTGGTTGATCCAAGTACACTTAGCTAATCGTATATACTTGTAAACGTTTGAGACTTGTAAAACTTTGTCAAAGTTTGATTGTGCATTCTGTCTTACATCCCTAGTTACTTTGTTCTCTAACTTACAACATGAATTGTCATCTTTTATATACTTATGTATTGAAAACTATAGAAATCTCACCAACATTATTATTGACCTTTTATTTTTAACATATTTCAGGAAATACTCAAGTATGATTACTACTTTGAAGCTTATCACATCTAGGATTGGACCTAGAGAAATAAAAGGATGAACTTGTCACATTTAACTTTTATATCATGATGTTATCTTTGTTTGAGACTTATGTTTGTAATGTTACCTTTGAAACTTATGAATAATATATTGGGATATAATAATAGCGTTATGTGGCTGTGAACGATCTTAACTCTCACATCTCGACGTTTCCGCTGTCAAGGTTGGGGTGTGACACATATGTTACCAAATATATTAATATATATATACATAGAAACATACTTGCAGCATACACCCAACAATTATCCAAACCAAAACCCACTGCCAAACTACACACACCACACATACGCATGAGTAACTTCAACATACACAATAAACACACACTCACATGAATATGCATGGGCATATATGAAATTTATGAACCACCACACCAACTACATACATGCGGCAGAAGAAGAAAGAAAAGAAACACACACTGGAACACACACTTAACACTTTACACCAAGCAAAATACATACCAATACACTCACACATGCAGGGCATAAACACACACATACATAGGCATATGAACATAACCATCTACGAATAGCCATGACAATACAAAACACACCTATACTTGTTGCATACCGTATGTTTCACAGGAGCATTTACAGCCATGAAGCACTCATATTCTATACATATACACGGCAGAAAGCACATACATATATATACATATCGAAACACACAACATGTATAAGCATTCACGGTCTTAGGACATACACACATAACCCCTCACACACCAACGATCACATAACATAACCAAACCATCATGATTTTCTTCAATACATACATGAACACATATGGTACGCTTGAATCAAAATCAAAGAAACAAATATACGTACCAACTGCAGAGGCACACCCGATGCATAACTATACACGCACCAGGAACACGTACACCCTCATGTGCATATACATACAAAGGTATACAAAACCAACGCATACGCATCAAGGAACACAATCAAAATCATCCATCACAACCTGCAACACACTAAACTAAGCAAGAAACGAAACCGTAACCGGAACCGATCGTGTGAAACAAGCGAAAGAACATACCGTACAAGGCGAACGAGGGCTGAGGCTAGTATCGGCACGTCGTCGAAGGTGGAAATGAGCCGAGAGGTGCTGCGGAGGTGTTGCGGCAGAGTAACAGGTTTCGGTGATTAAGGTTTCTCGAAGGGGAAGCCGTGGGGTGGTTTTTGAATGGAACCGTGGGGTGAGTATGGATGGTTATGAAGATGCACTAACCAAGTTTTTAAAATTACAACTTTATCCCCCATAAGTTAACCATGTTTAGTTTACACCCAACTTGATTAACTAACTTTAATTACATGCTAAAGTTAAATAATTAAACCATTTATGCGAGAACGTTTAAGTAACGGATGTTGGGTTGACGGTGTTGACCTGAAAGTACAGAGTATATATATACATACATACATATATACATATATATATAATTTTATATATATATATTTATATACATACACATATACATATATTTACATGCATACATATACATATATATACATATATATATACATATATATGCATATATATATACATATATATATACATATATATACTTATATATATACATATATTTTCATATATATACATATATATATACATACATATATGCATACATAGATATATAGATATATACATATATATACATATATATACATATATATACATATATATACATACATATATACATATATATACATACATATATACATACATACATACATATATATATATATAGATCGCTACCATGTGGGGGGGTTCGATACAATACAAAACACCTATGTTATTTGCTGTAGGGTCCATCTTTTTGTTCACCATCTATATATATATATACACATATACATATATATATATATATATATATATATATATATATATATATATATATATATATATATATATACAGAGAGAGAGAGAGAGAGGAGGGATCAAATGAAAACCTTGACTATAAATGAAAACCTTAAAAACCTTCATCCACCAATTATATTTTTTTTAAATTAATCCTTTTTGTTTGATAGCAAGGGTTATTTTTGTAATTTTGACCATTTTTAAATTTGAAAATTATAATCTGTTTTAGTATTAAACAATATTATCTGTAAATTGAAATTCAATCATCCTAATTACGTGCATAATCTGAAGAACGTATATTCCTCCTTGTTTAACCGAATTTCACTGTTTCAAGCAAAGTTTTCGATTTCAATTGTAAGATTAGTATCAATCGACGATTCGCAAACAAATATACGATATGAATCCGATTACTCATTCAATTGTCGAAGACCATGTATTTGAAAATCTTGTTGATATCGATGATACGTTACGGGATGTGATCTCAGTAGGTATAACGCATGATACATTTCCAGATTCAATTGTCGCAGACCAGAGCAATTTAACTATTCGAGAAGATGAAGATGGTAACGATCATGGTCTTCTATATTGCGTTTTTCACTGCATACGTATACGTATCATGAAGTTGTATAATATTTATAGCTATAGTTTCATAGTTGGCTTTATTATGTTCACCATACGTATACGTGCCAATGGTTTTGTATTGTATTTGATATATGTCTATGTGTTTTGTTTTTTCTAGTATTGTATTTAATTAGTTGAGAAGATGAAGATGGTAACGATCATGATCTTATGTTCTTCGTTTTATAGTGCATACGTATACGTATCATAAAATTGAATAATGTTTAGAGATATAGTTAAACAGTTGGTTTTTTTATCTTCACCATACGTATTCGTGTTAATTTTTTAGTATTGTATTTGATATATGACTATGTAGATGTTTTGGTTGTATTTAAAATATATATGTTGGGTAAAAAGTTTTATTTACACTATTAGCTAATATTTTTTTTGTGAAATTGATTTAGATACAACACATGATCTGATTGACAAGGAATTTGATCATACATGTACTGAAAACCATCCCTTGTTTCTAACCGGTGTTGAGAATGAAGGTATTAAATTTGTTCGTCATATTAGTTTTTTTTGTTGATTTTTTTGGAAATTTCCTTATATATGTTCGTTGTCTCAGATTCTATGTGCAGCACGTTATATCAGTCCCCCAATGGGTCTAGGTATTGGACTCCTAACGTATCCGATGAGCATAAGCCGGTTGTAGGAACAAGATATGAAAGTTGGGATCACGTTGTAAGGATGTACGAGTCATATGCTGAGAAGGTCGGCTTTAGTACCCGTTTAGGTATTAAAAATAAGAAGAAAGGTGTGGTAACTCATAGATACATATTGTGTAACAAGGCTGGTATTCCTACGGGCAAAGTAACTAACACTATGGATGTCTCCACAAAGTCCCGGGTTTGAAGAATAAATTTTAAAGTTTGTGATTGTCGTGCTTGTTTAAAGTTAAGAGTTGTAGAAGGAAGTGAAATGTTTGAAGTATATGGTTTTATTAAGGCACATAATCATGGTTTGGTGAATTTGGATAATTTTGATTTGACAAGGAAGAAGCGTAAGCTTGATTTTATTGATAAGGAGTACATTGCTAAATGTCGTTTGGCAAATATCGGACCTTCTAAAGCACATATATTGCAAGTTGCATTGAAGGGCGGTCATCATATGGTTAGAGGAATAAAGACTGATTACAAAAACTTTAGTAGGGATATCACTAATTATATTGGTGATAGTGATGGCCAATACTTCTTGGATAGAATGGAACACCGGATGTTATGCCAAAACAACTTCACATTTAAATTTCTAGCGGTTGGCGATGAAATTAAGAACTTATTTTGGGTAGATGATGTGTCGAAGGTCAACTATATGGCGTTTGGTGATGTGTTAGCGTTTGACGCAATGTACCAGACTAACAAGTATGTACATTATAAATGATAATTTTATATATATACATATATATAGGGGAGGGATCAAATGAAAATCATGATTATAAATGAAAACCATAAAAACCATCATCAACCAATCATAGATTTTTAAAAATAATTTTAATTGTTTTAATTAAAAGGGTGTTTTTGTAATTTTAGTTAAAAGTTATTTATGATAATCATTGCATTAAATAAATTCCTGATTTTTCTCCACACAAATTAGAATTAGTTTATTCTAATATCAATTTTTATCAATCATCTTGTAAGTTTTATTCACCTCCATCAAAATCTCTGTACAAAAGATGTTGAATAATTATAATTAACAACTAATTCACCATTGTCTACACTTCATCATCATCATTTTAAAGGTGTTCATCATCAACATTTTTTAACAAAATTTTACTCTTCTCCATCGCCATCTTGAATTTATTTTTTAAAGGTTTGTTACATGAGATCCATGATTTCGTATGTTCATCACCAACCGTACATGATATTTGATTCGTGCGATTCAATGAAGACCCGCTATGGTTGCTAGTTCGAAGATGATGACTATTTTGAAAATTATGTATGTTGTTCTAATGCTATTCAATCGTATCGGATGCATCTTGCCTCTTTATTTCATAACGATTGCATCTGCTGTTTATGTTAATCTTCAATCAGTATGAGGACTTTAAGATCGTCACTGTTTTATTGTCTAAAGATGATCTAAAGTTATTTATCGCTATTAATAATTGCAACATGATTTTGTCACTAAAAAATACATATGATGATGATGATGAGTGTAATCTAATTTCATCTTTAGAAAAGTCATACGGATAGGGTTAGATATGGATAGAACTGGTAACATCAAGATGAAGAAGAAGATGATGATGATGATGAACTTGCTCTGGTACGTATATGTAACCGTAATGAAGATGGCAATGAACTGGATGGAAAATGAAAATCTAGGTAAGATACATATATGTACCCACTTGTGACGTACGTATATGTAAGTCCAGATGAAGATGATGATGATGATGATGAGCTTGATTACGTATATGTACCCTAATGAAGATGGAGATGAACTAGATGGAAAATGGGAAACTGGTAAGATACATATATGTACCCACTCATGACGTACGTATAAGTTTTTTGTTTAGATGAGATGAACTAGATGCATGTATAAGTTTTTGTTTACATATATGTACTTCTTTTTTACGTATACGTAAGTTGAACTTGTATTCACACACACATATATAAATATTTCTAGGCTTTTCAATGGTTTTCTTTGTTACTATATTTTGTTACATGTATGTAAGTATTGGTACTTATGTAACTCCGCTGTTGCATATATGTACTCTAGAAATCGTTTTTAGCATTAAAAATTTTTTTGGTAACTCTATTAGATGGCAAGGAGTATTTGAGTGATAAGAAGATGAATGGAAGAAGACAATGGCTGATTCAAAGCATGCAAGATACGTAAATGTAACTCCATTGTTATAATGTTTATATAACTTTACTATATGCATGTGTAAGTTTTTAGTTTACATATATGTACTTCTTTTTGTTACATATACGTAAGTTGGACTTGTATTCACACACATATATATATACATATTTTAGGGTTTTCAATGGTTTTTTTGTTTCTATATTTTGTTACATGTATGTAAGTATTGGTACGTATATGTAACTCCACTGTTACATATATGTACTCTAGGAATCGTTTTTAGTATTAAAAAATTTTTTGGTTTAAAATATATGTGTAACTCATTCTGGATTTTTATATGGGTTCGTTAACAATGATACACATATGTATGATAGTGTTACATATATGTAACACACAATGTTACGCATACATAACACATATTGTTACGCATACATAACACATATTGTTACGCATACGTAACACGATGTTACGAATGCATAGATAGTCGTTTTCTTTAGTTTATTTGTTTTTATAAGAAACAAGATGATCTAATTTTTCAATCTAAAATAAAGAAAATAATACACTTGATTATTTTATTTTTTATTAAATATAAGAAAGATGTGAGAGAAAAATGGAAGATGGAAGTAAATTTAGGAATCTTGTTAATTATACTTGGTAGTTACCAAGTTAATTAATTTGTATTGTTCCTAATTTGCCCTTAATGCATATTTAAACTGTAAGACCCCGAATCCGGAAACCCCACAAATTGGCCATTCTGCATAAAACCTTATTTTTCGTTCAAAACTGATAAAGTGTTATACATTAAAGCAACGGAAATATGAAACTGTTAATTATATAAATAAAACTAAAGCACCAACTTAGAGTCAAACCCGGATTTGTGCTAGAATTTCTTTATTTACAAATCGTTGTCTTAATAAAATTTACTCATTTATTATTATACGAAACATAAAAGCTGGTTGAATCTTTACAGGATGCCAGTCTTCACCCTCCAAGTAGTTCCTAATCAGGCCCTGCCCTAAAGCTTGATTTACCTGCCAAACAATCTAACATACATACAAAAGTCAGCTTCGCTGAGTGAGTTCTAGTTTTATATAAATAAGAAAATATAATCTTTTATCCTTCATATAATGAACACGCATACATCATACTACAAACATTACTTGCATCACATTAGGCACGTTCATTACCTTTCATTCTTTCATTACGTTTCACTTTATCATAGGCGAGATTGCACAAAGCAAGATCTCCATGTTGATTGACAACGAATGTCAATCCCCGTCGGTACACGTTATCCATGGTCGCTACCCCCGACGGTTGATCGATCCCCGTCGGTACACATCTTCATGGTAGCTTCCCTCGACAGTTGATCCACACTGCTAGGCACATAGCCCGCTCATGAATACGGATCCATCATCATACATCAGACTCACATAAGTGAAGTCTATCATAGTGCTTGCAAGACTTTTCATCATCAACGGGCCCGGGGGTAACATTTGTTAAGTTCCACTTCTCATTAGTATCATCTTTCACTTAATATATATAATACTTAGCTTATTAAGTACACACATACCAAGTACTAGTCATCATAATGCGTAACCGTATTTATTTAATTGTCACATTTTTCTTTAAATCATTCTATCTATAGGCAATAAATATACGTAATTCACAGTTATTACATTATCAAATCATATAACGAATTATTTAAAAATAATCTTAATTATAAATCATATGGTATGTATGTCGTCCCTAAAACAGTAAAGCATGTGTAAAAGAAGGGGATCTAGAACTCACCGAATTGCCGAACGTCTATAAGTGTTATCCATTTGAAGTCGCCACCCTCACTATCAAATCGCCCTCATCTTTACCATAGGAGCCTCACCATTACGAAACCACTTTTACCATTGTATTCTAAGGCCATCATCACCATGAATAACTAAACCTCAAAATCCCAAGATTGCCTTCATGCCATATCATAATTGTCATATTCCTACACGTTATATCTACCCGTCCCCCATTACATTTGTAATACCGCCACTATCAACTTCCAAGGACCGTTATACTCATTAAGGAACCGTCGTTATTGTATAACCATCATCATTGTCATAGAACGTACATCATCATACCATTATCATCATAGCATCATCAATAACAATCAAGTATCACCATTATCCTAAAATCATCTTTATGTCTAATCGTGTATAAACCAACATCAGCATCATCATAGCAGCAGATTACCACCCATCAACATTACCCAAATACCATTCTCACACTTCATCTTCATTGCTTACAACCTGTGACCTTATCATAGCCAACATACCATCATCATCATAATCCACTATCATCAATATTATCTGAACAACAACATCATCGTAACATATCATCAACATCATCATATAACCAATTACCTACAGTAACCTGTACACCATGGCCCGTAGCATTGAGTACTTACCATAGGTACCTTAAAGTGTGACCTGAACATTGCAGACTAATTCCCCCTTTCGTTGCCCGCTAACTGAAATCTGCAGCTTGACTGCTTAAACCCCGTGTCACTAGTATTGTTCACTGAAATTATGACCTCAAGCACCACCTGCTGCCATTGTGACAACCACAGTCCATACCCACAACAGCCACCACCGTGAACCATGTTGCAGCCCTGTTGCTTGAATCCCACTTCTGCCATCATCACCACTTCTGCACCTTCTGCACCATCTGAACCATGTTGCTCTAAACCACTGGCATCGTCACCACTTCCGCACCTTTAACCGCCACCAATATCGACCACCAACAAACACCACTACGCCTGCTTCTTGTTACCACCGTAGCCATCACCATCGGCCAATCACCACTTCAGCAGCCCTCACCAACAGCCACCCAAATAGCTCCACACCCACAACAACAACCGATCCGCAACCATAGCCACAATCAGCCACCACTACCAACAACACTAAGGCCGCGGCTAACAACCACCGCCAACACGATCTCAATAGCCACAACCATCACCGTCGCGACCACCATCGACACCCGACAACCACAGTCGCGGTTACAGCCAACAACCATCCCCAACCTCGCCTGTGGTTGATTTCCATAACCACGACCACCACAGCCATGGTCGCGCGGCTGCTGTGTCGCACCACCACAACACCATCGCGGCTGCTGTGTCGCACCACCACAACACCATCGCGGCTGCTGTGTCGCACCACCACAACACCATCACTGCGGCTTCGTCACCGCGGCACCACCCACAGCCACCATCACTGCGACTTCGTCACCGCGGCACCACCTATAGCCACCATCGCACACCACCCCGTTGTCGAGCAGATGAAATACAGTCACCATAACCGTTGAATTAAACCATTGTGCCATCGTAATTGGCCCCAGTCACCACCAAAACTGCCTGAATCGTCCATTATAGGGCTCGCTGGAGCTCCAATCTCCTTTTGTTTGTGTCGAATTTGAGAGAACCAGTGAGGATAATATTGGGGGCGGCTAGTGTTGATGAAAGGATATAGGGTGCGAATAATCTTTTGTCATTTGGCTAAATCAGTCCCTAAAGTTCTAGCTTTTATATTTTAAATCAATAAACTTTAGAGAATAGAATTGTTATATATTTCCAATTCACCATCTTTGATTCTTTTAGTTTTATGCTTATTTGCTTCTGAAAACTGGGCGTTACAAGTCTCTCCCCTTATTTAGGTTTCGTCCTCGAAACCTGTTAGTTGATAAGCAGTTTAAGATAGTCTTATCTCATTTCTTTCTTAGATACACACTAGGTTTTTGATCTATTCCTATGAATTCCTATTACCTTGCTTGTCTTATCAACTTATCTGTTGTTGTTTTCCTTGCCTTTTATTATTATTTTTTTTGTTACTGACTTGGCATCATAAGCAACTCGTTGCATTTATCGTTTTTTTCATTAAGTATTTTGTCCACATCGTCACTCCTCAATCGTTTACATATGTGTAACACCTGTATGGTGAGTTGACTTCCTCTTGATGTTTCTATTACTCTCTGTTTACATGCATTCCTTCTGACCTAGTTTAGTATTACAGACTTTCTGATGTCCCAAGCTACTAATCTTACATTTTTTATATCTTTAATTCCATCCAATAGAGGTTGTATAAATAGTTACTCTGTCAATGACTTCGAACTCGATTGGTGTCCTCGTCCAGCCCCCTGTGATTTCTTATACTCTTTGGTAGCTTTTATCTAAGCCTTAGCTCCCCTTTCTTACCTTTAAGTTCGTAACATTCATATCCTCGTTTATTTCAAATGTCTCAATTTTTTTGATCTTTTCCTTGCTTCCTTTTTGAGGTTTGTTAACTCAACTCCACAGTGGTATCATTAATAATAGTTGTATTACTAATTTCAAACTTTATTGGCGCTCTTTTTACATCACACAACCTCAGTTACCCTCTACATTGTAACTCAAGCTTTGTTTCTGCTTAACTCCCTTGCCATGGCTCCCGGAACTTTTAAATCTCATAACTATTTCCCGACAATATGATTCCGATGTCTTGCTGCTCAACACTACCTATTATAAAATGATCTCATTTAGGTCATCTCAATACTGAACTGATGACCGCCATCATCGGAGATCCTCCTAACGTCCGATCTTTATTGAGGCCTTCTTCACGTATCCAAGATGTGTCTCTAATTACATTGTTAATTCTTTCTGTTTTTCCTCACTTTAGATGCTCTACAGTGGTGACACGTGCTTTTGTATCATGATTCCTGTTCGTTCGATGTAACTTTGCTAATAAGGTATCGCAGCGTGTCCTTCTTTCATTTTGTCTTTAACCGATGACTGAATCTTTCCATATCACTGTTGTGGACTAGTCTTAACTAGTGAATACGTCAGAGATCTATCATTGTGACTAGAAACACATCTTCTCGTTTCCAGCAACATTTAACCCTTCTTTCATTTTTATTCTTTTCAGACAACACCGAAGTATTATATGGGTGCAATAATCAATCTGTCAAAACCTTTATTAAGGGGGTCTTGAAACTATGTCACTAACTCTTTCATTCCTGAAAAAAAAATCGGTACGGTGACAAGACTACAAGCTGAGTACCAGAAGACAAGTTGATCTCAAACTCTTTCTTCTAACTCCGAGAAGGTCCTCCGGGGTCACATTAGGAAGGCGCGCTCTATACTACGTCTGTCAACTTTAAGACTTCGCCCTTAGCATCCTTTATTTACATAGGATATGCTCCTCAACCTTGTTTCATAAACTTTTCTATCTCATTATTAGGATCATCCTTGAAATCATGCAATCCTAATTATCATAAGTCATGACCATACTTCCATCATGTACAAACCAACGGATCATATTTCCATGTTGTGCAGTATCAGTCCCGTATGCAGCTAGTCGATTCATATCCAAGACCATATTACGTCCAATTAGGGTAGTAACATGCAATCCAGAAGAAGGCCCTAACTTTCCATTACTATTTTACAGTCATTTACAGACACTTCTATGCAAATAGCTTTACTAAAGGTAGCTCCTACATTATCGCTTTACCTTCTTAAAACATCTCATCAATCATTTAAGCTACCTACAAGATTCGGACTACTAACGTTATCGTTCAAGGCAATGGTCCAGATCATGACGAGTATTGTAAGTTTTCATCTCTATCAGTAATTCCTTGCTGAAACACCATGCAAAGAAATACTCGTCTGAAGAAACCTATTCCCCTGGAGATCTTGTAACTTAAACCGTTAACTCTTCTCACTTGTGAGTTAGCCCATGGGTACAACACTTCTGAATTCCGGGTTACGAAGTCTAGAACTTTATTATATGTTTTTGCTGGTATCGCTGTCAAGTCTCTAATGGTCTCATCGGGGAATCACACACCTCGTACACATCTGCCAACTTTCCACTTCCTATAAAATTCAGAATGTCAATATGGTCTGTCAAGGCAAGTTCAGATCATGACAAGTTTTGTAAGTTTTTAATAACAGTGGCCAGTTATGATTAACTACTTACAGAACTTCTCATGTCCTAAACTCTCCTGTCCTGAACCACGCTAACACTCGAACCTACTATCGCTATTCTATGCACATATAGATCACATAAATTCAAGTAAGCGCAACAATTAATGTTATCATACCCTATCCTTGATTCTAACTTCTGTAACAAGGCACTACCTATCAGAATAGCATTTACAAGATATTTCGTTACCTCTTGGCATGGAGCTTCTTGGACTGGCATTCTTTTATTTGGTCCCATTTTCTGTTTAAGTTTAGGTTTATAAATTAGTTTTCCCCAAATCTCTTAAACTTTTGCTCTGATACCAACTTGTAAGACCCCGAATCCGAAAACCTCACAAATTGGCCATTCTGCATAAAACCTTATTTTTAGTTCAAAACTGATAAAGTGTTATTCATTAAAGCAGCGAAAATATGAAAATGTTAATTATATAAATAAAACTAAAGCACCAACTTAGAGTCAAACCCGGATTTGTGCTAGAATTTCTTTATTTACAAATCGCTGTCTTAACAAAATTTACTCATTTATTATTATACAAAACATAAAAGCTGGTTGAATCTTTACAGGATGCCAGTCTTCACCCTCCAAGTAGCTCCTAATCAGGCCCTGCCCTAAAGCTTGATTTACCTGCCAAACAATCTAACATACATATAAAAGTCAGCTTCGCTGAGTGAGTTCTAGTTTATATAAATAAGATAATATAATCTTTTATCCTTCATATAATGAACATGCATACATCATACTACAAACATTACTTGCATCACATTAGGCACGTTCATTACCTTTCATTCTTTCATTACTTTTCACTTTATCATAGGCGAGATTGCACAAAGCAAGATCTCCATGTTGATTGACAACGAATGTCAATCCCCGTCGGTACACGTTATCCATGGTCGCTACCCTCGACGGTTGATCGATCCCCGTCGGTACACATCTTCATAGTAGCTTCCCCCGACAGTTGATCCACACTGCTAGGCACATAGCCCGCTCATGAATACGGATCCATCATCATACATCAGACTCACATAAGTGAAGTCTATCATAGTGCTTGCAAGACTTTTCATCATCAAACGGGCCCGGGGGTAACATTTGTTAAGTTCCACTTCTCATTAGTATCATCTTTCACTTAATATATATAATACTTAGCTTATTAAGTACACACATACCAAGTACTAGTCATCATAATACGTAACCGTATCTATTTAATTATCACATTTTTCTTTAAATCATTCTATCTACAGGCAATAAATATACGTAATTCACAGTTATTACTTTATCAAATCATATAACGAATTATTTAAAAATAATCTTAATTATAAATCATATGGTATGTATGTCGTCCCCAAAACCGTAAAGCATGTGTAAAAGAAGGGGATCTAGAACTCACCGAATTGCCGAATGTCTATAAGTGTTATCCATTTGAAGTCGCCACCCTCACTATCAAATCGCCCTCATCTTTACCATAGGAGCCTCACCATTACGAAACCACTTTTACCATTGTATTCTAAGGCCATCATCACCATGAATAACCAAACATCAAAATCCCAAGATTGCCTTCTTGCCATATCATAATTGTCATATTCCTACACGTTATATCTACCCGTCCCCCATTACATTTGTAATACCGCCACTATCAACTTCCAAGGACCGTTATACTCATCAAGGAACCGTCGTTATTGTATAACCATCATCATTATCATAGAACCTACATCATCATACCATTATCATCATAGCATCATCAATAACAATCAAGTATCACCATCATCCTAAAATCGTCTTTATGTCTAATCGTGTATAAACCAACATCAGCATCATCATAGCAGCAGATTACCACCCATCAACATTACCCAAATACCATTCTCACACTTCATCTTCATTTCTTACAACCTGTGACCTTATCATAGCCAACATACCATCATCATCATAATCCGCTATCATTAATATTATCTAAACAACAACATCATCGTAACATATCATCAACATCATCATATAACCAATTACCTACAGTAACCTGTACACCATGGCCCGTAGCATTGAGTACTTACCATAGGTACCTAAAAGTGTGACCTGAACATTGCAGACTAATTCCCCCCTTTCGTTGCCCGCTAACTGAAATCTGCAGCTTGACTGCTTAAACCCCGTGTCACTAGTATTGTTCACTGAAATTATGACCTCAAGCACCACCTGCTGCCATTGTTGCAACCACAGTCCATACCCACAACAGCCACCACCGTGAACCATGTTGCAGCCCTGCTGCTTGAATCCCACTTCTGCCATCATCACCACTTCTGTACCTTCTGCACCTTCTGAACCATGTTGCTCTAAACCACTTCCATCATCACCACTTCCACACCTTTAACCGCCACCAACATCGACCACCAACAAACACCACTACGCCTGCTTCTTGTTACCACCGTAGCCATCACCATCGGCCAATCACCACTTCAGCAGCCCTCACCAACAGCCACCCAAATAGCTCCACACCCACAACAACAACCGATCCACAACCATAGCCACAATTAGCCACCACTACCAACAACACTAAGGCTGTGGCTAACAACCACCGCCAACATGATCTTAGTAGCCACAACCATCACCTTCGCGACCACCATCGACACCCGACAACCACAGTCGCGGTTACAGCCAACAACCATCCCCAACCTTGCCTGTGGTTGATTTCCATAACCACGACCACCACAGCCATGGTCGCGCGGCTGCTGTGTCGCACCACCACAACACCATCACGGCTACTGTGTCGCACCACCACAACACCATCGCGGCTGCTGTGTCGCACCACCACAACACCATCACTGCGGCTTCGTCACCGCGGCACCACCCACAGCCACCATCACTGCGACTTCGTCACCACGGCACCACCTACAGCCACCATCGCACACCACCCCGTCGTCGAGCAGATGAAATACAGTCACCGTAACCGTTGAATTAAACCATTGTGCCATCGTAATTGGCCCCAGTCACCACCAAAACTGCCTGAATCGTCCATTATAGGGCTCGCTGGAGCTCCAATCTCGTTTTGTTTGTGTTGAATTTGAGAGAACCAGTGAGGATAATATTGGGGCGGCTAGTGTTGATAAAAGGATATAGGGTGTGAATAATCTTTTGTCATTTGGCTAAATCAGTCCCTCAAGTTCTAGCTTTTATATTTTAAATCAATAAACTTTAGAGAATAGAATTGTTATATATTTCCAATTCACCATCTTTGATTCTTTTAGTTTTATGCTTATTTGCTTCTGAAAACGGGGCGTTACATAAACTCTCATAATCTTTTATTTAATTACTTAAATTCCATTAATTAATCTCAACCATAGATCAAAAAGATCAATGGTGAATAAGTGGTTTTCTTGGTTTTCAATTATAATATGGTTTTCATTGGAACCCTCCCCTATACATATATATATTACATTTTGTGTTTTTATGTAGGTATAATATGACTTTTGTTCCATTTACTAGAGTTGATTATCATAAAAAATGTGTTATTTTTGGGGTTGCGTTGTTGTACGATGAGTCGATTGAATCATACAAGTGGTTGCTCAATTGTTTTTTGGAAGCTCATAACAACAAGCAGCCAATGTTAGTTCTAACCGACCAAGACGCTGCAATGAAACAGGCTGTTCATAAGGTGATGGACAATTCAATCCACAGGCTATGTATGTGGCATATCACTAATAAACTCCCGTCCAAGGTATGTGTAAATAATCTAACTTAAAGCTTTTTATTTATTTTATATATTTTTATTTTTGTTAGTGAAAATGAAATATAGATTTACTTACGTATACGTATTCTGTTTTTTTCCCGTATTATATATCATGTTCTTTGTGCAGATACCTCTAACTTTTATTATCATAATTAGGTATCTGGACATATTTTGAATAACACAAATCTGCGTGCATCCATTCATAAGCTTGTTTGGAATGTGTACCTAAAACCCTCCGCATTTGAGTCACGCTGGAAGAGTTTAATGGAAAATCATGGTTTACAAGATCACAAATGGCTATCTTATATGTTTTCCATTAGAGATCAATGGGTCCCTAGTTATTTTATGGATATTTCAATATGTTGTTTGATGAAAACCACATCAAGGTGCGAGAGCTCAAACTCATATTTCAATGCTATCGATGGTCAACGATATAACCAACATGTCCTTGAATTCAACACCACCACCACAGTTCCTAAGTACCTCACAAGCTTATCAATTGAACGTCATGCTTCTGAGATATACACACGTAACATTTTTAGAGGTGCAAAAGGAGATACATAAGGGCAAAACGTTATGTTATATTATCAATCGTGAGGCAATTAACGGAATATACAACTACTGCATTGCACATCAAGACAACAAAGCTGAAATTCTAAATGAATTCAAGGTACGTATATGTATATACATGTGATTATAACAATATGGTGTCATTTATGTGAATCTGATTAGTTTTTGTGTTTGGTAAATGTTATATTCGCAGGTCAATCTTGATTTGTCAGATAATTCTGTTACATGTTCATGCATGTCATTCACCCGTATTGGATATCTTTGCCGTCATGTGTTCTGCGTATTCAGACATCACAAGATTGAAAAAGTTCCTCATCAATACGTGCATGGAAGATGGCATAGAGATGCGTTGCCCAAAAGGGTGTTTAGTATGATAATTCTAAAAATGCAGCTCTAAGACATCGTTTGATGGACACTATGCAACAATGTGTGGATAGGTTAAGGATGAATACGGAGCGTCTCACATGGCTTGATGACCATCTGCAAAATCTAAGGTCTCAATTTTTAGTGAATTTCCATGCAACCCTTCACATAATAACAAAGGTGTAGTATTTGAGGAGGTGTTACACCAACCAGAACCCCACCAAGTCATTTACAAACCACCAAGTGGAATAAGGAACAAAGGTTGTGGAAAGAATAGGCGGTTGATTGGTCCTGGTGAGAAGGCGAAGTCTAAAAGTAAGAAGCCTAAAAGGTTATGTAATTTTTACAAGAAATACGTACGTGGACACGATACTCGTAATTGTCCCGTTAAATTAAAACAACAAAATAAAAAAATGCCTGGAAAAGTTGATCAAATTGAGGATTCATCAGATCACTCATCAGAGAATAATTCGAGTGAGGATCGAAGCGAGGAGGAAGATGTCGAGGAAGGTTCCGAGCAAGAAATGGAGGAATAAGTTTGTTGAGTTTTTTTCTATTGGCCTATTTATTTATATTTTTTAAGAGTAAAGACTTAATAATGTTAGTACATTTTTTCATGGGTTGTTACTAATTTGGATTTGATCATATTGATAATGAATCAATATTTATTACATATACGTATTTTTACAGACAATATGTTTAAATAAAATCATCAACTTAATGATGAGGAACATATTATTACATATATGTATGCATTCATTTGATCTATTGAAACAAAATCATCAATAGAATACTTATAAACACTTATATTTCATATAAGTATTAAATAATGGATGATTATTATTATGTTAAACTATTACATATATGTACCTATTAGGATCTTAATCGTATTTTATATATCTGTTAACCTTACTTTTTATCAACCGCCATGTTATCACATGTGATTTCATGTTTTTTTGTATGTTATGTGGGTATAATACAACTTGTACAACAACATAGAATTCAGTTGATACATATATGTTTCACACGTCATATTTTTCTAATACGTTTGACTTGGTGGTTTTTTACTTCATTCATAATAATAATATATTAGTATGACAATGAGTAATAGTAATACATCAGCATAAATTCCATATATCACATAACCAACTGAATGTCATTCATTTGATTAAAACTATTCAAAAAACATTTAAGATAATCGCCCACGTCTTGAAAACATTTAAGACTAAACTGACTATATCCAAAAAAATTCCATCATAATCCCAATTCAAATATTATAATAGTTTTTAACATATCATCTATCTTTTTTTTGCTTAATTCAACTCTTCTGCTTCCTTCAACACTTTCTCCTTATATATATTCACATCCGAAGTAAGGATCTTAACGGCGTACTTTTTCCTCAGATTCCTAATTTTTGTCTTCATTTTGCTCTCATCTGATGGAAACCCACAATCCTAATTTTTTGTACGACTACCCATAAACATTTCAATGTGTCGCATAACAAATATACCACAAGCTGTAGAGTTCTTTGACGTAGACCAACCGATACGTAACTTCTGAGGGTAGGCCGATTCTATATCTCTCCATTTTGGATGCTCTACTGATTTCAAGTAGGAGACAAAAATATGTTTCCGCATAGTGAAAATAAATTTATGTTGGTATGCACATATACACACACTTAAGTATTTAAATAACTAAATGAACATAAACCCTTAAAAAATAATCTTACCACTTTTAACGGTGTTCCCTTCTTAATGAATTCGGCATCATCCTCAAAACATATTAGACATTGTGAATCACTCATGTTGTCGATCACTGTAATCTTCGAATACTTCATCTCAAAACAAATCAAATAAAAATGGTTTTTTTTTCCAAAATGGGGAAGAATATAATGTCAAACTGCTTTATGTCAAGCACGCCTTCAAAATCTTCAACAAAATTTTCCAGATTGGTTTAAAAGTGATTGATACGTTCTGCATCCGTTTCCTTATCGCTTTCAATTATCCACCCAAGCTGTATATTTATTTAACAATAGGTCATTGGTTAAACACTATATATATATATATATATATAATATAAAATTTAAATCAATCATTAATGAAAAATACTTACAAATGGCGTTACGCCAACAAACAAACGATAGGGTGAGCTTTGGCATCTATCTTTTTCATCATGGTTTAGCACTTTTGCCCAACAGTCAATTACATCATTATAAATTTGTTGTCCCGGGGTTCAGCTATTCAACTGATAGAAATTTGTTCCGACCCATTTTTTGGTTGCAAATATATGAACACTAAACCATAAAACATACACATTAGTTGGTATGAAGTCCATTGTTACTGGTGTGTTACATATACATAACAGTATCCTACATATAGAGATAAAGTTTTATTTTATAATGAAAAATATATATTAGTGTTATTAAACTATGTTTGTGGCTATAATTGTTATATCTTATATTTAATAAGACCCAAAAAATCTGTTATTGAATGCTCAATTACCTACGTGCATCTATAGATACATACATTAACGTACGAGTGGTTGTTTTCATATAGGTACATATACGTACCAAATTTGTGTTTTATATTGAAACATATATGTAACAGTGATAAAATTCTTTTTATTGGGGGGTGCATATGTGCATATATAGATACATAAAAAATAGTTTCTTACTTTTACATATATGTTTAAACATAAATTACATATTTGGTACGTATATGTACCTATATGAAATCAGCCATTCATACGTTAATGTATGTATCTATATATGCAGTAAGAAAATATTTTTTATTGTCTTTAATAATACATTTAAAAGTGCCATATTTGATGTTCATAAACATTATCAAATCTTTTTGTTTTTATATTGAAACATATATGTACCTGTATCGTAAGGAGAACAGCTCAATTACGTAGAGCAACCGGTGGCAATCATTGATCGTAAGGAGAAGAGGTTAAGGAATAAAGTGGTTACTCTTGTGCGTGTACAGTGGAAGCACAGAAAGGGATCCGAGTCTACGTGGGAGACTGAATAGGAGATGAGACAACATTACCCACATCTGTTCAAGGAGTAACAGGTTTCGGGGACGAAACCTTTATAAGGGGGGTGGACTTGTAGAACCCTATCACACCCCCGCTGATAGCGGAAACACGGGGATGCGAGCTAGATAGGATCGTCATAATACATGGTATATGATAGAGTAGCAATAAAAATATGATGACAAGCGTGTCATGACGACACCCGAACACAAATGGAGACTTGTGTCGTGTATAATCAAAGTTCACGACAGCATAGCCATAAGCACAACATAAATGATCACATAAGCATTAAGGATAACTTGTGGTGTAAATCCCCACAACTCGGGAACAAGTATACAAAAGACCATGTTCAAGCTTTACAAGGGTAATAATTACAAAATGTATCCTAGGGTCTCCTCTAAAAGGCAGCACTCCTAGATCTTCAATTACCTTGATCACCTGAAAAGAGATGCTCAAAATGGTCAACATAATTGTTGGTGAGCTTCGTAGGTTTTAAGTAATAAAAGATGTTAAGATGAAACCAGTAAGTTTAATAAGAGCCACCGCAACTATACTTA
The DNA here is from genome assembly GCA_024085815.1 of Flaveria linearis. Taxonomy (NCBI): domain Eukaryota; kingdom Viridiplantae; phylum Streptophyta; class Magnoliopsida; order Asterales; family Asteraceae; genus Flaveria; species Flaveria linearis. Next base: position 96,174,360 of record CM044001.1, on the reverse strand, counting down.
TGTATAGGCGGTTGTACCAGTTATAAGTAGCTACAGCCAAACCTAATGTTCGGTTCCTCACGAGAGTTGATGGCTGTAAAGAAAGTATTCTCAAGGCATAAATAGTTTAATAAGATGTAGCAAGATCCACACAGCGCATACGTATAGTGTATAACCAAACCAGTCCTTAGGTCCCATTAGCGGGATTAATGGTTGTATAAAAAGGTTTTCCATACTAAAATGAGTTTAACATGACGTAGCAAGATCCACACAGCGCATACGTATAGGTTACAACCAACCCAATCTTTAGGTCCCAATTACCGGGATTAATGGTTGTAATGGATGACCGGCTTAAAAGAATCACATAGAAGAACCATATAGAAGAGCCACACCGCCGAGAGCATCCAAGGTCAATAGCATTCACAAGCAGCATCAAACAACACATAACATCAAGTAGTAGCACACAGTAATGTGTTACCACTAAGTAAAATACATAGTGGTAACATAGCACATAGTTCAAGTTCATATAGCAGCAATCACAAGATAAGCAAGGTAAGGTTCTTATAGTAGTAGCAGCCAACTTCCACTAGGGAAGGTGCCTGAAATCAAGTTAAGTAGGTGAGCATTCTTTTCCCCCAAGTTGAAACTATTTTAAAAAGGGTTTTATAAGAGTAAAAAGGGGCCACGAAACTCACTGAACAGATGATAGGCACGTATGATGAATATTCCCAACGGTAGGATGCTATGAACAGTCAAACACCTATTGACAGTTACTGACAAGCATTAATAATGAGCATAAAGCATAAGATGATGTCAATAGATTCGGGCAGTTTCGGTTCGATCGTGGGTAGTACACACACAAGCAGACATACACATATCAGACTAGGTTATTTTAAATAGTATGTGCCTGTTGATAGCGTTGACTTTAATCTTTGTGGTCAAGCTATGACACTTTATTGATGTTACTTCATCGTCGTGAGATCTCCGAAGAGGGGATCCATACACACACACACATCATTAGTCATACAATAGGACCGGACGCACGACTCAACCCTTCCTTCGTATGAATTGACCTTCAGTCGTACGAACCTTCATTCATGCGACTAAGCATTCAGTCGTACCATGCAAGACCCAGTCATACGACTCAACCTCCATACGCACGATTGAACCTTCATTCACACGAATCAGCTTCATTCGTGCGGTTGAACACTCATTCGTGCGACTGGCCTTTCAGTCGTACGGCTCACGCACAATCGCACACAATTTCATTCGCACTGACTCAATCGCACGCACACTCACTCGCATGGACTCATTCGCAGAAACATTCAATCGCACACACCCAGTCGCATGACTCAGTCGTACGACTCGCCCCAGTCGCACCACTCAGTCGCACGATACCCCCATGCGCATGACTCAGTCGTACGATTCGCCCAATCGCACGGCTCAGTCGCGTGAACAGACCCAGTCGCGATGAACAGCAGATTCGTGACTGTCGAGTGCAGAGCAGTCTCCAGCTGCTCCGTACGCTCGTTTTACACCCTAAAAACTTCCAGAATACCTATTCTAACATGCCTAAACAAGAAGCACACTCAGAAACGCAACATGCAAGCCTACACGACCTCATGTGCTCGGATGAACCCGAGCACCCGAAACCCTAGAAACGCAGCAGCTAAACCGAGCAATAAACGGGTCAAACAAAGTTATCTACCTGCTAGAAATGAGTATTCACGAAGATAACCAAGATTTGACGGTGAAAACGCGAGAAAACGAGCGGTTTTTGGTGCTAAGATGGTGAAGAGTGTGAAGAAGAGGAGAAAAGATGAAGAAATGAAGAAGATGGTGAAAATGGCTGGGAATGGGGTTTTTATACCCATCTCAAGTTTGCAAAATGTCACTTTTAGTTCCTGTACTTTGCCCAGAGTTCCTGAATTTTGGTTCGGTTGAAAACGTTATTAATTAGTCTTGTTTTATTAATGATAAAATGTTGTTAATGATATTTTTAATTTAAAAATGGTTTTATACGTGACAATAGTTTTTATATAAAAATGGTGCGTTTAGTGTTAACGGGGCAAATCTTAGATAATGTTTTAAGGTGATGACGATTTAAGCTACGATAGCACACGCATAAGGTTAACCAAGCAAACAAATAGACATAGTATTCACATAGATGGTTATAAGGGTGAGGAATGACCGACTACAGAAGTTAAATCCAACGCGTTAAATGACGGACCTTCGATGACGGATGTCACAGTATCCCCCAGTTGAGGGAATTTCGTCCTGAAATTCAACTGGTGCTAGGTCTAAGGGTGTCATCCTCGAATAGGTGTGGATATTTGAGTCTCATTTGATCTTCACGTTCCCATGTAGACTCTGGCCCTCGTTTGGAATTCCATCTTACACGAACAATGGGTATCTTGCTGCGCCTCAACCTTTTGACCTTTCGGTCCATGACCTCAATAGGTTCCTCCACAAAATGGAGGCTTTGATCAATCTTGATATCCTCAATAGGCACGTGAAGTGATTCGTCAGCTAAACACTTCTTGAGGTTCGATACATGGAAAGTATCATGTACACTGTTAAGCTCTTGTGGCAACCTTAATCGGTACGCCACTGGACCGATTCTTTCTGTGATCTCGAATGGTCCAACATATCTTGGGGCCAACTTCCCTTTCTTTCCAAACCGTACGATCCCTCTCCACGGAGAGACCATAACCAACACTCGATCCCCAACGTTAAACTCTAGTGGCTTCCGACGGTTGTCGGCATAGCTCTTTTGGCGGTCTCTAGCAGCTTTGAGTCTGTCTTTGATTTGGAAGATCTTATCGGTTGTTTCTTGAATGATTTCAGGACCTGTTAGCTGGCTTTCACCAATCTCGGCCCAATATACAGGCGATCTACATTTCCGTCCATACAACGCTTCAAACGGTGCATAACCAATACTAGTATGGTAACTGTTATTGTAAGAAAACTCGATCAGTGGTAGATGAGTATCCCAACTGCCACCAAAATCAATAACGCACACCCTCAGCGTGTCCTCAAGCGTCTATATCGTTCGTTCACTTTGGCCGTCTGTCTGGGGGTGATAGGCTGTACTCATGTCTAATCGAGTGCCCATCGCTTTCTGTAACGTCTGCCAAAATGGTGAAGTGAATCAACTGTCTCGGTCAGATATGATTGACACTGGCACCCTGTTTCGTGTCACGACCTCTTTGATGTACACCCTTGCCAGCTTATCCATCTTATAGTCTTCTCGGATAGGCAAGAAGTGAGCGGATTTTGTCATTCGATCCACCACGACCCATATCGAGTCGTGTCCGCTTGGCGTCCTCGGGAGTTTGGTAATGAAATCCATAGTGATGTTCTCCCATTTCCACTCGGGGATTTCAGGTTGTTGCAATAATCCCGATGGTTTCTGGTGTTCGGCCTTGACCTTTGAACATGTCAAGCATTTGCTTACGTATAAAGCAATATCTTTCTTCATACCTGGCCACCAGTACAACTCCTTCAGATCGTGGTACATCTTGTCTGCACCAGGATGAACAGAGTATCGAGTCTTGTGTGCTTCATCCAAGACTAGTGTACGTACACCTCCCCATCTGGGGACCCATATACGATCCATGAAGTAATGTACGCCGTCATCCTTGCGACTCATTTGTTTATCCATCCCTCGGAATTCTTCTCCCGCAATGTTTTCTTCTTTCAAAGCCTCACTTTGCGCAATTTGAATCTGAGCCTTTAGATTGGTTTGAATAGTCAATCTTAGCGCTCAAGCACGTAATGGTTTCACGCGTTCCTTGCGGCTTAAAGCATCAGCCACCACGTTAGCTTTCCTGGGGTGATACCGGATTTCATAATCGTAGTCGCTAAGTAACTCTACCCAGCGTTGCTGTCGCATGTTAAGTTCCTTCTGATCAAGAATATGTTGAAGGCTCTTATGATCCGTGTAAATGATGCATTTGGCTCCATATAGATAATGTCTCCATATCTTGAGTGCAAATACTACAGCGCCCAACTCCAAGTCATGAGTTGTGTAGTTCTTTTCATGCACCTTTAGTTGTCGCGATGCATAGGCAATTACCTTATCTCTTTGCATTAGCACACATCCCAACCCTTGATGTGAAGCATCGCAGTATACCACAAAACCATCAGTTCCATCCGGGAGGGACAGTATTGGAGCATTGCACAGCTTTTCTTTCAATGTATGGAAGGCTCGTTCTTGTGCATGTCCCCAATCAAACTTCTTGTCTTTCTGGGTTAGCAGCGTTAACGGTTGTGCGATCTTTGAAAAGTTCGCAATAAAACGACGGTAGTATCCGGCCAATCCTAGGAATTGCCGTATTTCTGAGGGTGTTTGGGGAGTATCCCATTTCTTCACAGCTTCAATCTTACCGGGGTCCACATGAATTCTATCTTCGTTAACCACATGACCCAAAAACTTCACTTCTCGAAGCCAGAATTCACACTTCGAGAATTTGGCGAAAAGTTTCTCCTCCTTCAACAGTTCTAGAATTCCTTGGAGGTATTTTTCGTGATCCTCCTTCGAACGAGAGTAGATGAGTATGTCGTCTATGAATACGATCACGAACTTATCTAGGTAAGGCTTGCACACCCGATTCATTAAATCCATAAAGACAGCTGGTGCGTTGGTCAACCCAAATGGCATGACCAAGAACTCATAGTGTCCGTAACGAGTTCTAAATGCTGTTTTCGGAATATCATCCTCAAATACTCTTAGTTGATGATATCTAGATAGAAGGTCGATCTTAGAGAAATACGAGACTCCTTGTAACTGATCGAACAGATCGTCGATTCTAGGAAGAGGATACCGATTCTTCACGGTCAATTTGTTCAATTCCCTGTAATCGATACACATACGGAACGACCCATCCTTCTTCTTGACAAATAACACCGGTGCTCCCCACGGTGAATAACTCGGTCAAATAAAACCTTTCTCTAGTAGTTCCTGTAGTTGGCTGGACAGCTCTTGCATCTCGGAGGGTGCTAATCGATACGGTGTCTTAGCATCGGTGTAGCTCCAGGAACCAGCTCTATATGGAATTCCACCTGCCGTGGAGGAGGCAATCCAGACAAATCATCAGGGAACACTTCTGGGTAATCCCGTATGATCGGAATGTCGACCAATTTCGTCTCTTCTTCCTTCTTGTCTACCACGTGAGCCAGAAAGGTGTAACACTGCTTTTGTAGACCTTGGCGTGCTTTCATGCAGGAGATAAGCTTCAAGTTCTTTCCCGGTCGCCCCCTTGTATTCTGAGTACTTTCCCGTCTGACATGGGGATCCGCACTACTTTATCTCGGTAAACAATCTCGGCTCCATGCTTAGACAACCAATCCATTCCCACTATTACGTCAAAGCTCCCCAACTCAAAAGGTATCAAATCTATGTTGAAGGCCTGATCTTCCAATATTAGGGTGCAGTTCTTAATAATTTCCTCTGCCTGTTCGACCCTAGCATTTGCCATTTCTACAGAGTAACTAGTTTCTAGTCTACTGGCACTCAAATCAAGCATTTGCACAAACTCAGATAATATAAAACTATTGTCTGCCCCAGTATCAAACAGTACAGATGCGAAATGGTTATTGAGTAAGTGCGTACCCGTGACAACGTTCGGATCTTGACGGGCATCATTAGCTCCAATGACGAAGGCACGACCCCGTGCAACATTACCTTGGTTTCCTTGGCCTTGAGCACCTGCTATGGCCATTATCTGCTGTTGGTTGTTTCCTTGCTGAACCGGTGCCCTATTAGTCAGGGGCACATATTTCTGAAGTGATCGAGGCCTCCATACTCGTAACAAGCTCTGGTATTCCCGGCGGGGTTAACCGCATTGATGGGTGCCACCAGGTTTGGCGCTACTCTGCAGTCTCTTGCTTGATGCCCCGGGCGTCTGCAGTTCAAACACAACCGGCATGGCGCTGCTGGGGGATGATTAAGATTGCACCTGTCACATCTCGAGTGCGGCCCAGCATATTCCTTCTTCCCTTGGGTCATGGCCACAAAATTTCTGGTCGTTTTGGCCCTCTTATCAGACTTTCCGGTACCAGACCGACTTGTTTCCCCAGCTTCCTTCCTTTTCTCTGCTTCTTTACCCAATACCCCTGTCCTTATCATCTCATCAGTGAGAGCGCCAGCTTTCAGAATTACGCTCTGGATTGTAGGACGAGCGGCTGCAGTTACCATTGCCCGGATTTGAGGCGCGAGTCCCCAAATGTACCTTTCTATCCTCTTGGATTCCGGAGTGACTAGGTATGGAACTAGTCTAGCCAGCTCGTGGAATCGGTCAGTATAAGCTGTGTGCCCAGCCCCCACCATAGCATGATTCCAAAATTCATGCTCAAGTTTCTGCATCTCGTTGAGAGGGCAGTATTCCTCGGTAATCAGGGCTTTCAATTCATCCCAAGTCATCTGCATCGCAGATTCCCTTCCTCTAGCTTGAACCTGGGTGTTCCACCAGGTTAGTGCTCTGCCCTGCAGTGAGCACGTAACATTCTTGATCCGTTGGCTGTCGAGGCATTCACTGATGTCGATCACAGCCTCCATCTTCTCAAGCCATCTAGTCAGGGCTATCGCCCCACCTTTCCCATCGAAATCACGGGCCTTACAGGCCACAAATTCCTTGTAAGAACAGCCCCGTTTGGCATTAGCAGCCCCAGTTTCATTACCTGTTGTACCACCATTTCTGGTCTCCTGATTGCTTTCATTCCCAATCGGGTTCCCATTATCCTCGTTTTCATTGCCACCATCCCCGTGGGGGTGGTTTTGCTGTTGCAGAGCGTCGCTCACCTGAGCTACGATAGTTGGAATCAGGGCAGTCAATTGTTGAGCAATTAAGGCTGCCATATTAGGGTTTCCAGTCCCTTGGGTATTGCCAGGAGGGCCTTCATTTGCTATTGGAGGTCTACCCCTGCCTCTGCCCCTGCCCCTCGGGGCTTCACTTCCGCTACTATTGTTATGGGTAGATCTTCGAGGCGGCATGTTCTATTCATACAAGAGGCAACAAATAAGCTTTAGTCACCTTAAGATACACAAGTACTCTACTTATCAAGTTCCAATGTTTCATGTTCCAGTCAGTCAAGATCACCATGCAGCCCATTTTAAGCATACTCTCGGTATACCGGTGATGTTTATATATAGGGTTCCCCGCAGCATTCCCACCACACCCACGATGTACCGAGAATGATGCCTAATCCGGTTACATGACATCCGACCATCCTTCACATCATTCCATAATAATCCATCAAGTCAACTGAGAGCATAAACATGTAATCACGTATGGTCTGGCGGTGGTTGTCTATCTCGCGTCCCTGAAAGGACTCAGACATAGCCTCCTCGGGTCGGTCTCAGTATCTGAGATCAAGCGCAATGTATGATCTGTGACGATCTTTTCGGGTCTCAATACCCGAATTTGGTTATGATAACTTGGCGCGCAGAGGGAACGGAAGATCTAATAGAAAGCATCTCATAAGGGACGAGCACAAGGGCTCAAGTACAAGGTGAAGATCACATGACAGAAGGATAATCAAACATGTAAGGAGGAACACATACATGAGATATATGAATGCACACAAGCTTAAGCATGCAAATCTACATGAAGGTTCCTAGGTTATAGTCTAGGTCAAGTGTAATTGCCTAATTCTCTATAACCAATGGCTCTGATACCAGTCTGTCACACCCCCGCTGATAGCGGAAACACGGGGATGCGAGCTAGATGGGATCGTCATAACACATGGTATACGATAGAGTAGCAATAAAAATATGATGACAAGCGTGTCATGACGATACCCAAACACAAATGGAGACTTGTGTCGTGTATAATCAAAGTTCACGATAGCATAGCCATAAGCACAACATAAATGATCACATAAGCATTAAGGATAACTTGTGGTGTAAATTCCCACAACTCGGGAACAAGTATACAAAAGACCATGTTCAAGCTTTACAAGGGTAATAATTACAAAATGTATCCTAGGGTCTCCTCTAAAAGGCAGCACTCCTAGATCTTCAATTACCTTGATCACCTGAAAAGAGATGCTCAAAATGGTCAACATAATTGTTGGTGAGCTTCGCAGGTTTTAAGTAATAAAAGATGTTAAGATGAAACCAGTAAGTTTAATAAGAGCCACCGCAACTATACTTATGTATAGGCGGTTGTACAAGTTATAAGTAGCTACAGCCAAACCTAATGTTCGGTTCCTCACGGGAATTGATGGCTGTAAAGAAAGTATTCTCAAGGCATAAATAGTTTAATAAGACGTAGCAAGATCCACACAGCGCATACGTATAATGTATAACCAAACCAGTCCTTAGGTCCCATTATCGGGATTAATGGTTATATAAAAAGGTTTTCCATAGTAAAATGAGTTTAACATGACGTAGCAAGATCCACACAGCGCATACGTATAGGTTACAACCAACCCAATCCTTAGGTCCCAATTACCGGGATTAATGGTTGTAATGGATGACCGGCTTAGAAGAACCACACAGAAGAACCACACAAAAGAGCCACACCACCGAGAGCATCCAAGGTCAATAGCATTCACAGGTAGCATCAAACAACACATAACATCAAGTAGTAGCACACAGTAATGTGTTACCACTAAATAAGGCTCTAGAAACATGTTGAGTAGAAGGTCCATACGCCTAAATAAGGCTCATACGCCTGGAATTGCCTTGGAACAACTAAGTATAACTCATGTGCCCAAACTGTAACCCCATGCGTCTAGAAATGCCTTAGAATAATTAAGTAAAACTCATGTGCCTGAACAGTGGACCATGCGCCTAAGTGTTCATGCGTCCGACTGGCCATGCGCCCCAACAGCGCTCAGGCGGCCGAATGGCCCATGCGTCTAAGTGCTCATGCATCCGAATGGGCCATGCGCCTGAATAGTTCATGCGACCGAAAGTTCACGCGCCCGAATGGCCCATGCGCCCGAATAGCCCATGTGTCTGGATGGCCCATGCACCTAAGTTTTAGAATGGTTTAGTGTTGGCTGATACGCCTGCATAGTGATGAAGCGCCCAAACAGGGCTCATGCGCCTACATAGTATTGATGCGCCTAACACTTAGAGTTTACTACGGGAATTTTTGGGAGTTTGTGCACGTTAGGGTTTTGACCATAGGTTGACTAGGGCTTATTAATGATTAGATTCATGCATGATCATGATTACCTTATGAATGTTTTATGATTACTATTATTATTATTATTATTATTATTATTATTATTATTATTATTATTATTATTTTATTATTATTTTGTGACCTATGTGGTGTGCATATGATCATAAATACAAGTATTATCTTTAACAAAGTGAAAGAAAAATAACAAAGAGAAGTGGAACTTAATTAAAGAGTTAATAAGTCTTGTAAGCTTATAGGAGGTACATGACCGTGTTGTTGTTAGCTCAACTGTGATGCGGGTTAGCTACCCCTTATGCTCACAGGGCCAATTAATTGAGATTGGCGGACCCTTGTAGCATGCCCTAGGTGATTGGGCCGGCCTTGTATACCGTAATTCAGACCATAGACTGTAGGGGGCCCAGCACCAGTTTCTCCGCGCACATAGTTTAGGGTATTGCTCATTGGTCCACATAGACAATGAAAGATAAAGTTAAAAGAGTACGAAATAAACAATGTATACAGTATAGAAAGAGAACATTTTCTTGTTATATAGTTAATGCGTGCTCACGTACAAAGAGTAAGATGTAATTTTTACAGAAAGAGTTTTTTCATATATATATATATATACGCTACACAAGGTAATTTAATACTTTAAAAACTAGAACTCACTCAGTAACGCTGACTTTTATACATTTTCAGTTGGCAGGTAGTTGTTGCTGAGGATGGCACGAGGGTGAAGCTACTCGGCAGGGAAAGACTGACATCCATTCCTATGTTATGATGCTGTTGTTTTGTAATGCAATTAAACAATCTTTTGTAACTTAAACATTATGGTAATGCTTAACAACAATATCTTTTAACAATAGAGAATGCCTTTTTGCTAATGAAATTCCACTGTATATATTATGAAATGAATATTAATACGTCTTATGTGCAATGAATGACTAACTATGAGGTGTCCGTGAACGGGGCCTTACAAGTTGGTATCAGAGCTAAAGTTTAAGTGAAACGGGTAAATTTTCAAAATAAACCTTAACTTAAACTGAAAATGGGATAGAAAGAGGGATGTCAGCCCGAGTAGCTATGTGCCATTAGGTATTTCTTTTCTTAAAAGTTAATCAGTATTATGTGCGTGTGCTATGTGACTTATGTGTTCTTAGTATATTTAGATGCTGATGTAGTCAGGATAGGAAGTGCTTGGGGTGTGAAGAGTAAAGTAAGTGGTTAATCACAACTGGCCACTGTAATTAGGGACTTACTATACTTGACATAAACTGAGTTGTTTCCTTGAATGATCGTGTTAGTGTTTGAATCTTATAGCGCTTAGGAAATGGCTGGGAAGAAATCTTCCAAGGCTTCTAGAGGCAGAGGTCGACCACGTGTAACTTGGATCAGTGCTAAGGCTCCTGAGACGACCCATGAGAACCCTGAGGTTCATGACCGGAGTGAAGGAAACGAGAATGCCAGCCTGAATGCCTTAGCTCGGGAGGCGATTGCTGACGAGGTGCACCAGGTCATGCAGACAGTCTTACAGTCTGTAGTGACTGAAGTTATCCGATCTGTGAGGAGCGAGGAGAGAAAGGAGAAGGAGGACAGGAAAGGGTCGATTGGGAAGGAGAGCAAGGGAGAGGAGGAACGGCCGGAGCCTGAGACGGTAGTGTCTGACGAGGAAGAGGATGATGCAGTAGGGGTGACGACCAAGGGATGCAGTTATGGGGCATTCCAGAGGTGCAAGCCCCCCACTTTCGATGGCAATGGTAATGCTGCTGCCGCTCACCGATGGATGAGGGAGATGGAAGCAGTATTGGAGATCAGTGAGTGCCGCGAAGACCAGAAGGTGAAGTTCGTGACTCACTCCTTTACTGACTCAGCACTATGTTGGTGGGACAATATTGTCCAAGCTGAGGGTTCCAGTGCCATCGGGAAAACACGATGGAATGAGTTGAAGAAGCTGGTAATTGAGGAATTCTGTCCTCACAGGGAACTCGATAAGATCGAGAGGGAGTTCCTACAACTCGAGGCGGGAACCATGACCCACCAACAGTACACCACCAAATTTAACGAGATGGAGAGACTGGTGCCGGATCAGGTGACGCCGGTGTCTCGAAAGATTAACCGGTACATTCAGGGACTGCCAACTGACATTCGCAGGCACTTGATCGCTGCTCGACCGAGCACCTTTAGGTCGGCAGTGGATTTGGCTGGGAGGCTTTATGATGAGAGGGAAGTGACGGTGGTGCAGGTGAAGAAAGCCGATGGTGGTGACTGGAATTGGAATGGGAAGAGGTTTGGGCGTGGTGGTTTCACCCCAAACAACAAGAGGATAAGGGTAGATGATCGTAGGGTGTCGTCAAGCTCGGGGTCAAAGAAGTGTGGCAAATGTGGAAGGGAGCATACCAGTGAGTGTAGGTTGGGACTGAATGTATGCTTCAGGTGTGGCAGACCCGGCCACATCGCTAGAGATTTTAGGGTGCCAAAGTGTTATAACTGTGGCGAGGAGGGCCACGCGACCAAAGACTGCAAGAAGCCGAGGGCGGGGAGCTCTAGGGTGAAGAAGAGGCCGGAGGGCAAGTGCTAGAGCTTACACCATGACCGGGAAGAAGCCAGAGTGGATCCTGATGTCATGTCAGGTATGTTTCTAGTTAATCAAACTTGTGCCTCTGTATTATTTGATTCTGGTGCTAGTAGGAGTTTTATTTCTACTACCTTTTGTGCTAAGTTTTCTATTAGCAGTAGGAGTATTAGTGAGCCTTTTGACGTAGAAACTGCTATCGGTAAGTCCACTAGAGTTACTGATGTGATAGAGGACTGTGCCATAGAGTTAGAAGGTCATAGGTTTGCTGCTAAGTTACATGTGATGCCCCTAGCTGGATTTGATGTAGTATTAAGGATGGATTGGTTAGCAACCTATGAAGCGAATATCGTGTGTCGTAAGAAAATGATTACACTGACGGCGTCTGACGGGAGTTCGGTGACGATATACGGCGATCGAGTTACGACGACCCGAAAGTGATTTCGATAGTGGTGGCGGGAAAGTGCATGAGGCGTGGATGTAGCGCTTACTTGGCCTACGTGAAAGATGTGGACACGTCAACACCATAATTGTCTGATGTACCGGTGGTGTGTGACTTTCCCGATGTGTTTCCAAAAGACTTATCAGGTGTGCCACCGGATCGCGAAATCGAATTTCAAATTGACTTGATACCTGGTGCTCAGCCTGTCGCTAAGGCACCGTATCGATTGGCTCCGACTGAGATGAAGGAGTTAATGGAGCAACTGCAAGAGTTGCTTGATAAGGGTTTTATCAGACCGAGCATCTCTCCTTGGGGTGCTCCGGTCTTGTTTGTAAAGAAGAAGGACGGTAGCATGAGGATGTGTATTGACTATCGTGAATTAAACAAGTTGACGGTGAAGAATCAGTATCCATTACCGAGGATTGATGATTTGTTCGATCAGCTTCAAGGTGCCAGTTGGTTCTCGAGGATAGATCTTCAATCTGGCTACCATCAGTTGAAGGTGAAGGAGCAAGATGTCCCTAAAACAGCCTTTCGCACGCGTTATGGACACTACGAGTTTCTCGTTATGTCCTTTGGTTTAACCAATGCACCAGCTGCTTTTATGGACTTGATGAACCGAGTGTGTCGGCCAATGTTAGATAAATCAGTGATAGTATTTATTGATGATATCCTGATTTATTCTAAGAGTAAGGAAGAACATGCCGGCCATATACGCGAAGTGTTGGGGACGCTTAGGAAAGAGAAGTTGTATGCCAAATTCTCCAAGTTTGCTTTTTGGTTGCGCGAGGTTTAATTTTTAGGGCATGTCGTTAAAGCTAAAGGGATAATGGTAGACCCGGCAAAGGTTGAGGCGGTGATGCAATGGAAGTCACCAAAGACGCCATCCGAGATTCGTAGCTTCTTGGGGTTGGCGGGCAATTACAGGAGATTTATTCAAGACTTCTCTAAGATAGCCTCACCTTTGACAAAGTTAACTCGCAAGGATGTAAAGTTCGTGTGGGTCCAGAACAGGAGAGTGCTTTTGAGGAGTTGAAGACGAGACTAACACAAGCTCCTGTTTTGACATTGCCCGAGGGAAATGAAGACTTAATGGTCTATTCGGATGCATCTTATTCTGGGCTAGGATGCGTGTTAATACAATGCGGAAGGGTAATAGCTTATGCATCTCGACAGCTTAAGACCCACGAAGTCAACTATCCCACACATGATCTAGAACTAGCTGTGGTGGTTTTCGCGTTGAAGATTTGGCGGCACTATTTATACGGGACGAGGTGCATCTTCACAGACCACAAAAGCTTGAAGTACTTCTTCGAGCAAAAGGACCTGAACATGAGGTAGAGGCGATGGTTGGAGCTCATAAAGGATTACGATTGCGAAATTCATTACCATCCGGGCAAGGCTAACGTGGTGGCAGATGCCCTTAGCCGAAAGGAAAGGCCCGAGCCGATCCGGGTGAAGGCTTATCAGCTAATTATGACCTCTGACGTGATGACGCAGGTTAAGGAGTTTCAAGACGAGGCTTTGAAAGAAGATCGTCTTAACTCCGAAAGGATGAGAGGTCTAGTTACGGAATTGGGTGAGAACACTCTTGGTGTTAAGACCCGATTCGGACGAATGTGGATTCCTCGATACGGGGATCTACGTGGAAAGATTATGGACGAGGCCCATAAGACTCGATACTCCATTCATCCCAGTGCTACCAAGATGTATCACGACATGAAGAAAGATTACTGGTGGTCGGGTATGAAGCGCGACGTAGCGGAGTATGTGAGTAAATGCCTTACCTGTTTACAAATGAAGGCGGAACACCAGAAGCCGTACGGGAAAATCCAACCGTTAGATATACCCGAGTGGAAGTGGGAGCACATTACTATGGACTTCATTACGAAGCTACCACGCACCCCGAAAGGGTATGACGCTATATGGGTGGTGGTTGATCGTTTGACGAAGAGTGCTCACTTCCTACCGATCCGACAGACGTATTCTTCTGAGAGACTCACGGATCTATTCATCAAGGAGATTGTGGCTCGTCATGGTGTGCCGGTGTCTATTATGTCTGATCGTGACACCCGGTTTACATCCAAGTTTTGGAAGAAATTCCATGATACGATGGGGACGAGACTACATATCAGCACGGCTTATCACCCTTAGACAGACGGTCAGTCTGAGAGGACGATCCAGACACTCGAGGACATGCTTCGGGTGTGCGTGATCAATTTTGAGGAAGTTGGGATGACCACCTGCCGTTAGCGGAATTCTCGTACAACAACAGTTATCATACCAGTATTGGCATGCCACCCTACGAGATGCTATGCGGTACGAGATGTAAAACGCCCGTATGTTGTGGAGACATTGGGCAGAAAGAGGTATATAGGACCTTTTTGAATCATCGCACGAGTAGGAGAGGTGGCCTATCGTCTTGAATTGCCAGATGAGTTAAGTGGAATTCATCCCACATTCCATGTATCTCATCTGAGAAATTGCTTGGCTGATGAAGACATGGTTGTACCACTGCAGGATATCGAGGTGGATGAACAGCTCAATTACGTAGAGCAACCGGTGGCAATCATTGATCGTAAGGAGAAGAGGTTAAGGAATAAAGTGGTTCCTCTTGTGCGTATACAGTGGAAGCACAGAAAGGGATCCGAGTCTACGTCGGAGACTGAAGAGGAGATGAGACAACATTACCCACATCTGTTCGAGGAGTAACAGGTTTCGGGGACGAAACCTTTATAAGGGGGGTGGACTTGTAACACCCGGATATTTTTAAATAAATAAATAAAAGAATAAAAGAGATAGAAAAGGAAGGAAATGAAAGTCAACCCAAGTTTAAGGGGCCAAAAATGTCCAAAAGGACACTAAGTTTGAAAATTGGTGAATAAAGCAACATGACCGCCCATGCCATGTTACTTTTCACCTAGCATTCGGATTTTTAGAGAGAGAGAGAAGAAAAGCAGAGAATTTTCAAAGGTCTTAGAAGAAGCAAGAACTTCAAAGTTTTTTGTAAGAATTCTTGGTGTTTATGATGTTATAAATAGTTCTAGTCTCGGTTATGTGCTTATATATTTGTGTGTGTTCAGGTGTGTGTGTGTTTATGGTAGGTTTTAGGTGTTCGAACTCATTGCACCCGGGTTTAAAAAGGAAGACACCCAAAGTTTCACAAGGTGAGTTCTAGACCCTGTCTTTTACTTGTTTTAAACATTTTAGGGCTGAAAATGTATTAAAACGGTTTTATTATGATATTATATGTATACCCGTATGTATTATGCATGTTGGATGATGTTTCTTAGGTGTTTATATGATGTTCATGTTTAGAATAGTCTTTGTAAGCTTGGAACTAGGTGGTATGAAGATTGGGATTTAGAAATACTCTAGAAACATGCTGAGCAGATGGTCCATGCGCCTAAATAAGGCTCATATGCCTAGAACTGCCTTGGAACAACTAAGTGTAACTCATGCGCCCAAACAGTAACCCAATGCGTCTAGAAATGCCTTAGAATAATTAAGTAAAACTCATGCGCCCGAACAGTGGACCATGCGCCTAAGTGTTCATGCGTCCGACTGGCTATGCGCCCCAACAGTGCTCAGGCGGCCGAATGGCCCATGCGTCTAAGTGCTCATGCGTCCGAATAGGTCATGCGCCTGAATAGTTCATGCGACCGAATGGTCCATGCGCCCGAATAGCCCAGGCGTCTGGATGGCCCATGTGCCTAAGTGTTAGAATGGTTAAGTGTTGGCTGATGCGCCTGCATAGTGATGAAACGCCCAAACAGGGCTCATGCGCTTACATAGTATTGATGCGCCTAACACTTAGAATTTACTACGGGAATTTTTGGGAGTTTGTGCACGTTAGGGTTTTGACCGTAGGTTGACTAGGGCTTATTAATGATTAGATTCATGCATGATCATGATTACCTTATGAGTGTTTTATGATTACTATTATTATTATTATTATTATTATTATTATTATTATTATTATTATTATTATTATTATTATTATTATTATTATTATTGTGAGACCTATGTGGTGTGCATATGATCATAAATGCAAGTATTATCTTTAACAAAGTGAAAGAGAAATAACAAAGAGAAGTGGAACTTAATTAAAGAGTTAACAAGTCTTGCAAGCTTATAGGAGGTACACGACCGTGTTGTCATTAGCTCAACTGTGATGCGGATTAGCTACCCCTTATGCTCACAGGGCCAATTAATTGAGATTGGCGGACCCTTGTAGCATGCCCTAGGTGACTGGGCCGGCCTTGTATACAGTAATTCAGACCAGAGACTGTAGGGGACCCAGCACCAGTTTCTCCGCGCACATAGTTTAGGGTATTGCTCATTGGTCCACATAGACAGTGAAAGATAAAGTTAAAAGAGTACGAAATAAAAAAGGTATACAGTATAGAAAGAGAACATTTCCTTGTTATATAGTTAATGCATGCTTACGCACAAAGAGTAAGAGATGTAATTTTTACAGAAAGAGTATTTTTGTATATATATATATATATACACTACACAAGGTTATTTAACACTTTAAAAACTAGAACTCACTCAGCAATGCTAACTTTTATACATTTTCAGTTGGCAGGTAATTGTTGCTGAGGATGGCATGAGGGTGAAGCTACTCGGCAGGGAAAGACTGACATCCATTCCTATGTTATGATAATGTTGTTTTGTAATGCAATTAAACAATCTTTTGTAACTTAAACGTTATTGTATTGCTTAACAATAATATATTTTAACAATAGAGAATGTCTTTTTGCTAAAGAAATTCCGCTGTGTATATTATGAAATGAATATTAATACGTCTTATGTGCAATGAATGACCAACTGTGAGGTGCCCGGGAACGGGGCCTTAAAATATATACCTACATACATTAACGTACAAATGGTTGTTTGCATAGAAGTACATATACATACCAGATATTGTTTATATTGAAACATATATGTAATAGTGAGAAAATGCTTTTTATGGTCTTCACTAATACATTTAAAAGACCCGTATTTGATGCTTATAAACACTATCAATCTTATTGTTTTAATAATGAAACATATATGTACCAGCATGAAAACATATATTATAATGTCGTGGTAGTCTTCTCTTACATATGTTGATGTTTATAAACACTATTGATATTATTGTTTTAATACTGAAACATATATGTACCAGTATGAAAACATATATTGTAATGTCATGGTAGTCTTGTCTTACTTATGTTGATGTTTATAAACATTATCGATCTTAATGTTTTAATACTGAAACATATATGTACCATTATGAAAACATATATTGTAAGACAATGGTAGTCTTACATATGTTGACATAATTCTATGGTTATATGAAATCAAGTATGTATGAAACTTACTTAAAGTTGTGGCAGCTTCTCTAACTTCTTCAACTGTCCTGTTATTCAAAAAAAAATATTTTACGTGTACGTATTACAAACTAAAAATCACAATAATTTATCATTTGTGAATAGGTACTATCAATAAAACTTACTTGTGCACCAATTCCCCATCGACACGTAAGTTTTTGAGCTCCTCAAATTACTGCATACAATAGAAGTTGTAGATTTATATTTTAATTCAATCTAACGTACTTTTTATGGCAAAATATGGTATTACCTCTCATCAAAATTCCAGACATCAAGTAGTTCCATATCCTCATTTCTTCCTTCGACATTCCCTTTTTCATGTCAACTGGTCTATTAATAAAAGGCCATACATATCTTGTCGAAGGCTGTTTCACACGTTTCCCTTTTCCCGCATCACTTTTATATAATTTCATGTTAATATCAACATCGTTGCAGGCCTCTTTTCCAATGTTAGATGTTTTAAACCTTTCATCTATATCCATGAACTCTTTTGTTAGACCTAAACTGTAACTTGGACACCCAGAAGTGACATGTTCCAACGCCTTATCATCGTCCTTTTAAGCTGATTCGAATTCACGATTTCTGATACATCCATAGCAAGCTGTGTCCATACTTGAGGGTCATGGATTGGTATTTTCAGATTCTTTGGTGTATGTATACCAACATTTTGGGACCCAACATGTTCAATATCTTCTGGATATCTATATAGCTCCTTATATATCTTTTGGAAGGTCTTCACCTCTTCACTTTTCGAGAATAGTTTTTTGGCTGCCCGTAGAGCATTCTCAAATTTCAATTTACCTTCCACATTAATCCTCTTAATCGAATTCAAGCAGTCCTAGATTCCCCTGCGGATGTGAAAAGTATTTTTTTAGATTTATGCATAACAGTTGATATTATTCTTTAAGATTTATAAAGGCACATACCTCTAGCATTTTGGTATCAAAACCTAACGAATCATCATCGTCATTTTCATCTTTCCCCATACGCTGCGTATCGTCATCTGATTCAACTTCATATTCTTCATCGTCAACATATTGCTCCGTTAACTCTCCCATACCGAACCCACCAACCCTCAAAATCTTGTGTTCCTCCCTTTTTTTAGTTTTTTCATATTCCAAAACGCAAGTGGTGACATAGTCTTATCACAATTAAAACCCGGGCACATAACACAATCCACATACAAAAGCTGCATTTAAGTATAATAATATCATTTTAAAGTTAAAAACAATTCAGTTATAATACTTTTGATATCACATACATATATGTACCATTATTGTAATAAAATTACAGACAATAATCATGAGTGCATAAAACGTATATGTAAGCCTAAATTTAATTAACTTAGCACAAACAAGTTTTCATAAATAAGTTTTGATGATTTTCTACGTACCGTCAAAATAGTCAATGGTCCAACAAAACATGATAGGTTGCACCTCATCCAGTTTTCTTTACACTTTTTGATGACTTCTTCAATGCATCCACACCAATCAAAATCTTCAAAATTTGTCTCCATAGTCATGTGCTTAACCACTTCACATATGGCCCTCCCATTCTTACGACTAACAACCATTGTGTTGTAGAAAAGCACCAAAAAATCCAGCTTGAAATGAAAAGAGTCATCATAATCCCCTTCCAATATCTTATCCACAATTTCGGATGGGCTTACATTAACGCCACCATAACGGGCCCTCCATTTTGAGTAATCCATTCTTCCCCTTATTATCTTTGCTCATTAAGCCTATATCCCCTATCAGAATCCCCATTAATCTGTTGATGGCTTCTTTGTCAACATTAACGTCTCCTTTAGTGGTTCTAATCATTAACTTTTCGGGGTCCAGCATGTCAACAACATAATGTCCAAGTTTAGATGGGATACCATCCACCTTGAACCTTAATAACCTTCCAAATCCCATGCTAATCACAGCCTCTCTCTGCATATTGTTTAACTGAGACACGACAGTGTAAAGTTACTTTGGCGACGAACGCGTACGTATGCCAAACCATTTCCTTTGCATTATAACCCTTTGTTTCATCTCATCTTTAGTTTTGGATTTAACAACACCTTTTTCTATCAACAAGATTATAACTTATAATTAAAATACATATCATTAATTTTCAAAACAACACTTTTTAAATAACTTCTAAGGAAATTATCGTGATATCGAATGTAATTACCTTTTCTACTTAGCTACCCATCGGATCTTCATTAGTTGATGCTCGTTTACCTGTCCCAGAAAAATACTTAGATAATAAAAGATTATAATTACGAACACAACGTATCTGTATTATATAAATTTTACTTACGTATAACAATCTTCCTTTTACATACACTTTTAATTCGTCCACCTTTAATCGATCCCTCATCTTTTTATTACCTGCACATTTCATTTTTTTATTGTAACACCCGGATATTTCTAAAGCAATAAATAATAGAATAAAAGAGAAAGAAAAAGAAGGAAATGAAAGTCAACTTAAAGTGGAAGGGTTAAAAGTGTCAAAAGTACAAAGTTTATATTTATTTTGTACAAAAAGGTGGTATGGCCGCCCATTTGTTATGCACAACATTTTCAATCGGATATTTAGAGAGAGAAAGAAGAAAGAGCAGAAGTTCTCGGGGACTTTAGAAGAAACAAGAATTCAAAGTATTAAGGTAAGAATTAGTGCTTTTAAGTTGTTCTTGGCTAGCTTTAGCCTCGGTTATATGTTCTTATGTGTATACGTGTTCGGGTTTGTGTGTTTTAGACCCATCTAGGTGTTCGAATTCCTTGGAAAGTTCACGGTTTAGAGTTTGAAGGTTGGAAGCAGCAAAGGTGAGTTTCTAGAACCCTATTTTACATGTTCTATATGATTTCGGGGCTGGAAAATACATATATGTATGTTTTTATGAGTTTGGGTATGTTAGCCGTATGTTCATGTGCATGTGTATGTAGGTGGGGTATGTTTAGGCAAATATAATGTTATGATTATGTTAAGTTCAGGCTTAGTATAGTATGTGTATGCTTAGAACCGGGTAATATGATGTTTGGGACTGAAATCGACTTAGCACATAGTTAACAGGATGATAATACACCTATATAAGGCTCATAAGCCTGAATAGTCCTCATGCTCCCAGGATTTTGACCAGGAGCCTAAGTGTTAGGGGTGATGTGCCCCAACAGTACTCATGCGCCCAGAATAGGGCTCATGCACCTGGACAGTGATGTGCCCCAACAGTGCTCATATGCCTGAAATTATGACTTAGAAAAACTAAGTATAGGATAATGTGCCTAAATAGTAGTCCTACGCTTAGAAAATTTCTTAGAAAAACCAAGTGTATGATGATGTGCCTGAACAGTAGCTGATGTGCCTAGGTTTTGCTAAAAACTCCTAAGTATTGGGTGATGAGCCCCAACAGGGCTCATACGCCCAGACAGGGCTCATACGCCCAGACAGGGCTCATACGCCCAAATAGTCCTCATGCCCAACACTCAAAATTTATTGCAGAATTTTCGTGGAAGTCTGTGCATGTAGGGTTTTGGTCCGATGTTGACCAGGGATTAATTAATGCACATGATTATGCTTGATTGCCATGATGACCATTATTATTATTATTATTATTATTATTATTATTATTATTATTATATTATTATTATTATTATTATTATTATTATTATTATTATTGTTATCAAAATTATTAATAATATTATTGATATTATTATTGTATGACTCTACGTGGTATGATCATGATCAAGAAAGGAAATTATTATCATTAATAAAGTGAAAGATTAATGATAAAGAAAAGTGGAACGTAAACGAATGAACGAAAGTCTTGCAAGCAAATGTAAAGAGGTGCACGACCATGTTGTCGTTAGCTCAACTGTGATGCGGGTTAGCTACCCCGAAAGATGCACATAGGGTCAGTCTTTGAGATTGACAATGGGTGAGCAACTCTCTGTTGCAAAAGACCGAAAGACTTGCAATCCTTGAGATTTCTAATGGGTGAGCAACTCTGTGTTGTAAAAGACCGAAAGTCTTGCAATCCTTGAGATTGCTAATGGGTGAGCAACTCTGTGTTGCAAAAGACCGAAAGTCTTGCAATCCTTGAGATTGCTAATGGGTGAGCAACTCTGTGTTGCAAAAGACCGAAAGTGTTGCACTCCTTGAGATTGCTAATGGGTGAGCGACTCTGTGTTGCAAAAGACCGGAAGAATAATGGTAAAAAGTATGAATTAAATAATGAAGAAGATAATAATAATATTACCTATGTGTACGTACGATGTGTGATCACCTACGAAAGAAATGAACGGTTTGAAATGGAAAGTAAAGTATTTTATTTATAAAAACTAGAACTCACTCAGCAACGCTGACCTTTATGTATTTTCCAGTAGGCAGGTATAATGTTGCTGAGGACGGCACGCGGGATGGCTACTCGGCGGGGCAAGACTGAAATCCATTTATGTTTTGACAATACTGTTGTTTTGTAATTCATTTAACTAATCATTTTGTGACCCATGAACTACAATGTATTGCTTAACAACAGTGTTTATAATGAAATGAATGGTTTTGTCAAATTAATTCCGCTGCTTAAATTTATAATGTTGGGACCGGGCACGTACGGAGTACTAACAGATTCTTCGTTGTACCGAATCAAATAGTGCGGAATCCTATTTGATTGGCGATCCAATCAGTGAGAACGTAATCAGAATCAATCCTAACGATTAGAAAACGTTATCAATTTACTTGGAATGATCTGAAACGCTCTATGAAGTTGGAATGGTCGAACAGCACGTTCTGGGGCGATTAGGGTTTCTCGTATTCGAAGTGTCACGTTTTTCCACGAATTAAGTGGTATTTATAGGTTACAGATCTCATTCGTGCGACTGAGTCTTGCGACTGACTCAGTCGTGCGATTGAGTAATACGACTGATTCATTCGTACGCTTTAGTCAGACTGATGACTTAACCGTCCGATTGACTCAGTCTCTTAGTTCAACCGTGCGATTGGACCATTCGCATGGTCCAGTCGGGCGACAGAAAGAGAAGATTAGTCAAACACATTCATGAACCTTTAATGATTCAGAACTGTGTCTCACAACTGTAAACCTATATAACATGGTCATATTAAGCGTGTAACAACTAATAAATAGATATAACATTAAATAATCAACAACCATATAATGAAGAGATTCTCATTAGATTGATTTAACATTACATATGTGTAACAAGATAGAAGTTTATTACATTTCTGCTCACTAGACTAGAACTGGGGACATGTGTACCAACAAACTCCCCCTTGGACCTAGTTCTATCTAGACTTTCACTTCTTTCTTGAACTCTTCATATCGTTTCACCCTTTCCTCTCTTGAGATCCCAGAATGAATATTTAATGCAAAGCAGATACGTATAACATGTTGAAATTGCAGTGCTTGCACAATATCCTGTGTATCAAAGAACAGTGGCCACTTGAATAAGATATAGACATCAGATTCAGACAAGTTGGTTAGCCACATCGGATCAAATACTCTTATTGTCTCGACCTTCCCTTCTTTCTCCAAAACTATGACGGCTTCACCAGTTCGCCAGTCATAATACCACCATTTGAAATGGGGTGCAAAATCCTGAGGCATCTCCCTCAATGGAATACGCGACATCGTGCGCGGAGGGTGCCATCTCAAGACCACTTTTGGTCTTCCTGAGGTGGGGTCAACCTCAGTCCTATGAAATAACCTTCTTGGCTGTTGAGGTTTAAAGTTGACCCACCTCGTATGGTACTCTTTCTTTAGTGCCTGCTCAAACCATCCTGATATCTTTCCTGGAACAGCATATAGGAGGTTCAAGTTGGCTAGACGATTAAGCTCAAATCCTGGAAGAGTTTTCAAATCATGAGGAAATCTGAAATATTCGATTCCCTTCTCTCTTTTCACTGCATAAACTTTGAGATCATCAAAGTATGCCCAGCTGATTATTTTTCCTGACACCTTCTGATGCTTTTTGATCTTGTAAAGCTTGGTGTAGGCATTTGACTTTGGAGGCCCACGCTGTTTCTTCATTTCCTCAAGGCAGGCAATCCATTCCTCCTTCTTAGTTGCACGATCAGCTTCATCTGCCTGAGGAATCTCTTCTGCAGCTGCCTTAGCTGCTGTCATCTCTTCCACTTTATCAAAGATATTGCTGTCAAAGGTTTCCCCCACATCTGGGAGAACTTCGCCTTCGGCGTTAGTATACTGAGGATACTCATCAGCAGTGATGTCCTCAATCTCCAATTCGTCAACGTCTTGTAATTCATCATCACTGACTATGTCGACCTCTGGAGCGTCTTTCACCAGCTCGTCAGGATTCAGACTAAACAGTTCAGCAATCTGTTCATCTGTTAAATCATGTATTATCTCCCCCTCTTCAGCAGTGTAACTGACAGATCGTTGTACGATCCCTTGTAGATCAAGGATCATCGTCAATTTTGAATCGATTTGACGAAGGGGCACAACATCGTGCTCATCAACTTGTTTAGCTGAACCTGTTCCAAAATCAAATATTGCAAGTAAGTATACATTGATCACATAACAAAATGATTTATATCCACTAAACTTTATATATAACAGACTAGAATACATAATTTCAAGTACAAAGTTGCAGTAAAACAAATAAACGTCTAGTCTTGAACTTTGCCTTGTATCTCCGGTGGATTTTCAGTTGTAGTAGATGAAGAGGGGTCTTTATCATGTCGGCGTTTAGTACGCCTTTCTCCTGCAGCATTACCGCTTTGATCTCCGATGGTTTCCCCCCTTCACCTTCATCATCTTCTTTCTTATCATCATCATCATTACTTTCTTCACCACCATCATCATTGTCATCATCCTCATCATCTTCATCATCATCTTCTTCATCCTCACTATCATCATCACTGTCATCACCATCATCATCACCATCACCTTCTCCAATCTTGAGGGGCTCACTTTGAGTACCTTTCAGTTTAAGCACAAGAGTCTTATGAGCCGCCTCTAGTTTTCCCATTCTCTCATCCGTTTCAGCCTCATGTTGAAGTAACCCAGTGATCTGATCTGTCTGAGAGGTGATCACCTGGGCTTGGGAGGAAATCTGCTCGCGTAGCTGATGAATCTCAGCAGTTTGAGAGGAACTTAACTCTCTCAGCTGCTGTAACTGAGCCGTTTTCTCCGCATCAGACGCCATCAGCTTAACCACCATGCTGTTTAGGGCAGCAAGCTGCTCTACAACAGAAACTGGTGGGATGAAAGAGCTGGATGGAAAAGATGAGGGACCTGTTTGATGAGTAGTGGTGGTTGTGGTGGCTGTGGTGAATATGGGAGGAAAGGTAAAGGCTGTAGATGGTGGTACAGTGGTGGTGGTGGATGTGGTAGTGTGAGGAGGAGGTGCAGTAGTGGTGGTAGTTGGAGGTGAGGTGGATGTAGTGACTGGGGTAGCTGTGGTAGAGGTGGTGGATGTGGTGAACCTTAGTCGCTTGCCTTTCTTACCATGCGGACGCGCCATGGTTTTCTTCCTTTTGCCCGTTGACAAAGGTGCTCCCCCTCTGTTGCTAGAATCATCAGGGGCATACGAGGGATCAGCCTCAATGCGTGTATCCCCTGATGTACCAGACTGCCCACCAACATCTCTCAGTCCTTTCTCTGTGGCAACAACTTTGCTGCCAACTCTCCTTGTCAAACCTTCTTCATCACTTTCTTCCTCATCATCGGGAGGGCAAAAGTCAGGGACAAACCCTGCAGCTGCCGTGTCTGTGTGTGGTGATAACGGCTGAGCTGTAGAAGTAGATGGTCCCTCAGAAGAAATTGGTACGTTATCTTCATCAAGATCATCATCATCATCTGAGTCACCCAATGATACAGTAATCACTTCAGTATCAGAATCGCTATCGTCATGACGCCATTTTCGCCTCCTTGGCGCCATGTAGTCTTCCCGGGCCAGATGCCCTATCAACCTCTTGAACACGGGCTTCACCTGCTTGCCCCTATACACTTTCATTCTTCCCAGAGTTGTGTCATCCATAATCTCTAACACCACTGCATCACTCCTCTCTTTGGGCAAATCAGGCAGTTTCTCATTAAAAATGAGCTGAAGAAAGCGTGGATACATACAGAAACCTTCTTTTCCCTTAGCCTCCAAGTTCTCAATCAGATAATTGAAGATCATGTTGGAAAAGCTGAAGGGTGGTTAAGGACCAATGCCACATAAGCATTCTGAATTTGGTCCGATAAGTCATCGAACCCACCCCTTCTTGCAGCAATGCACTTTAGAATCACATGAGCTAAATATTTGTACTGTGGGCTCAGGTTGCTCTTGTTCAGCACCCCTGAGCTTATGTCTCCACAGTACCCAATTCGCAGAAAGCATCCACGAACTGTAAGAGGGTGAATCCTGACTGGATGTGAATCATCATCTCCAAAGTCCAAAACTCTTCTAATATCTTCAGCTGTGATCTCAATTGCCCTACCAAAGATGGTACTTTGGATACGGTAGGGTTCCACAGATCGGTCTACCGAAGCTCCAGCCCAAAATGCTTGATGGATAGACTGATATGGTGTACATGGAGTAGATATTGCCTTGAAGATCCGAGATCTTCTCAGGAAGTCAATAATACCAACAAAATCACCACCATTTCTTGAGGTGGAATCCAGATTAGCACAGATATTGTGCTTTGGATTAATTTGCCAACGGTTGGCCATCTTCCTGTAACAATAACAAACGTATGTTAGAAATTTGAACACCAGAGTTTGACTAAGTCAGAAATCAGTGCAGTTCACTCGGGCGAATGAAGTGTGCGACTGGGTTTAGTCAAATGATGTAATTCTGCGATTGAGTTGTCTGACCGAATGAACTCATTCGAATGACCTAGTCGGCCGATTGAATGAATCACTTCATTCAATCGTGCGATTGACTTTCAATCGGGGCAACCAATCGTATGGCAGACTCAACCCATTCGTATCCTCCATTCGGCCGAATGAACGACTCTCCTCTTTCAATCGGTCGATTGAAGTTCATCGGGGAGTCCAGTCGTATCGCCGACCCCTGTTCCATTTTAAACTTGGTTTTATAGTTTTTACGAAATTAAAGGTTAAGTTCAGGCTCGTTAGACTCGAAATCATGTACTTAGACTACTTCAATCATTGATTTTAACATTTCATGTGATTTAAGCAGTTTATTTGGCCGTTTTGTTTCGAATCACCATTTAGGGCAAATGTGAACTGATTAACCATCAATTTTAACATTCTGATGCATCCTTGTGTTGCGTATTACCTGTGTAACAAGTGCAAATCGTCAGAAAGTGTATATCAAGGGGTTTAAAGATCAAACGAAAATTTTGCAGAGTAACGGTGCGAATAGGAGTGTTTTAGGGCGAATGATGTCTGCGATCGACTGAGGGGTCTATTTATAGACAGACTCAGCTCAATCGGCCGACTGACTCAATCGTACCTTTCATTCGTCCGATTCAAAATCAACTCGTACGATCGAGTCCAATCGCCTGTTTCATTCGATCGATTGGAACTGGGTCGTACGATTCACTCAATCGACCCGCTTCATTCGATCAACTGATCTCCATTCGCACATTTGACCTAATCGACCCTTTCAATCGGCCGATTGGGCTCATACTTATGATCCAATCGTACGATTTAGTTCAATCGTATAGCCCATTCGCCCTACTGGGTCAAATCAGATTCAGTCGAACGATTGGTCTATACTTGTGCCAATTTTAAGGTATGAGCCAACACTTAGTTTATCTACCAATGAATAAGACATTATGTGCAATTGATCATCTCAGACATGATCCATTTAACCACCCGATCACCTCAGACGTGATCCATTTATCCACCTGATCACCTCAGACGTGATCCTTTTAACCTTTCAGAAACAAGTTGTTTAAATAGACATTAAGCATTTTCAGTGGTGTTGAGCAGATAGCAATATACACAGTCCGACACGACACATTATACTAGGACTAAACAAAAACTTAACCTATGAATAGAAAGACCTATTTTTGTGATTTTTGTTAGGGCAGGCTTGTATAGCTTGTTAGCATTAACAGTTTATCGGAATGCACTCTCGTGGAATCAGACAAGCATATACACCATTACTTGGAACATTAAGTGCTTATTACACTTTGCATGACATGATTGTACAGTTTTTCACTTATGGAAGACATCTAAGTTCTAACTGGGAATCATGTTTGAACTAATATGTAATTCTTATTGATTTTGAACATCAGGCGATGCAGCCACGACGATTGTCAGTATGTTTGTCCACTTAAATCCATACACAGACGTTTGACACACATCAGCGATTAATTTGATGAATTAGGTCAAACCGTATTTGTGTATTCCACAGGTATATGGTAATCAATCGTCCTCAGGAGATTTTTGAGCGGTCTTGGACTTAGAAGATTTGGTTCTAAAAATTGTCAAAGAGATGCCAAGCCTCAGGTCAGTGCCATCGCACAGCAGAGAGGCGCAAACAACAATGAATTCTTAGAACAAATAGGTTATGCTTAGCCTCAGGTCAGTGCCATCGCACAGCAGAGAGGCACAATACCTATTTATCTTCTTAGAGCAGCATATTTGCATATACATTATTTCAATGACATTTGTCATCTTTTGCTCTGTTTTGCAGGTCTTTGCTCACATTTGTGGCATTTGCTTGCTCCTCACCCCTTATTGGACATTGATTGATTGTGCAGACCAAGGATACCATGGGAACACACAACTGGTTGAATAATTTAGTTTAAGCCTGTTCACTGATGATGTCTACTGGTCTATTGTGTTGAATCTACTGACACATCGTATTGTGTACTTACACAGCCCTAGATCTACTTTCTCCAAGTAATTACAATACCAGTCAAAGCTTCTATCATATTCCCATTTTGGTAGACTTAGACTTCTCTGACTTATGATTTTGATGTTTTGAACCGAAAAACCAATTTGATATTCCAAGTAACTCGGTGCCTGTGTGCTATCACTTTCCAGTTTTCTCGAGTCGCATTTCCAGTTTATTTGTCTGTGCCTTTCAGCTTAACTTACCTCACCCCATTTTTTTTTTTTTTTTTTTTTTTTTTTTTTTTTTTTTTTTTAAAGTAAATGCATACTAAACTAAATCTCCCCCTAAAATTCTAAAACAGAAAATCTTTTAGTGTTTTTGGATTTTATATGACATGGAAATTAAAAATAAAATAAAAATGAAAGAGAAAAAAAAATAAACTAAAGACACAAGTCGGACTATGAATCTGCTTCTTCAGCAATCACATCACTTTTCTTTTTAACGCCGTTGACCTCTAGCAGATATAAAAATCTTGGTTTATCAAACGGTTTGGTGTATAGGTCAGCGCGCTGAAAATCCGTGTTAATTTTAATCACATCAATTAATTGTTTTTCATAGCAATCGCGTATGAAATGATATTTAATCCCGATGTGTTTTGTTTTTGGGTGTTGAACAGGATTTTTAGTGACAGCTATGGCAGCAGAATTATCAACATAAATAGGAGTGTTAGAAAATTTCAAACCGTAGTCGCGCATTTGCTGTTGAATCCAGATGATTTGAGAGCAGCAGCTTGCAGCAGCAACGTATTCAGCTTCACAGGTTGATAAGGCAACCGAGGTCTGCTTCTTGCATTGCCACGTGACTAACCGTCTTCCAAAGAACTGACACCCTGCTGATGTTGATTTGAAATTCATCTTGCAGCCACCATAATCTGAATCGCTGTACGCAGTAAGCTCGAAGTCATCGTCATGAGGATACCACAAACCCAGTGTTGGAGTACCCTTCAGATAACGGAAAATCCTTTTTACCCCAATCAGATGATTCACTTTTGGCTTCGCTTGATATCTAGAACATAGACATGTTGCATACATGATATCTGGACGCGAGGCAGTGAGATACATGAGAGATCCAATCATCCCACGATACATAGTGGCATCCACCAAATCCCCATTCTCATCAGGAGCCACATCATGATTTGTGGCGAGAGGGGTACCGGCAGCAGACGCATTTTCCATGTCAAATCGACTGAGAATATCGCCGACATATTTGGACTGATGTAAGAAAATGCCGGTAGATGTTTGATCCACCTGTAATCCCAGGAAGAACTTCATTTCTCCCATTGCACTCATTTCAAATTCTGCCTTCATCACTGATTCGAAATCTTTGCATAACGCTTCATTTCTAGATCCAAAGATGATATCATCCACATAGATCTGCACCAGAAGCAAGTCACCATCCTTTTCTTTGACGAACAATGTACAGTCAATCACACCCCTGCGAAAACCATGCTTCAGCAGGTGGGTGGAGAGCTTTTCATACCAAGCTCGAGGAGCCTGATGTAGCCCATATAGAGCCTTGTCTAACTTGTAGACTCTGTCCCGATGATAAGGATCTTCGAATCCTTCGGGTTGACTGACATAAACTTCTTCACGGATTTCCCCATGCAAGAATGCACTCTTAACATCCAGTTGATAAACTTTGATTTTCATGTAAGAGGCGTAGGCTAGAAAGATACGAATAGCTTCCATTCTAGCTACGAGAGCAAAGACTTCATTGTAGTCGATGCCTTCGACTTGTCTGAAGCCTTGAACAACCAAGCGTGCCTTGTTTCTGATCACAACACCTTGGTCATCCTTCTTGCATTTTAGTACCCATTTGGTACCAATCACCTTAACTCCTTTCGGCCTGTCAACTAGTGTCCAGACTCCAAGTTTCTTGAACTGGAGTAGCTCTTCTTGCATAGCATTGACCCAGGCCTCATCTTTCAGGGCGTCACAGACATATTTAGGCTCGATTTGTGAAACAAAACATGAGAAAGCCCCGTCATTGACGTACCCCTTTTCCATGACTGCAGCATAATCAGCAGAGTACAGCTGATTTCTTGTTTGCACACCGGATTGAATGTCCCCTATGATAGACGAGGGGGGATGATTCACACTGATCCTTGTCATTGGTGTGGTAGGAATCACAACCTCATTATCCATATTGGTGACCACTGGTTCAGTATCCGGATTTCCTGCAGCTGGTATAGCAGCTGATGATTCACTGTGTTGATTAGCTGTATGCTCAGTGTTAGAAGCAGGAGCTTCTTCATCATCTGATGAATCATCACTCTCATCATGAGCAGGAGAAGAACTTGAGGCACCAGTAGTAGGTGTGATGTTGCTTGAATCCAGATTTGGTGAATTAAGAACATCATACATCATCTGGGTAGCGCATCATCCTCTGAATCAAGCTGTGGAAGATTGAAGGATTTGAAAAAGCCATCATAATCAAAGAATGATGATGGTCCTTTTCCAGCAGGAGGTGTGGTGAATCTCTGAACATCCACATTGCACCACACCTCTACCTGACCCGTCGAATTATTGTAAACTCGCTTGTCTGGGATGCTGTATCCTAAGAATATTCCCTGATCTGCTTTTTCGCTGAACTTGTCATCCTGTGTCTTCTTCAGTAATGTACATGGAGCTCCAAATGGTTCCAGGTACTCCAAATTCGGCTTTCTTTTCTGAAGTAGCTCATAGCAAGTCTTACCATGCCTTTTGACTACTAACACACGATTAAGTGTGTAACAGGCATTTGCAACTGCCTCATTCCATAACTGAACTGGGAGCTTTGAATCAGCTAACATGGTTCGCGCAGTCTCAATTAAACTCCGATTCTTTCGTTCTGCAACTCCATTCATCTGTGGCGTGTATGCTGAGGTGAACTGGTGAACAATACCCTTCTCCTTGCAGAAAGCATCCATCCACTGATTCTTGAACTCTGTGCCATTGTCAGAACGAATTCTCCTTACCTTCAGTTTGTAGAGTGACTCCAAAGTCGTGACGAGCACCTTGAATGATTCAAACGTCTCTGATTTAGCTTTCAGAAACATCACCCAGGTGAATCTTGAGTAGTCATCAGTGACTACAAAGCAGTACCAGTCTCCTGCTATACTCTTCGTGCTTACAGGACCAAATAGATCCATGTGTAGCAGCTCCAAGGGAATCTCAATTGTGTTGACGTGCTTGGTCTTGTGAGATTTCCTGATCTGCTTTCCCTTCTTGCAAGAGACACAAAAAT
This sequence comes from Flaveria linearis, assembly GCA_024085815.1. Taxonomy (NCBI): domain Eukaryota; kingdom Viridiplantae; phylum Streptophyta; class Magnoliopsida; order Asterales; family Asteraceae; genus Flaveria; species Flaveria linearis. The sequence continues at coordinate 96,142,804 of CM044001.1, read as the reverse complement.
CAGGAAGTTGGAAGTTCTTGACTGTAACTCCCTCAACTAGGTTGTTGTGAATCAGATGATTCATCTTCCTTTGATTTATGTGTCCCATCCTTCTATGCCATGAGATGGAGTCCTTCTCTGTAGCTTTTGAGAGGAAACATTGTGCTGTAGATTCAGAAGTAGAAGCATTAGACATATCCAAGACATATAGATCATTGTACCTGGATGCAGACATCAAAACCTGCTTCTCTGGAATCTCCATCTCCTTTTTCAGTATGTAACAATTTCGGTTGTCAAACATAACTTTGAATCCCTTGTCACATATCTGAGACACTGAAAGTAAATTGTTTTCCAGTTGTTGGACAAAATTTACTTTATCAAACTTTACCTGCTCATTACCTACTTCGCCCTGAGCGGTAATGTATCCTCCTTTATTTCCAGCAAATGAAACATGTCCCCTTTAATGTGTTTGACATTGAAAAGAAGAGACTTGTTTCCTGTCATGTGCCTGGAAGCTCCGCTATCTACAATCCATGTATTTGTTGAAGCACTGTAGCGGACAACCTGCACATAATTGAAAACAATCAGTTAAGGAGGGGGACCCAAGCCTTGACTGGCTTGGGTTTCCCAGAGGAATCAACCATCATGAATTCAACCCACTGTCCTTTATCAGTAGGTGGAATGTCAACTCTCAGATAGTCCTGTCTGTCAGATTCACCAGATGTCTTTGCTTTCCATAAACCATCTCTGTGAAAGGATTGTTTATGATAAACTTTAGACTGATTAACAGTTTGAGTATATGGTTTAGATTCAGAAACAGTTTTTCTTGCCGGTGTCACAGACCTGTCGGGGACTTGTCTGTGTTGTCTTTCACGAGGGGGGGACGAAAACGACTTAGAAGGTGGTTTATGCCTAATGGGTGTTTTCGATCTCACCGGGGTCTTAGATCGCTGTTTTGAATCGACTTTGACTTTGTCGGTTAACTCAACTTTAATTCTTGGTGTCTGATAGCGTGGACAATTGGTTGAAATATGACCTCGTTTACCACAAGTATAGCAGGATCTCCATTCATCAGGACTAGGAGATCTCTTGTGGGGCGGTGAATAAACCTCAGGAATGGGTCTTTTGGTCTCAATCTTTGAATATGTACCCTCTTTAACAAATTTAACTTGTTTAACATTTTGATTAAATTGTCGTTGAGGTTGAACATTATCCCTTTTCACTGGTTTAGCTTGAGTGGATTTAGAAATCTTGGTTTGTGTAATATTTGACTTTGATTCCAAACCAAAAGATGTTTGTACATTTGTTTCCACCTGTTTCTCAACATTGAGCTTGCTCGATGTTGAAAGTTTCTGATTAGCATCCGAAGAAGCAGACTGAACTGCAGTATCCGGATCACTCACCAAAGGAGTTGTCACCACATGATCCTTAATTTGATTATTATTAACTGGACGTTGTTTTGTGTTCAAAAGGATTTCATGTGGTGGTGGAACGACCTTGTAACCCAAACCCTCCCCATTGTTGCGTTCTTTAACCAAGTTTTTCAAAATGTGCGAAGAACTCGCGAGACTATGTAATTTTTGTTGCAATGACTCATTTTCTACCTGTAAGACTGCTTTTTCCTTTTTAGTTTCTTCAATGGTCTTTAAGTAGAATTTGATGTCATTTTCTTGGTTAAATACAACAACTTCAGTTTCCTTTAGTTGTTTCTGCAACGCATCTAACTTTCTTTATAACTGCTCTCATTTTGTTTTAATATACGATTAGCTTCTGAGCACAGTTTTAAGTCATTTACTAAGTTATCATTGTGTTCTAATAACCTAGCAAACTTTAGATCAATGCTTTCTCTAAATTTATCACAATTGACACAAACATGTTCATCAAATAATTCATCTTTAGATTTTACCTGTGTGGATGACGATGTTCCAGCCATGAAAGCATTCTGAGACGTAGATTGAGCTTCAGATTCTGAATTCAACTCATTCTTGACTATTTCATCAACAGCATCAAATGTCTCTTCCAATTCAGCAGTATCAACTTCGGCTGAGCTTTCGCCTTCACTCGCCGAGTCCTCGTTCAAGTCTTCCACAGATGCTATGTTAGCTTTATCAGACACGAATCTAAATGACCAATCTTGTCCTTCGTCTCCTTGTGCCACCATAGCTTTAGAATCACTTCCCGTGGATGCTGGTTTCTTGTCTCTATCTTGCCTGTTGAACGAAGAAAAAGGATTCCCATTCCCAGTCTTCTTAGGCTTTGAACACTCCCTTTTGAAATGGCCCTTTTCTCCACAATTGAAGCACGTGACTTTAGACTTGTCAAAACCAAAGGTTGTATCTTTAGTAGCCACGAGATTCTGCCCTGTTTTCTTCACAAATTTCTTTGCTCTTCGGACAGCACTAGCAAGAGCCCACATGATGTCCATTCTTTCCAGCTCATTTTCATCTACTTGTTCATAATCTTCATCGGCAAGGTGGCAATTTCCAATCTTCCCCGCCACCAAACCATCATAAGAGTGCACAACAGCAGCCAATAGATCCATGTGCTCTTTAGCAACCTCCACTGTTACCTTTCCCAGATTTTCTGTTGTTAACTTTGCAGATTGAGTAACAATAGGGCTATGACTAGCTCCAGATGCACCAAGAGGCTCATTCGCAGATGAGGAGCCTGTTCAGTAATTGAAGATGCAGTGGACACGAAAGCTGTTTGCAAAGGTGCACCAGAAGATTTTGCAGCAGGGGAGGAAGTAGAAGCAACATTGTAGAGTGAGGGGTCTTGAGCATAAGAACCCTTCTTAGCCTTGTATTTTTGTCGCACTTCCTCCTCTTTCAGTTTTAGAATAAAGTCATTAATATCTAGGGTTTCTAAAACTGAGTTGTATCGAAGAGTGGAGATGAATGAATCCCACTTTGCAGGTAGACCATCTGCCAAGCTTAAAACCTTGTCTTCCATTGAAGTCTTAACACCATGAGTGTTAAGTTCACTCATCAGATGGTAGAAACGATCGATGATCTCATCTAAGCTTTCATTCCCAATTGCTGAGAAGTTATCAAACTCCTTCTTCAAAGCTTTGCCTTTCAGTGCCTTTAAGTTAGAATTTCCTTCATACCTCTTTTCAAGGACTTCCATCAATTTCTTACTTTGTTTGTGCTCTGAGTATTGATGAAAAATAGGCTTGGAATGGACTGAGTCAAGATAGCATAAGCCTTCTTCTCTGCATTGTAGGCGACCTTTTGTGTATCGGAGAGTCCACTCAAAGTCAAAGGAACACCATCAGCCCCCACTGGTATTTTATAACCCACCTCAATAGAGTTCCATAAGTTAGTATCTACACCATTAAGATAGATTTCAAAACGTTGTCTCCATTGTGGAAAGTCCTCTATTGTCAATAGTTTAGGTGGCTTGTTATGGTTCCCTATCTCGTTTTCCAGTAACAACAAATTCTGAATTCGTGAATCCTTTCCAGCTGACATGGCATAATTTTCTGAGTCCATCTTTGAAGTAATTTAACTTGAGAATTAAACTGCTGTGCGAATGGGCTATAAGCGACTGGACTCAATCGTACGATTGAAACAGACGACTGAGAGACTTAGACGACTGAACAGACCGAACGACTCAGATGTGCGACTGGAGTGGGCGATTGACTCAATCGGGCGATTGACACTGCGATTGATTCAACCGGGCGAATGGACTGGCGAATGACTCAAACGTGCGAAAGACCGGGGCGAATGAGTTAAGGTGATTGGTACCAAATGGGTACTAAAATGCAAGAAGGATGACCAAGGTGTTGTGATCAGAAACAAGGCACGCTTGGTTGTTCAAGGCTTCAGACAAGTCGAAGGATGCCTACACAATACCACTTGTTGGGACCGGGCACGTACGGAGTACTAACAGATTCTTCGTTGTACCGAATCAAATAGTGCGGAATCCTATTTGATTGGCGATCCAATCAGTGAGAACGTAATCAGAATCAATCCTAACGATTAGAAAACGTTATCAATTTACTGGAATGATCTGAAACGCTCTATGAAGTTGGAATGGTCGAACAGCACGTTCTGGGGCGATTAGGGTTTCTCGTATTCGAAGTGTCACGTTTTTCCACGAATTAAGTGGTATTTATAGGTTACAGATCTCATTCGTGCGACTGAGTCTTGCGACTGACTCAGTCGTGCGATTGAGTAATACGACTGATTCATTCGTACGCTTTAGTCAGACTGATGACTTAACCGTCCGATTGACTCAGTCTCTTAGTTCAACCGTGCGATTGGACCATTCGCATGGTCCAGTCGGGCGACTGAAAGAGAAGATTAGTCAAACACATTCATGAACCTTTAATGATTCAGAACTGTGTCTCACAACTGTAAACCTATATAACATGGTCATATTAAGCGTGTAACAACTAATAAATAGATATAACATTAAATAATCAACAACCATATAATGAAGAGATTCTCATTAGATTGATTTAACATTACATATGTGTAACAAGATAGAAGTTTATTACATTTCTGCTCACTAGACTAGAACTGGGGACATGTGTACCAACATATAATATGTAATGTTTTATGCTGTGAATGACCAACTGTGAGGTCTCCAGGTACGGGGCCTTACAAGTTGGTATCAGAGCCAAAGTTTAAGTGAAACGGGTAAATTTTCAAAATAAACCTTAACTTAAACTGAAAATGGGACAGATGGAGGGATGTCAGCCCGAGTAGCTACGTGCCATTAGGTATTTCTTTTCTTAAAGTTAACCAGAATTATGTGCGTGTGCTATTTGACTTATGTGATCTTAGTAAACTTAGATACTGATGTGGTCAGGATAGGAAATGCTTGGGGTGTGAAGAGTAAAGTAAGTGGTTAATCACATCGGCCACTGTAATTAGGGACTTACTATACTTGACATAAACTGAGCTATTACCTTGAATGACTGTGTTAGTGTTTGAATCTTATAGCACTTAGGAAATGGCTGGGAAGAAATCTTCCAAGGCTTCTAGAGGAAGAGGTCGACCGTGTGTGACTAGGAGCAGTGCTAAAGCTCCTGATACGACCCATGAGAACCCTGAGGTTCATGACCGGACTGAAGGAAACGAGAATGCCAGCCTGAATGCCTCAGCTCGAGAGGCGATTGCAGATGAGGTGCACCAGGTCATGCAGGCAGTCTTACCGTCTGTAGTGACTGAAGTTATTCGAGCTGTGAGGAACGAGGAGAAAAAGGAGAAGGAGGACAGGAAAGGGTCGACTAGGACGGAAAGCAAGGGAGAGGAGGAACGGTCGGGGCCTGAGATAGTAGTGTCCGACGAGGAAGGGGAGGATGCAGTAGCGGTAACGACCAAGGGATGCAGCTATGGGGCATTCCAGAGGTGCAAGCCCCCGACTTTTGATGGCAATGGCAATGCTGCTGCTGCTCACCGCTGGGTGAGGGAGATGGAGGCAGTGTTCGAGATTAGTGAGTGTCACGAAGATCAAAGGGTGAAGTTCGTGACTCACTCTTTTGCCGACTCGGCATTGTGTTGGTGGGACAATATTGTCCAAGCTGAAGGTTCTAGGGCCATCTAGAAAATGCGATGGAACGAGTTGAAGAAGCTGGTGATTGAGGAATTTTGTCCTCACAGGAAACTCGATAAGATCGAGAGGGAGTTCCTATAACTCGAGGCGGGAACCATGACCCACCAGCAGTACACCACCAAATTCAATAAGATGGCGAGGCTGGTGCAGGATCAAGTGACGCCGCTGTCTCGAAAGATTAACCGGTACATTCAAGGACTGCCAGCTGACATTTGTAGGCACTTGATTGCTGCTCGACCAAGCACTTTTAGGTCGGTAGTGGATTTGGCTAGGAGGCTCTATGATGAGAGGGAGGTGGCGGTTGTGGAGGTGAAGATGGCTGGTGGTGGTGACTGAAACTGGAACGGGAAACGGTTCGGGCGCGGTGGTTTTACCCCAAACAACAAGAAGATGAGAATGGATGACCGTAGGGTGGGGTCATCAAGCTCGGGGCCCAAAAGGTGTGGCAAGTGCGGGAAGGAGCATACGGGTGAGTGCAGGCTGGAGCTCAACGTGTGTTTCAAGTGCGGAAAACCAGGCCACATCTACAAAGACTGTAAGGCACTGAGGTGTTAGACCTGCGGTGAAGAGGGCCATATGAGCAAGGATTGTAGGAGGCCGAGGGCGGAGAGTTCCGGGGCAAAGAAGACGGCCGGGACTGAAGGGTAGAAGGCAAGTTCTAGAGCTTTCACCATGACAAGGGAGGAGGCTAGGACGGACCCCGATGTTATGTCAGGTACGTTTCTAATAGATCAAACTCTTGCTTCTGTGTTATTTGATTCTGGTGCTAGTAGGAGTTTTATGTCTGCTACTTTCTGTGCTAAACTACTTGTTAGTAGTAAATGCATTGATGAGCCCTTTAACGTAGAAACTGCTATTGGTAAGCCCATTAGAGTTACTGAGGTGATAGAGGACTGTGCCATAGAGTTAAAAGGTCATAGGTTTGCTGCTAGGTTACATGTGATGCCCCTAGGTGGATTTGATGTGGTACTGGGGATGGATTGGTTAGCAACTTATGAAGCGAATATTGTATGTCGTAAGAAGGTGATTAGACTGACGGCGCCTGACGGGAGCCGGTGACGATATACGACGATCGGGTTACGATGATTCCGAAAGTGATTTCGATGGCGGTGGCAGGAAAGTGCATGAGACGTGGATGTAGCGCTTATTTGGCCTACGTAAAGGATGTGGACACGTCCACACCCCAATTGTCCGATGTACCGGTGGTGTGTGACTTTCCCGAAATATTTCCAGAGGACCTATCAGGTGTGCCACCGGATCGCGAAATCGAATTTCAAATTGACTTGATACCCGGTGCCCAACCTGTCGCCAAGGCACCGTATCGATTAGCTCCGACCGATGTGAAGGAGTTAATGGAGCAACTGCAAGAATTGCTCGATAAGGGTTTCATCAGATCGAGTATCTCTCCTTGGGGTGCTCCGGTCTTATTCGTGAAAAAGAAGGACGGTAGCATGAGAATGTGTATCGGCTACCACGAGTTGAACAAACTGACGATAAAGAATCGGTATCCGTTACCGAGGATTGACGACTTGTTCGACCAGCTCCAGGGTGCGAGTTGGTTCTCGAGGATAGATCTTAGATCTGGCTACCATCAATTGAAAGTGAAGGAGCAGGACATTCCTAAAACAACTTTTCATACGCCCTATGGTCACTACGAGTTTCTCGTCATGTCTTTTGGGTTGACCAATGCGCCAGCTGCTTTTATGGATTTGATGAATCGAGTGTGCCGGCCGATGTTGGATAAATCAGTGATTGTGTTTATCGATGATATCTTGATCTATTCAAGGAGCAAAGAAGAGCATGCCGGTCACATTCGGGAAGTGTTGGAGACTTTGAGAAAGGAGAAACTGTATGCTAAGTTCTCCAAGTGTGCCTTCTGGCTACGCGAGGTGCAATTTCTGGGTCACGTGGTAAATGCGGAGGGAATCATGGTGGACCCAGCAAAGGTTGTGGATGTGATGCAATGGAAGTCACCAAAGACGCCATCTGAAATTCGTAGCTTCTTGGGATTGGCGGGCTACTACAGGAGATTTATTCAAGACTTCTCCAAGATAGCCTCACCTTTGACTAAGTTGACTCGTAAGGACGTGAGTTCATGTGGAGAGCAGGAGGGTGCCTTTGAGGAGTTGAAGACGAGACTAACACAAGCTCCTGTCTTGACGTTGCCCGAGGGGAGTGAAGACTTAGTGGTATATTCGGATGCATCCTACTCTGGGCTAGGTTGCATATTGATGCAACGTGGAAGGGTAATAGCCTACGCATCCCGACAACTGAAAACCCACGAAGTCAACTATCCCACGCACGATCTAGAATTAGCCACGGTGGTTTTTGCGTTGAAGATTTGGCGGCACTATCTATACGGGACTAAGTGCACCATCTTCACAGACCACAAAAGCTTGAAGTACTTCTTCGAGCAAAAGGACCTAAACATGAGGCAGAGGCGATGGTTGGAGCTTATAAAGGATTATGATTGCGAAATCCATTACCATCCGGGCAAGGCCAACGTGGTGGCAGATGCCCTTAGCCGGAAGGAGAGGCCCGAGACTATCCGGGTGAAGGCTTATCAGCTAACTATGACCTCTGATGTGATGACACAGGTTAAGGAGTTTCAAGATGAGGCTTTGAAAGAAGATCGTCTTAACTCCAAAAGGATGAGAGGTCTAGTTACGGAATTGGGTGAGAACACTCTTGGTGTTAAGACCCGATTCGGGCGAATGTGGATTCCTCGATACGGAGATCTACGTGGAAAGATTATGGACGAGGCCCATAAGACTCGATACTCCATTCATTCCGGTGCTACCAAGATGTATCACGATATGAAGAAAGACTATTGGTGGCCGGGTATGAAGCGCGACGTAGTGGAGTATGTGAGTAAATGCCTTACCTGTTTACAAGTGAAGGCGGAACACCAGAAGCCGTACGAGAAAATCAAGCCGTTAGATATACCCGAGTGGAAGTGGGAGCACATCACTAGGGACTTCATTACGAAGCTGCCACGCACCCCGAAAGGGTACGACGTTATATGGGTGGTGGTTGATCATTTGACGAAGAGTGCTCACTTCCTACCGATCCGAGAGACGTATTCATCCGAAAGATTGGCGGATCTGTTCATTAAGGAAATCGTAGCTCGTCATGGCGTGCCAGTGTCTATTGTATCGGATCGTGACACCCGGTTTACGTCAAAGTTTTGGAGAAGATTCCATGATGCAATGGGGATGAGACTACACAATAGTACAGCCTATCATCCTCAGACGGACGGTCAGTCTGAGAGGACGATACAGACGCTCGAGGATATGCTTCGAGCATGCGTGATTGATTTTGGAGGAAGTTGGGATGACCACTTACCGTTAGCAGAATTCTCGTACAACAACAGCTATCATGCCAGCATTGGTATGCCACCCTACGAGATGCTATACGGTAGGAGATGTAGGATGCCCGTATGTTGGGGAGACATTGGGCAGAAGGAGCTGGGAGGTGTCGAGGTGATCGAAGCTACGACTGAGAAGTTGGAAAAGATCAAAGCCTTCATGAAGGCGGCGAAAGATAGACAAAAGTCGTATGCTGACAAAAGGCGAAGACCAATAGAGTTCAAGGTTGGCGACTGAGTCATGTTGAAGGTCTCACCTTAGAAAGGAATTATCCGATTCAGGAAACGAGGTAAGTTAAGCCCAAGATATATAGGACCTTTCCGAATCATCGCACGAGTAGGGGAAGTAGCCTATCGACTCGAATTGCCAGATGAGATAAGTGGAATTCATCCCACATCCCATGTATCTCATCTGAGAAAGTGCTTGGCTGATAAAGATATGATTGTCCCACTGGAGGACATTGAAGTTGATGAAAGGCTCAATTATGTGGAGCAACCAGTGGCAATCATCGATCGTAAAGAGAAGAGGTTAAGGAATAAAGTGGTTCCACTTGTGCGGGTGCAGTGGAAACACCAAAAATGATCCGAATCCACATGGGAGACTGAGGAGGAGATGAGGCAGCATTACCCTCATTTGTTTGAGTAATAACAGGTTTCGGGGACGAAACCTATATAAGGGGGGTGGACTTGTAACACCCATATATTTCTAAAGCAATAAATAAAAGAATAAAAGAGAAAGAAAAAGAAGGAAATGAAAGTCAACTTAAAGTGGAAGGGTTAAAAGTGTCAAAAGTACAAAGTTTATATTTATTTTATACAAAAAGGTGGTATGGCCGCCCATTTGTTCTGCACAACATTTTCATTCGGATATTTAGAGAGAGAAAGAAGAAAGAGAAGAAGTTCTTGGGGACTTTAGAAGAAACAAGAATTTGAAGTTTTAAGGTAAGAATTAGTGCTTTTAAGTTGTTCTTGGCTAGCTTTATCCTCGGTTATATGTTCTTATGTGTATACGTGTTCGGGTTTGTATGTTTTAGACCCATCTAGGTGTTTGAATTCCTTGGAAAGTTCACGGTTTAGAGTTTGAAGGTTGGAAGCAGCAAAGGTGAGTTTCTAGAACCCCATTTTACTTGTTTTATACGATTTCGGGGCTGGAAAATACATGTATGTATGTTTTTATGAGTTTGGGTATGTTACCCGTATGTTCATGTGCATGTGTATGTAGGTGGGGTATGTTTGGGCAAATATAATGTTATGATTATGTTAAGTTCATGCTTAGTATAGTATGTGTATGCTTAGAACCGGGTAATATGATGTTTGGGACTGAAATCGACTAAGACACATAGTTAACAGGATGATAATGCGCCTATATAAGGCTCATAAGCCTGAATAGTCCTCATGCTCCTAGGATTTTGACCAGGAGCCTAAGTGTTGGGGGTGATGTGCCCCAACAGTACTCATGCGCCCAGAACAGGGCTCATGCGCCTGGACAGTGATGTGCCCCAACAGTGCTCATATGCCTGAAATTATGACTTAGAAAAACTAAGTATAGGATAATGTGCCTAAACAGTACTCCTACGCTTAGAAAATTTCTTAGAAAAACCAAGTGTATGATGATGTGCCTGAACAGTAGCTCATGTGCCTAGGTTTTGCTAAAAACTCCTAAGTATTGGGGTGATGAGCCCCAACAGGGCTCATACGCCCAGACAGGGCTCATACGCCCAAATAGTCCTCATGCGCCCAACACTTAGAATTTATTGCAGAATTTCCGTGGGAGTCTGTGCATGTAGGGTTTTGGTCCAATGTTGACCAGGGATTAATTAATGCACATGATTATGCTTGATTGCCATGATGACCATTATTATATATTATTATTATTATTATTATTATTATTATTATTATATTATTATTATTATTATTATTATTATTATTATTATATTATTGTTATCATAATTATTAATAATATTATTGATATTATTATTGTATGACTCTACGTGGTATGATCATGATCAAGAAAGAAAAATTATCATTAATAAAGTGAAAGATTAATTATAAAGAAAAGTGGAACGTAAACGAATGAACGAAAGTCTTGCAAGCAAACGTAAAGAGGTGCACGGCCATGTTGTCTTTAGCTTAACTGTGATACGGGTTAGCTACCCCGAAGGATGCACACAGGGTCAGTCTTTGAGATTGACAATGGGTGAGCAACTCTGTGTTGAAAAAGACCGAAAGACTTGCAATCCTTGAGATTGCTAATGGGTGAGCAACTCTGTGTTGCAAAAGACCGAAAGTCTTGCAATCCTTGAGATTGCTAATGGGTGAGCAACTCTGTGTTGCAAAAGACCGAAAGTCTTGCAATCCTTGAGATTGCTAATGGGTGAGCAACTCTGTGTTGCAAAAGACCGAAAGTGTTGCACTCCTTGAGATTGCTAATAGGTGAGCGACTCTGTGTTGCAAAAGACTGGAAGAATAATGGTAAAAAAGTATGAATTGAACGATGAAGAAGATAATAATAATATTACCTATGTGTACGTACGATGTGTGATCACCTATGAAAGAAATGAACGGTTTGAAATGGAAAGTAAAGTATTTTATTTATAAAAACTAGAACTCACTCAGCAACGCTGACTTTTATGTATTTTCCAGTTGGCAGGTAAAACGTTGCTGAGGATGGCACGCGGGGATGGCTACTCGGCGGGGCAAGACTGACATCCATTTATGTTTTGACAATACTGTTGTTTTGTAATTCATTTAACTAATCATTTTATGACTCATGAACTACAATGTATTGCTTAACAACAGTGTTTATAATGAAATGAATGGTTTTATCAAATTAATTCCGCTGCTTAAAGTTATAATATGTAATGTTTTATGCTGTGAATGACCAACTGTGAGATCTCCGGGTACGGGGCCTTATATTTATCAATAAAAATATATAACTTTTAGGTTGTATATGTATAGGAAATATGAATATCTATTTAATTGCTTAGCATCCGATGATGTTTTGCTTTTTTCCACGTCCATTCCTTCTTCAAAATTAATTTGTGGATGCCTCATGATATTTTAGTTTGTGGATGCTTGTTATATACTATTTTAGCTTGTTAAATTATACAAATTTATATGATAAAATAATTGTTTAATTATAATCATATTCACTAACATACATGTATACTTTCAACTAACTAAACTCAAATCAATAGTAAAACCATACATTCATATAAATAAAATGATTTACCTTTATCTTGCATCATCTTTTCATTTATTTTCCGAAACTTTCCTTCACATCATTTATGATATTGATTTTCTCTTTTAAATTTTTTCTACGATTCGCCACTGTTATACAAACATAGATCATTTTCTAGAAAATGATACAAAAGTAAAGGATATAAACATTGATTATTTAATTTTATTACTTACCATATTCATCAACATCACCCTTCTTTACCTTGCTTTTTTCCATAGAATCTACTGAATTTGTATCTTTATCTCACCATGATTAAATACAAAAATTAGTATCTTCACTATTAACATTACTTATTTACAAAAATCAAAATAGAAACTGCCTTTTATATCTGAGGTTTGTTCCAGTGAGTCATCCAATTCAATTGGATCGTCCGCCGTGTTGTTGAATTTGTTAAAAGTGTAGTGTTTTGCAATCCTTTCACTTTTTTTTCCTACCTGGATAACAAATATTTTTATAATAATGTTAAATTTTACATATGATGCAAACGCATTAAAGTATCATGTCCACACTTAGTTGATGACATCTTCACCGATTCAACAGTATCCTGCTCAAAACACTTACCTACATATGAAACCGTGAAACAATTTAAACTCTGCAGATTTCATTTTTCTATAAAACATACGTATCAGTCATTATTTTATATTATATGCTATTACAAAGTGGCATAATATAGGATTTTAACAATATACCACAAATGCATACATCTATGTATGATTTATTTACAAATAATATTTTAACTGCACAAAGTCTAACATACTCATCTCTTACACATATATTTCTTATCCTCAGTACACTTTTGGTACATATATGTAACACAGAATTCAACATATTATTTTTAACATAATTACTCATTGATGATAAAAGATGCAAAGGCAAAATTTACTGCCTGTTTTAAGATCTGCATTTGTGCATTATGCAACAAGGTAAATACATACATGAAAACCTTAAAAACCATAAAAGCATGGTAAATACATATATGCATTATGTATTTATATTATAAATTTACATGACCCTGGAGAGGCCATGTATTAACATACTCATTTGCTAATAAACATATATCCCAACCTCAATCATTTTTTGGTATATATATGTAACAATTTTATAGACAAGATTAAACAACTAATCATGAAGAT